>QXEO01000264.1:3114573-3448257 GCA_007115705.1 Dactylis glomerata | reverse complement strand
GTAGTAATGACTTCCAAGACTCAAATAAAAGAAAAAGTACTGAAAAGAAAACATTGGGTTATCTCCCAAGAGTGCTTTTCTTTAACGCCTTTGAGCTAGGCGCAGAAAATTTGAGAAGATGCTCATATAAGAAATATGAATTGAAGTAAAAGAGAGCATCAAGGAGAAAATATAAAACACATTTAAGTCTAACCCACTTCCTATGCATAGGAATCTTGTAAGAAAATAAATCAAATAAGCGCATAGCCACAAGTATGGGTAGATAAAACAAGAGCAATTTCAGAACTTTCAATAAAAAGAGAGGTGTTTTAGTAACATAAGAATCCCAACAACCATATTTTCCTCTCTCATAATAATTTTCAGTAGCATCATGAACAAAATCAACAATATAAATATCACACTCACCCTCCTTTGTCAAGCATGGAGGGCGATCAAATAAGGTATTAGTTAAAGAGTTACTCTTATTGGGAGGTAGACATGGGTAGCTCCATTCTTCCTCCTCTTGATCATCCAATGAGCTTCCAATTTCAGCAATTTCTTCTTCCATAGGCTCCTTCATGGCATTAATCTCTTCTGTTGGAGAGCATCTATTAAGATATTTAAGAATATAGCCATTTCCTTCCTTGTAATTATCAAAGCAAAATGTGAGTATATCATAAACCTCATATTTATAAGGTGCATCATCAGTATTTTCAAGCAAATAAGCAAGTTCGAATGCAGCCTTCCAAGCAATAAATTCTTCAATTTGTTCCACATCATAAAAGTCATAATTTCCATTAATATAAGAATATATGGTAACATCATCATTATACTCACATTGAAAAGGGAGGTGTTTATACCTCCTACAGCAGCAAGATCTATCAAAGCAATAGGTAATTTTATAAGTAGAGCACACATTTCTAGCAATGATATACAATCTATTAATTTGTTCCCATAAGTGTTTCCCTTTTTGTGACAAGCGGTGTTCCTCATAATAATTTTGTTGCTCTTCCGTGAACCCACCTTGCCAAAAAGATTTAGTTTCTAAGAAACCAACCATTGATAGAAAGCATGATAAAGCAAGACAAGTAAAAACAACTACCAAGGATTCTATTTTTTTTTGGGTTTTTTATATAAAACTATGCAGCTAAAATAAATAAAGTAAAGCAAAACAATAACAAAGTAAAGGATGTGTGTGCGAAAAACTCCCCTCGCAGAAGTCTTCTCTTCCTCCCCGGCAACGGCGCCAGAAAATTAGCTGCTACTTGTTGATGGCGCCAGGAAATTACTGATGGTGCCAAGTTGATGTGGAAGCAGACTGTCCTTGTGCGTGGTGGATAACCAGCCCGTTGGGAACCCCAAGAGGAAGGTATGATGAATATAGCGGCTAGTTTTCCCTCAGTTATCAGTTAAAAACCAAGGTTTAATATCGGTCAGGAGAGGAGAGACAACGACGACTGAAGGTGATGCAGACTGGCTTAATAACACTCCAACAAGGGCGCCGTTTAACGATACTTGTTGACTCGTCATCGGCCAATAGCAATGCGGAACCTGCACACAACACAACCAAGTACTTTGTTCCCAACTTGCGATGAGGTTGTCAATCTCACCGGTTTGCTTGAAACAAAGATTATGAGCGTATCGAGTGGAAAACAATATAGTATGCGAGTAAAGTAAATAGTACGAGTAAAGTAAACAGGTAATAGCAATATGATGGAAATAGGACCGGGATCCACAGTTCACTAGTGGTGTCTCTCCATAAGATAAATAACACATGCTGGGTAAACAAATTACAGTTGGGCAATTGATAGAATAGAGATAAACGTGATATGTCAAGAAGATCACTATGAGATTTACTCTGGGCATTACAACAAAATACATAGACCGCCATCCAACTGCATCTATGACTAATAATCCACTCCCGGGGATATCAATCCGAACACCCCAAAAGTATTAAGTTGCGAACAACAGATAATTGCATTAAGCAAAGTGTGTAATGTAAACAAAGCATATGCCCTTGAGCATATGAATGTTGTTTTCTCCCTAGTAGCAACAGCACATCTACCACCTTAGAGGTTTCTGTCACTCCCCCAGGTGAAATAGAGGCATGAACCCACTATCGAGCATAAATACCTCCTCTTGGAGTCACTAGCAACTACTCGGCCAAGATAGCTACTAACAACGGAGAGCATGCAAGATCATAAACAACATAGAGATAACAAAAGATATAATTCAGTACAGCAACTTAATCATAAACACCAATATTCATCGGATCCCAACAAACCAAACATGTAGAATTACATAACGGTGATCTCAATCATGTAGGGCAGCTCATGAGATCTAAACATGAAGCACATGGTGGAGGAGACAACCATCTAGCTACTGCTATGGACCCATAGTCCAAGGTAGACTACTCACTCATCACTCCGGAGGCAAGCATGGCGATGAAGAAGACCTCCGGTGGCGATTTCCCTCTCCGGCAGGGTGCCGGGAAGAGCTTCTGGACCCTCCCGATCTTCGGGTCGACGGTGGAGGCGGATCGCGATGTGTTCTGGAAATCTAATCGGGTACTTAGGTTTTTTCCGTCGGGGGGTCTTTATAGGCGAAGGGGCGATGTCAGAGGAGGAGCCAGGCGCCCTCACGCGGGGCCCACGCGGCCAGGGGGCTGGCCGCGCCGCCCTCGCGTGTGGGGCCCTGGTGGCCCCTCTCCTACTCCTCTTCGGATCTCTGGAAGCTTCCGGGTAAAATAAGATTTCAGGAACTTGTTTTGTCCAATTCCGAGAATATTTCCTGTGTATCACTTCTGAAACACAAAAACAGCAGAAAACAGGAAACTGGCACTGTGGCAACTTGTTAATAGGTTAGTTCCGGAAAATGCATAAAAGTGCCACTAAGTGTAACGAAACAATAGGCAAATGGTGTAAAAACAAGCATGGAGCATCAAAAATTATAGATACGTTTGAGACGTATCAGGGCCCTGACTCCTTCGACGCCAGGCTGTCCCGCGGGCGAGTTGGGGTCTCGTTTCGCCGGCTGCCGTGGTGGTGTCCGTCGCCGACGGCCGACGGCAGGGCGGGCTCGCGCGCGGTGCCTGCGGCGACGTGGGTGGCTGCGACGCGTTGCTCCGACGCAGGCGAGCTCGGCCGCGCGGGCTAGGTCTGGGCCCGAATGGGCTAGATCTGGGTCCGCGAGTGGACTGGTGGAGACGGCGGCGGCGGGGCCTGATATGGGCCGCTCGTCGGGCGTTGTGGACCTGGTGCGGCTGAAGAAGATGGGTGGAGCTTGTGCAGGGATGCGGACGACTTCCGGCGGCGGAGTGATTGGTCCAATTGGGCCTGCGGGCTCGATCTGGACCCTACCAGGGCTGCTGGCCGCGACCTCCACCGGCGGCGGTGCTCTGGCGGCTCTGTCCTGGGTTTCTTAGCCCTACGCTGCTTCCATCCAGCGGGGACGAGGTAGTTTGGCCGGCAGCGAGTTGGGGCTTGCCGGGGTGACGCTCGAGGGGTTCTGCTTTCCTGGATGCATCAAGTGGTGGTCTCTCCCAGGTTATGTCTAGTTCTTGTTCCTTGCTGCTGTTGGTGATCAGGGGTTGCTGGAAGGGTTGGGAGAAATCCCTTTGCTGTTGCAGGACGACGGCGACGCCCGCGGGCGCCGTCACCTTCTTGAAGGCGTTGTCCATGCCCTTCCATCATGCCTCTTGAGCAACAGGGGAAACCCTAGACCCAGTTTACTGGTTCAGGCAGTGTCGGCGTTTTGGCGTCGTTCCCTCCCTGGAGGTGCTATCCGGGTTGCTCTTGAAGTCCATGTCGGCAATCGGAGTCAAGGCTAGCATGCTTGGAGCGTGGGCGTTTTGGGCGTAATGTACACCGGAGTCAACTTTTCTTGGGCGACACCTTCCTCAGGTTTTGGTCAGGTCCTGCTGTCCACTTGCCGACTCTTGGCGCTATGGTGGATTGTACGTCGACGTGTGCCTCCCGGAGATTGGGGTTTGCTTCAAGTGTTGTTTCGGTTGTGACGCGGCCTCGAGGTCCTGTGTCCCGATCGTGTGCCTCTTTTGCCACTGATCGGGCAAGGCGTGCGTGCTTGTCGTGTGCTTTGGGTGTGGTTCACCGAAAGGCTTCATGTGTAAGGGTTTTGGGTCCGGTTTACCTCATAAACTGGATCAATTTTTTCTTCGGTAAACTTAATACAATGACGCGCAGCTCTCCTGCGGGTTCGTGAAAAAAAAAGTGAACCAACTAATTTATGCGCGTCCATACAATTGTCGACGGTTGTGCGTATGCATTGGAGGATCTTGTACCTCATCTCGTGATTCTCGTTGGTTTGTTCGTTGCTGCCCCGTTAATTATGTGGTAATTTCCCTACCGCGGCCAGCGTAAACATATATGCTCAGTACAGTATAAAACTCTCTTCTGTTGCAGCTGAAAATATCACATCGCACGTGCACATATTCTGCCACAGCCACAGCCGCAAGCTGGTTATTTAAATTCGTTACTGCCTTTAACGGCTAGCTAGGCATGTGGATAACGTGGTCACTGGTCTATTGGCCACGCATTTCATACATGAAACACGAGACCCGGACGTACGAACCGTGTGGTGTGCCGCATGCACGCACATGCGAGTTCACATATATCACTTCCACTTTGGGGTCCATCGTCCAACAGTCGCGCTCGCTCGCTCGCGGAAGCGGAAGCTTCCGCCAGCAAAGCTGCGAAGAAGAGCAGGTGATGCTTCGGCGCTTCGCCGGCCGGCCGGTTGGTAGACTCCTTTCCTTTTTCTTTCGCAGCCGAGCCCGGCCGGGCGGCGCCGCCTCATCTCTACCCACAGAACCAATCCAGAAAACCGACGAGGTTCATCCATCGATCATCTATCGTGCGGTCGGTATGACGAGCCTGCAGACTCTGCATGAGAAAATTTACATACGTCACGGCTCATAGTTTAGGAGTAGCCGCCACGGGAAATCCACTTTGGCTCACAGGTGTAGATACACCTATTATTAAAATAAAATAAAATTTTTTGTAAAAATATATCTTGATATACATCCAGACATTTTATGTTCATTCACGAAGTTTCATGCGAAAAGGACATTTTTTGTGGCCTCTGTAAAAAAGACAAATTTCGGTGCTCCAACATTGTTATTTAGGTAACTATTTTTGGTCTTTTTTACACATGTCACAAAAATGTCTTTTCAGCGCAAAACTGTGTGGATGAACATACATTGTTCAAATATACACTGAGAATTTTTTGTCTATATTTTTGACATTTTAAAATATATTTTCTATAATAGGTGCATCTAATCCTATATAAGTCAAAACACCTCCTCCTAGCCGCCACTGGCTTCTACGGCTGAGTGGTCAGCTAGCTATTACCATCGTTCCCAAACATAATAGTACTCCGTATATGTTTTAGAATGATAGATTATCATTTCAAAAGATACTATATTTTACAGTAGGATTGAACTATTCCCTCCGTTCCATAAAATATGACACAAATATAGATATATTTTAGTTGTAGTAATTAGTGTCAATAGACTAGCTCGACCCAACCAAATTGACTTCGCGCACCTAGTAGTTTCCGCTTCTCAAGCAATATCACGGCTTCTACGAATGTAATCAGATTGTCAGTCTTTCCTGAGAAGGTCCATGTACATCAAAGCTTGTTTTGCCATTGTTGTGCCACGTAGGTAGATTAGGGCATGCAGGGCCCAGCGGGGGCGCGTGGCGTTGACCCGGTAATTGTTTATGGGTATCGCTAATCCTAAGTTGTGTTCCATGGAAACTGCTATTTTACGATTAACAGTGGCCTTGGTTGAATTTCGACCGCTGATGTAGATGTCGAAACAGGAGTAAGAGGAGCAACGCCGCCCATAGGAGAGGAGGAAGAAGATGACCATCAACGCCGCACTCAACACACACTCCACCCCTGTAGCCACTGTCGGCTAGACCGCCTTCCACTAACGCCCATAGCCACCTCACCTCCCGTCCTCCTCAAAGCTCGTCCCCTCGGTTCTCTAGTGCTCCTGGCCCTCCCTCTAAACTCTACCGCCCTCTCCTTCTTCTTCGGCAACGATGCAATACCTCCACTAAGTGTAAGGCTAACCGGCCGCTCACTGTCCTTGATGACGATTTCATCACTGTGACTCCCTAGGCCTCGTTCGGCCGGCGTGTGTTTCATAGTTTTACCCGGCGTGTTTTGGGTGCGCAGGGGATTACTCGGCGTGTTTTGGGTGCGCAGGGGATGATTCCTGGGCATGTGGCGTCAGCTGCACGTGCAGTCTAAGTCGGCAGCGGGACTGTTGGACTGAAGATGGCCCGACGTTGCTGCCTGAAATGAGCCAGAGCAGACTAAACTTCCGCGCTGCTACCGCCGGATTAATAAAAAGTGAGCGACCAAAAAAACGCTAGGTAGATGGGGTGTCTCTGATCCCGGCTGACCCGACGAGTATTTCAGTGTATCGTACGGGATTCATCGTACTCGGCCCATCCAAAACAAGTGTACCGAACGCAGCATGCAGTGTTTCAGCGTGTTACATAGGCTTGGCCCAGGAAATTACACCCTAAAACACTGAAAAACCGGGCTTCCGAACGAGGTGCCAAGAAGTTGGAGCGTGTTACATCGTTGCGGTCTCTCTGGTGACATCTCGGTGGTAGGATGCAGTCGTGGGATATCATAAACCATACACAACACAAAGAATAGATAGAACTCGGTGCCAAGAAGTTGGAGCGGTTTACCAACCAATTTATTGTTGAAATATTGGGCCATTTTATATGAGCCCATAGTAGATTTCAGAAATTCCTAGAAATCTCAAAGCCCATGTGTGTAAGCCCATTTGGAATGCAGCCCAAGTTTTTGGCTGCACAAAGGCAAGGGGTGGGAGCTAAGTTTAGTCCCACATGGAAAGTTGGGAGAGATGTAGACCAACATATAAGGTGGGGTGTTGCACCACTTGGTAAGTGAGTGAGAAGAGAAGTGCCACACGCGCGCTCCTCCTCCTCCTCGCTCGTCTCGACGCGCGCGCGCGCACCGCGGTTTGCGGAATTGAGCCTCGGAGCCGAGCTTATCTTTTTGCTGCACAGGAAAGACCGAGTCCTTGACGGACGCGTCACAGCTAGCCGGTTCGGGTCGCTCCCGGATCGTGGGCTGCTGTAACCGACTCTTCATCACGGGTCGTCTTCCTTCCAAGTCGGGCGGTGCAGCCTACCGCCGTCTTCATCGCCGTCTGCATCGACCTGTCTTCTCCAACGTTGTCATCAACAACGTTACTGCAACGACTACATCTGCAAACGAGCGGTACGTGCGGTCTACTGCAGTTTATCTGTTCATCATGTTCTGCGAGTACATGTTTCGCTACTACTTGTTTTCGTTCATCTTGCTGTTTAGTACATCTAGTATGTTCGAGTTACTTGTGGTAGTAGCTGCTGCTGTGGTAGTGCTGTTTAGTACATCTGTAAATTGTAGCTGCGAGTACATGTTTCGCTACTACTTGTTTTTGTCTATAAGGCTTGTTTGATTAGTGTCGGTATTTTCATTTTTTTTGTGGCATGTAGGTCACTCTTCTTGTTACGACCGTTCATAATTCTAGCTATGTAAATCAGTCGATGCAGAGTCTGATTGTAGCAAAATCTACATTTTCTAAAAATAGAATACTAGATGATGTGGCACATGTATATGGTTGCTAGTTCCCCGGGAAGAAGAAAAAATGCATATTATTTCCTGGTCAAATAGATCAATCAATCACCATTCATTTATCCAGCATGTAATATATATTTCTGAGAGGTGCGCAAATCTTAGTTTGTGAGCATCTGCGTATTCAACACCCAAGATGCACGATGCTCTTAGAAAATCCCTTAGACAACCCAAACGTTCAAAAATCGGATATTGGAGCTGAAATGCAGACACACACAAAACTGTGTTTTTCTGGAAATATAATGCATATATCCTTTTAAAAATATAAATATATTATCGCTTCAATCATCATCCATTATTTATCCTGAGAACGAGTCGTCATCAGTTCATCACCTAGTTAAGGGGTAATGGATGAAATGTCGGTCATGCCTGCATATATGCTATTCAATTCATGCAGTTGCTTAAATAATAAACATGTCAAAATCAAAATACAGGCAAATCGTCATCAACCTCTCCATCTTGAAGGAAAATTAATTAACCAGTTCCATGTTCCCAGCAATAAAGAAACTAGTAGTACTAGAATATGAAGAATGGAAAACAAAGAGCTCGAAAAAAAATAAGCAAGCAAGTTCACCAAATAATACATGCAATGGCCGACAAAATAACAACAACTGTGTTCATACATCCACCATATATATAAATTGTTTGGCAGTGCAACATGAACCATTGTGTTGTCCGAGTATCGATTTCATCCACCGCAAAGACAAGAGAATGAATATTCACATGAAAAATATGCGCAAGGAGTGAGGGCCCGCGTTCAGTGACACTCGCGCCGTACGCACGGAATGGAAGCTTCCTGCAACGGCGAGGGGGGCCGCTCCGCCGCCGTGTGGTGGACTCCTTTCGTTGGCAGCCGATGGGGCGTCGCGTGCGTCCAGCCTAGACTGAATGAGGCCAGGAACCTGACGCGGTTCACCCATCATCATCTGGTACCGCGCGGTGCGGTCGAGACCCTGCACACACACATATATACAGACAACGTGCACGTCGTGCGTGCTCCGTGCCGCTCCATATTTTACTGCCCCACGCGTCACCACTCACTGCTACTAGATCCAAATGAAATCGATTTCAGGCATGTGCAGTTCAGATATGCTATTCAGATTATCAATTTCTGGTACAGGAGGAAGATCTCTCATAATAGAAAAACGTACCGCTAGCTGCCTAGTGTGATCACGCGGGGGACCCAGCTGCCTGTGCACTCGTTGACCCCCCCCCCCCCCCTGACCGATCGGCTAGCTAGTTGTTTATCTGTCGGGTAGAAACCATGTGGATCATGCGGAAAATGGCTATAGAGGACGGGCTTCCTGGAGCCTGTTTTTTGAATTTTTTGAAAATCGATATTTTTAAGTTTCAAAAAAAAATTTGAACTAAAATTCTAGATGTTGAATATAACTCGTTCTACAACCCTGCGAAATTTCAGTGCGAAAGAGTTTGTATTCCGGCCAGCACAAAAATGATAAATTCTGACAAATCTGAAAATTTTCGAATTTTGTACTGTTCACAGTCTCAGATCTAGAAGTTTTTCATTTTTACACAGCCCAAAATACGAAATATTTCGCGTTGATTTTTTGCACGCAGCTAGAAGTCATTATTGCCCACATCTAAGGATTTTTTTAGAATTTTTTTTAAATTTTAAAATGTCGATTTTTGTTGAATTCGAAAAAATAGGCTCCATGGAGCCCATGCACTATATCGACGCACTCGTGGATCATGCCGTTAGTAAGTTTGTCAAGGAAACAAAAGGTGTAGTCCCCAGTTCAAAAAAAGAAAAGGAAAAGGGGTAGTAAAACTTATCTGTCATTGCGATTTGCGACTTTGCTCTCAGATATTGATCGAGCTCTGTCAACTGGAGTAATTTATATGGATTTTATCTTGAGCAATGTCGACTCCCCAACTAGCCGTAGTTGCGACACGTTGACACCCCCACCCTCCACAATTCGGTGTATGTTCAAAAATAGTTTATATACGGTACTATAGATGCAATTTTTAACTCGAAATAGTTTATATTTTAGGATGTGCAAAAAAATAAGGATGTGAAATCTAAAGTAGTGAACAGTACAAGTTTTGGAACTTACAAAAAATGTTAGATTTTGTCATTTTATGTGGTCCAAAATACCAGGTGCTTTAAGTTGAGATTTTACATGTTGATGGACTACATTATTATGAACATATAGATTTTTTGTTAGATTTTCTTAAAACTCTAAAAGGTCGTTTTTTATTTTTTAAAAAAACCAACCTACATGTAGACCAAGCTACATTTGTAGTTTCCGGCGCAAAGACCGCTCAAAACTATACATACACGCGTAAAAAAACAAGCTAGGCATACACAAGCCTATTCATTATGCTAGAGATACTAGTACCGCGTCACCATCTCAGTTTGTTCTCTTGCATTACAAAATGCGTCGTCGTCCAAATACCATCCGCGATGAAATATATGCATGTCGGTCATGCATTATTACATGCTATCAAATTCTTTAAATTGCTTTACTTATATGGAAAATTAGTAAACCAAAGTTATCTTATACTCCCTCCGTTCGGTTCTAATCGACGTTAAACATTTGCATCTTGAGCAATGTCGGCTCCCCAACTAGCCGTAGTTGCGACACGTTGACACCCCCACCCTCCACAATTCGGTGTATGTTCAAAAATAGTTTATATACGGTACTATAGATGCAATTTTTAACTCGAAATAGTTTATATTTTAGGATGTGCAAAAAAATAAGGATGTGAAATCTGAAGTAGTGAACAGTACAAGTTTTGGAACTTACAAAAAATGTTAGATTTTGTCATTTTATGTGGTCCAAAATACCAGGTGCTTTAAGTTGAGATTTTACATGTTGATGGACTACATTATTATGAACATATAGATTTTTTGTTAGATTTTCTTAAAACTCTAAAAGGTCGTTTTTTATTTTTTTAAAAAACCAACCTACATGTAGACCAAGCTACATTTGTAGTTTCCGGCGCAAAGACCGCTCAAAACTATACATACACGCGTAAAAGAACAAGCTAGGCATACACAAGCCTATTCATTATGCTAGAGATACTAGTACCGCGTCACCATCTCAGTTTGTTCTCTTGCATTACAAAATGCGTCGTCGTCCAAATACCATCCGCGATGAAATATATGCATGTCGGTCATGCATTATTACATGCTATCAAATTCTTTAAATTGCTTTACTTATATGGAAAATTAGTAAACCAAAGTTATCTTATACTCCCTCCGTTCGGTTCTAATCGACGTTAAACATTTGCATCTTGAGCAATGTCGGCTCCCCAACTAGCCGTAGTTGCGACACGTTGACACCCCCACCCTCCACAATTCGGTGTATGTTCAAAAATAGTTTATATACGGTACTATAGATGCAATTTTTAACTCGAAATAGTTTATATTTTAGGATGTGCAAAAAAATAAGGATGTGAAATCTGAAGTAGTGAACAGTACAAGTTTTGGAACTTACAAAAAATGTTAGATTTTGTCATTTTATGTGGTCCAAAATACCAGGTGCTTTAAGTTGAGATTTTACATGTTGATGGACTACATTATTATGAACATATAGATTTTTTTTTAGATTTTCTTAAAACTCTAAAAGGTCGTTTTTTATTTTTTTTAAAAAACCAACCTACATGTAGACCAAGCTACATTTGTAGTTTCCGGCGCAAAGACCGCTCAAAACTATACATACACGCGTAAAAAAACAAGCTAGGCATACACAAGCCTATTCATTATGCTAGAGATACTAGTACCGCGTCACCATCTCAGTTTGTTTTCTTGCATTACAAAAATGCATCGTCGTCCAAATACCATCTGCGATGAAATATATGCATGTCTGGTCATGCATTATTACATGCTATCAAATTCTTTAAATTAATTTACTTATGTGAATATTAGTAAACCAAAATTATTTTATACTCCCTCCGTTCGATTTTAATCGACGTTAAATACTTGGATGAACAGCAGCAATACACGCAGCTACAGGACAGAGTCGGTCACCACCGACCTCGATCTGCAGCTTCTTCAAGCCAAATGAACTAGCCAGGTGCATACTCTCATCCAAATGCCAGGAAGCTGCCGCGGTTCACCGATCATCACCGTCCCATACCGTGCGGTGCGGTGCGGTCCTGCACGTAGACAACGTGCACGTCATGCGTGCTCCGTGCGCTCTATATTTATTTTTCTCGCACGCGTCACCACTCAGCACAAGATCCAAAACAAATCCATTTCAGGCATGTGCAGCGCGGATACTATCAGTACACAGGAAGAAGATCTTTCAGAGAATAGGAAAACGACTCGGCGCCCCATCGACTCGTTGACCCCTCGTGTCAATGCCTCAATGGAGCCCGCATTGATCGACCCGGTGATTGTTTATCTATCGGGTAGACGCCATGCGGCTCATGCCTGTGAGTAGTTTTTGTTAACCAAATCAAGGTGATTGTTTCTATGTTGCAAAAGAGGGATCCCGCTTATCGCACAAAGAAATTGTTTTGTTCAAATTATCGCTGAAAAATATTTTGAGTAAATTCCAGTTCTTACCCCCTAATTTCAATTTTTGACGCTACTTACCTCGTTTAGCAAGTTTTCATCCAAATTACCCTATTTAGCAAAAGTTTTGCCAATTTTTACCCCCTCTAGAATTTTGTGAGTTTTTTTACGGCTCGGTTCTAGCAGAAGTTGTACGTACAACAGGCCGTGAGACTAGACAGTGATTTTGGCCGAAATTACTAGCAGAAGTTGTATGTACTGGATTACTGGAGGATCATGTTACGAAAGTATGGATAAAAACTTAATTGTGGGTACGTGTTATACTTTCATCCTATGGTCCCATTAGTATTTCCATCAGACTCGTCAGTTTCTCTCGGTTTTTAATCATATGAAAGTGCAAAAGCAGATTCATGATTAGACTAACCACCATGCACAGTTCAATAAAATAAAATCATGTTCAACACTTCATTTGTTTGCACGAGTGTATTATTTCTATGTTTTTAATATCTATGTTTCTATGCCTTTCCTCGTCTTATGCTAGTTTTGGTATATCTAAGTGTTAACAAAACTAAACCATGAATATTCTCTCAGGTTTCTGTTTATATGTACTTATAGGTTAATTGTGATTTCAACTACTAATTGCAAATTACACATTTCAGATGGCATTCGACATGTGGAGTGTTAGTTACATTTGTCATGACCATGTATGTGGCAATGTAGAGACAGAGATGATTGACAAGGACTATATCAGTTTTTTAGAATATTCATGGCATGACACGTGTACTTGACGACCATCAAACAAAGCCGCATACGTGGCATGACACGTGTACCTAGCCGTTAAAAAGATCACAAAATTCTAGAGAGGGTAAAAATTGGCAAAACTTTTGCTAAATGGGGTAATTTGGATGAAAACTTTTTAAATAGGGTAATTAGCGTCAAAAAATTGAAAATATGGGGTAAAAACTGGAATTTACTCTCTTTTTTCCCTCTTCACTTGACCCGTCCATCTAGTCGATTTCTTGTGTTTTTTTTTGTGAGATGTGTATGCACTACAGGCCTAGATTCCACCTTAGCGAAATCATACTAGTTGTGCCCCGCAATTCCCGCCGCTTGCATCGTATGTTTACTTGAACCAAAAAATGTATTCGTAGAAACCTCTCAAAACCATAGGTCTACTCTTTATGAAAAAAAATTATTCCCTCCAAGTCAATTTAATTCTAGCAGACAATTAAATCGGATCGGAGGGAATAATACTATAGTATCGTCAAAACGGAATGATACTATGCTAGAGAGACTAGTATCCACGTCGCATCTCAATTTGTTTAGTCTATTATATACTAAAAGCACAATACGGGAGTCTAAAATAGAGACATCATGTTGATCCACATCCTCTAAATTAATTTTGACAGTTAGATCTAAAATATGCAATTAAGATTTAAAGCCTATAGGTGTTACGTAAAAAATTGTCACGTATGCAATCTGTCACGGAAATAAACCAGGTCTCTTTGCACGTACAGGTAAAGGGAAAACAAGTGGATCTGTCGACTTCACATATATGTGTAAGATCTAATATTGGTTGTCAATATTTGATATCGTTACAAAGTCATATTCCGTTCAGCATGATTTGTGTTAAAAAAGGATACATATATATTTTTCCTCGCACCACACAGGCCTCGATCTATCTGGAAAAAAAAAACTCAAAAGAAATCAGCTACCCGTATTCTGCTACTGCAGCGTTGCTGCCCTATTCCAATCTCTCAATCTGTGTAAGCATGCTGCCGCCGTTGTTGTTGTATTTGTGTGGGAGCTTCGGCCCGTCGCCGGTCTAGAGTCTCATCAGCATGGTGACGTTTAATCATGCCTTATGCATGCATACACCATGCAGACATGCAAGATAGATCGACCGATGGAATTCAGAAATACACAATATGGACATGCCTGATGCATGCACCATGTACATGGGCACTTAGCCAGCCAAACCTAACTAAAAAATTATGTCCATCGTCCATGCAGGACTTAGCCTGGATATCGTCGACATGCCACCGATTCTTCATGAGGGTATGTATGAACCTAGCTAGCCATAGCCAGTGATCGGAGTCGTTAATATGTAATGTTGTTCTTGCGTGAACCCAGCCAACTACCGGTAATTCCCTCGCGAACATGTATGTATGTGCCTAGCCTGACAGTCGGTTTCGTTAACCGCTGATGTTATTTTGTTTCTAACGATCTAGACATAAAGATCCATGGCCAACATCCGAAGAAGCCAAGTTCTCCTCGCTCTCTCACATCCTAGAGTTTCATCGATACATATCTATCTCTAAATTATGCATTGATCTATATCATGCACTTTAATTCGGCAAGCGAAAATTGTGTTGCCGGACATCATTCATGCAACTCCAGAACATTGAACTATGTATAATGATTTACAGATGGGGCATAAGAATAGAATTAGCTTTTTCTTAGTTCTTGCTAGAAGGTGGAGCCATTGGCCGTATTTTTTTTATATCCTCAAGATAAATAAAATCATAAAATTTATAATATATATTACGAGTAGCATTCTTATGGTCTACTAAATCTATATGCACCAATATCCAGTATAACCTATGAATAATGATCAAGAAGGTTAAGCTGTTTCACGGTAAAAATAACAAGATGTTGCCAAAAAACATATATTGTAATAATTCTTATATTTCATAGAATCCAATCATGCACAAAAGTGTCAAAGTTACACATTTAGGAATATGATGATATCTAAGATATTGTGTATTTTTCAATGATAAAAAAGGTAAATGGGATGGAAAGATTTTGTATAAAGTTAAAAAATTAATACTTAACATTTATGAAATATTATGGTGATAAGAAAAACAACCCAGGCACCCAAGTTATAGTTCTCAAGGACGTATATTCAGGTTCTTATTATTAAAAAAACACTGCATGAACTTTATACATTCCTTTTAAAACAATTACTAAATGTGAGCCCTCGCATTTTCGAGGGCCCCTGTGCTAGTTACATTACAAAACGCGTCACCATCTAAATTCCGTATGTGATAAAAGATATATGTCGTGTCACACATATAGTACATGTTACTATTGAATTTCCGTCATGACATTGCTTTCTTAATTAAGCATAAAATATGTGGAAAATTATAAACCAAAGCTGTCCCATGAACAGTAGCTACAGGACAGAGTCAGTCACCACCGGCCTCGATCTGCAGCTTCTTCAAGCCAAATTAACTAACCTCTTCCATACTCTCATCCAAAAAGCCAAGTCGCTCAACTGAAAGAGAAATGTACTCTCGGCTTATTAACCATCAACCAAATAGTGCCGGATTAGGCAATAATTACTCGCAAAAGGCCATTCAAGCGTGACACACGCATTGCGATACACTAGTAGAAAACGGGCCTTTGGCCAGGACCCTTTAGTCCCGGCCTCCATCTGTGTTACAAACCGGGACTAAAGGTCCTAGCCCTGATTCGCTCCGAGCTGCCCACGTGGACACCCTCCAGTCCCGGCTGGTAAGCGGGCCGGGACTAAAGGTTCAGCCTTTAGTCCCGCGGCTGGGGTCCCGGTTTGCAAACCGGGACTAAAGCCCCTTACGGGCCGGGACTGGAGGCCCCGTCCCCACTAGTGATATAATTAGTTGGGGCATCAACCTCACGGAGACTTTCAACGCCAACGGCAACGTGCCACCTATGTACACAACCCACCAATTTTATTTTGGTTTTGGACAAAGCTTGTACCCTACCAAGGAAGCCGTCGCTAGCACAAGATGGTACCACCAAATGCTAGCTTGCTAAGCTAGTGCTACCTTACTTTTTGTTGGGGATCCTATAGAGATATTCATATTAAGATTCTTGGCCACTTGTACGCAATCCCAAGGATCAACAGGTTTCTGCTCGTGCTTAAAAAAAAAAGTTTCTGATGAGACGAATGGGGACTTGTCCACGGCATATTCCATAGCCTTGTTAGCAAGAAGAGAGGTCTCAATAATGACAAATTAAGAAGGATAATATACCAAATCGCGAGAGTTTCAGAGTTCACGCGCGGAAGTATTGTATGAATAGAAAATTAACGACAAATTTGTCGGTGAGATATAGCTTCTCCAACTAACGTGTCCTAGCAAGCATCATATATATGATGATCGGACCAGGGTATTTAAGATTGAACAAAATATCGTATCTTGAAGTTTTTCTTAAATGTGGGCAGGTTTACACATCTAGAGTAGCAATGAGCTATAATATGAACAATAATAACATGATAATTGTACTTGTTGTAACTTGAAAACATTTTTTTATAACTTTCAACCCAAAAGATGTGTTAATATATATTTTTTTATCAAATTTCACATGGAAAAGATATTAAAACTGATAATAATTCTTAGGGAGTAATCGTAGCCTTCTTACTCTGGTACGTCTTATGTTCCTTCCGCGTCTCTTCACTCGTGAACCTCCTTCTTTCCAGCTTCTTCTTCCTCGCTTCAATCCTGTTGTCCTCCCTCTCGTCCCTTTGTTCATCCCGTCTTTTCTCCTTCCCACTGCCTCTCTCTGCTCCTCCCATTTTTGTCTCAGACATGGCAGCATCAAGTGAGACACCGTTATGCCCCAAGAGACATCTTCTAGTCAGGGCAAGACATTCGGTATCCCATGAACCACAGCGCCACCTATCACCATTGTTACTGAACGGTGAACCATATATGAGATTGTTAGGACCCTTTTTTAGAAATCCTAATTATTCTTAATTATGAATTGAATATTGAATAAGGGTTATTATGGATTGAACGTGTAAAAGAAACAGTATATTGACAAAGAGGCTCTATTCCAAAGTCAAAAGAGCAATTGGCCTGCAAAAATAAAAAATTTGTTCTGTTCTCTTTTGTAATTTAGAACAAACATAAACTAATTGGGTAGAAAAGGAGCGGAAAAAGATCTATGGATTTGACTTCCTTTCTTTCCAGGGTTTGTATTAAAAAATCCAACACCCTGTTCTGACAATATTGCACTATGTACCTCGATCCTGCCTTTTCCCCTTCCCGTGGCCTCTTTCCCCTCTTCGTCTCGGATATGGCCATGGGCGGACGCAGAAGAAAAAATTAGGGGGGGGGAGGGGGGGGGGGGAGGGGGAAAGATGTGCTAAATAGGACAAAATTTATTATTAAGTGAGGGCAAATCACTAATTAGCAATGCAAATAATAAAGAGATAAAAATTTGAGGGGGGGATAGCTGACCCCCATGGCTTACATGCTGGATCCGCCCTTGGATATGGCAGCATCAAGTACACTGTCATGCCCCAACATACATGATACATTTCCTAGGCCCGACAAGAAGTCGACGATCACCGTTGTTACTGAACTGTATAAGAGATTATTTATATCGAAACTTATTTCTAGCTCACACCTTATTTTTCGGAACCTAGTTCTCAGTAGACGCTCGTGCTTTTGTTGAGTGTGGCGCGCATGTGTGTATTGCGTACACGCCTAGGCACGTGCGCCTATGTTTGAACTGCAAACAACCACCCACATGTAGTAGCGGGTTACCGGGCCGCACCGACCGCGCCCAGCATCGCCACAGCAAACACCGACGACGAGCACTTGTCCTGGCTCGCACGCAAAGCGACGTCAACCCAAAACCCACCGACCCGCATCCGACGATAGCAGTACCCAAAACACCCCCGACACTTCCCAAGAACTACGAGCCGTACCAGTCATCACTCCCCCGCCACTGGCGGGGGGCAAGACCGTCCAACAGCGGCCAAATGTTTTTACTAATACCACCAGCTCGCCGCTCCTCCGCAGCTCACCTCACCGTCCCCTGTCTCCTTCGGCTGCCTTTGTTTAACACCGCACCGCACCACCGCATCCTCCGCTGCAGTGACGTCGCCGCCGCGGAGCGGACCAGCGGCGAGGCGCGTCCTTTCTGCCCCGGCGACGGCGAGATCTCCCCGGCGGCCGTCCCGCGATGCCTGAGGCAAATGCGGGTGCGCGCGGCGGCGGCGGGGAGCAGCGGACCAAGGTGGGGGGAACACACTCGCTTCTATGCTCAAACGCTGCTTCCTCCTCCTCCTCCTCCTTTTTCCTCCTGTCCGCTTCTCGGCTCCTCCGGACATGAGCCGCGGTGGTGCTCTGCGGCTGCGGGCCGGCTCGTGCCCGGCCAGAGAAGCTCTGGCTGATTGATTGGCTCTGCAGGATTTTGGATAAAGATGTGGGTCTTGGGAAGGGGATTCGTATCGTGGAGCCGCGATTTCTGACCCAATTTGGCAGGCATATACGTGGTTTGCTTCCTTGCCGCGATTTCTTGCCATGTCAGGAGAGATCCCGTCCTATCTGAATTTTCTGAATTTCTATCCAGAGAGACATCTGCGGCACGTCTTCGCCGCTCGCCGGAGCGATTTCTTGCCATGTCAGGAGAGATCCCCGTCCTATTCGAATTTACCCAAAAACCTTGGCTCGGCGGTACATCTGCGGGATATCCGCTCTCCCTTTTTCAGGCATTCAATTTCCGGAAAATCTGTCCCGTGTTTTCAACGGGCAGGCTCTTAATCTCCCGAGATAGCGCGGAAATCCTTCCTTACTTTGGTAGATGACGACTATGAGGAGTCGTCTTAATAATTGGAAAATTTGAGGGAGTAATTGGATTCGATGACTGGCTGACCGGGCATGGTTATCCAAATCCTGGTCGGCGGTAGTGTCTTTCCTTTTAGACGGACAGGGAGAGCTGACCGCCTATATATGCTCTGGGATCCTTCCCTGACCACCGAGCCAAAGAATCGTCTTTCATCGGCACCGTGATGGGAGTTGGAGTCATCGTTGGTTCACCGCGGCAGGAGGCAAAGGCCAGTGCATTCTTGTCTCCTTGAATTAGTTGCAGTCAGTTTTGTGATTTTGCGGTGGGTAGAGTACGGACCAGGACTCCATGCCGTTTCTTTGGTTTAGTTTGTGGTGCTAAAGCTTCTGGGAGTAAATCTATGAATCGGTAGTCGCTTCTTTGCCAATTTTTGGGATGGAGAGGGCTCCCTGTGCAATTTCATCTCTATGATTGTTTAGATTATTACTCTGTTTATTATGGTGTTTCAGTTGGTACACGTTAGTATTAGGTTTTCAAATTGTAAACTAGTACTCCCTCCGACCAGAAAAGGTTGTCGATGAGCTAGTACAACTTTGTACTTAGTTGTACTAAATCATCCGACAACCTTTTATGATCGGAGGGAGTATATGTTATTGTTTAGTATAGATACCACAGCTCGGTTGAATTTGTTCCTTATTTTCCAAGTCATGTGTTGTTCCTTTTAATATGCCATTGCCTTACTTGATATCCTTTCTTCTCTGAGAAAGAAAATGTGGAGTGTGCACAATGCTAACTTTTTCCACCATTTTTTCAACTCCAGAGTTCAGAAGAGATGGGTTTCTTCAGTGAATACGGAGACGCCAGCAGGTACAAGATCCAAGAGATCATCGGCAAAGGAAGCTACGGGGTCGTGTGTTCAGCCATCGACCGGAACACTGGCGACAAGGTGGCGATAAAGAAGATATCCAACATCTTTGAGCATCTGTCAGATGCCGCTAGGATCCTCCGTGAGATCAAGCTTCTCCGGCTCTTGCGACATCCTGACATCGTACAGATCAAACACATAATGCTGCCTCCGTCTAGGAGGGACTTCAAAGATATCTATGTGGTCTTTGAGCTGATGGATACGGACCTCCACCAGGTCATCAAGGCTAATGATGACTTGACAAAGGAGCACTACCAGTTCTTTATCTATCAGATGCTTCGTGCGTTGAAATATATCCATACTGGTAAGGATCTATGGAGATTCTCCTTTTTTCCCGAAAGGTCTTCAACTTCTATTTATAGTGTGGTGTCACAGTGGTACTGCAATGTACAGAATTAGGAGTATCGACAGTTCTGACTATTGATGTTACGTACCGATTTCACTTTTAAGTCAATGATGAAGTTTTTATTTCATTTGTATTTTTTAAGATAAGATGCTCTCGAGAAAAAATCTGCATTCCTTAAGACAACCGTAAAACTTCAGCCAAGAAAAAAATCCTATGTTCTTGCTAATTGCCATATGCACTTATTTTATCTCTTGTTGAAAATTGCCTGTTTAGCTATGTTCTGATGAGTAATTTATGTGACTGCAGCTAATGTTTATCATCGTGATTTAAAGCCGAAAAATATATTAGCAAATGCTAATTGCAAACTCAAGATATGTGATTTTGGACTAGCAAGAGTTGCGTTCAATGACACCCCTACAACAGTTTTCTGGACGGTATGATACTTCTACAGTTTATACTAGATTCAATCCACAATACTTATTTTTTATCAATTCTCTTTGGCAAATTGGATAGCATGCTGCGTTCTGTACCAAAGAACCCTACTTGCAACTTAAATCTCATGGTCTTCTCCAACATGACTTGCAGGACTATGTTGCTACTAGATGGTACAGAGCTCCCGAGCTATGTGGTTCTTTCTTTACTAAGGTATAGAGCTCCCGAGTTATGTGGTTCTTTCTTTGCTACTAGTTGGTCAGTAGTAGGTTTTGATCCTTATTAAGTTTTGTACCACTAACTTCGTTTACAAGTCCTGCTGTCAAATCTGCATCTGTTTTTACCTTTTCAGTTTTTATCTTAATTTGGTGATACTAAGTTGACTCCTTCAATGCAGTATTCACCGGCAATTGATACATGGAGTATTGGTTGCATTTTTGCGGAGGTTTTGACAGGAAAGCCTTTGTTTCCTGGTAAAAATGTAGTTCACCAGCTGGATTTGATGACTGATCTCTTAGGCTCACCATCAATGGAGACAATTTCTCGGGTATGATTTACAGCGTCTGCAAATTTTCCACGTTGAGTGCTCAAGCATAATTTTGTTCCAATTCTTAAATGTTTTCATGCCTTTGATTACTGCAGATTCGAAATGAGAAGGCAAGGAGGTATCTGAGCAGCATGAGGAGGAAACAGCCTGTACCTTTTTCACAAAAGTTTCCTAATGCAGATCCTTTGGCACTCAAGCTCTTACAAAGACTTCTAGCATTTGATCCTAAGGATCGACCAACTGCTGAAGAGGTACATGTCTTAATGAGACATTAATTTTATGTTAGCATTTTGCACTGTTACTTGTTTTACCTCACATGATAACATGTTCATGGGTATGTCATTCTAACAAGTGTCCTATACATAATCAGGCATTGGCTGATCCCTACTTCAAAGGTCTTGCGAAAGTTGAGAGAGAACCATCATGCCAACCAATTTCAAAAATGGAGTTTGACTTTGAACAGAGAAAGTTTACGAAAGAAGACGTGAAGGAACTTATATTTAGGGAGATATTGGAGTACCACCCTCAAATTCTCAAGAATTACGTGAATGGCTCTGAAAAAACGAGCTTTCTATATCCTAGGTTAATACCTTGACATATCTTGTAGCACTTTTCTCTCATTTATTTTATCTGTGTACAATATTTCTCAACTTATGCCCTTGGCTCTTGCTTTTTAATTATTCAGTGCTGTCGACAATTTCCGGAGGCAATTTGCGAACTTAGAGGAAGATGGAGGGAAGAGCAGCGCAGTTGAGAGGAAGCATGTATCTCTCCCAAGGTAACTTCCATTTTTTCATTTCACCCAAATGTGACCAATTAATTTCTGTACCACCAGCTTCTCATGATTTCTGCAACCATACATAGCTTGTGATAAATTGATTGAAAACACCAAAATGCATTAGTTAGTCAATAGGCTTTTCTATAAATTAAGCTTGTGGCACTTCAAAGAGCTATAATAATGACACTTTGCAGATTTTCAATGTTGGTAAATTTGATTTTGGAGTACCATGGTAATGAGCTTTGATCGGCTATTTGCAGGACTACAACAGTTCACTCTACCCCGATTCCTCCAACAAATGGTCCGATCTCCCAAGTTCCTCAAAGGATTCCAACAGGTAACTTAACTATCCTGTGTTTCCTTTTTCATTTTAACTCCAAAGAGCATCAATCTAATATACTTCATCTTTGCCACTCTTGCAGCTAGACCAGGAAGAGTGGTTGCCTCAGCACCAACAGAGAATGCAACTGTCGCTGATCGACACATTGGACGGAGAGTTGGGAGGGAGCCAGTGATTCCTCTAGCAGCGGGCAGCTACCACCTAAAGTCGGACTGTGCCGACAGACAGCATCAGCAGGAACTTGAGAAGGATCGTGCGCGGTACAGGCCATCGCATCATTTCAGGGATGCCAAGGTTGCCCCCGAGATAGCTCCAGACATCCGGTCCTCGCCTTACTATATTCCTCCGTTCAGTGGCATCACAGGTGGATACAGCAAGGTTGCTGCAGTCACAAGGATGTACTAGAGCAATGGCCGTCATGCTTGCCTTTGTTGATAGTGGGAAGTGGGAGATGGAGAGTGGATTGGGTGGTAGTCTGATCAAAGTGATGCAAAGCAAAGGGATGCCAAAGAATTTAGGTTCTAGCTGCCAAATTGGCGGGCATCACCATGCCAATTGCTGTAGTTATTGCTGCCAATCTTCTGTTCTTTCCTTCCAAATGAAGGAGGGTGGTAGGGCGGGGTGAATTTTCTCCTTTTTTTATTTAGGAGTTAGGGCACATTGGCTCTTCTGTATATATTACAACACTCGACTTCTTGTCTTAATAGATTCAAAGAATACTCTCAAAGGTGAAGCACCTCTGTTCAACAAAAGAGTTCCTTTTCCGCATACTTGAGATTAGAAGTTCTAGGAATTGTTTAACTCTTTGTTTAGCAGCTAAGAAATTAAAATGTGTACTATCTTAGCTATTTTCTTTACAATCTTATCTTATCTTACCTAATTAATAATAAAGGATGTAAGGGTTCTATGGTTTGGTTTCTTCCAACACTTTTTTTGACTAATTTACCCTCCAATAATTATATAATTATTACCAGCCCTGCCACCGCTTTTAAAAAAACGCTTTGTCCATCGCTCATACCTCGTCCGGGCTCGGTACCTTCGATCGAACCGTGCCCAACAAAAAAATTGTGTCAACTGTCAAGTACATGAATCGTGGAGTGTGACACCAGCTCACGAGGGTTAACTCGGCAAATGTCCTAGATGAAGGACTTAGGATCGGGGAGATAGGACGTCGGATGAACTCGAAGGTAAAGTTAGTCGAAATAGGTGTGTATCGAAAGTAAACTCGGGTGTTCAACCTGGCTTGCTTTCAATCTGCCCTACACCGTCCCCTCCTGACCCCTATATATAGGTGGCCAGGTCTCGAGGATCGGGTAGGGTTCGATACAGATTACAAATATCGACATACGGTAATAACTCGTATTCGACTATCATTACAATTGGGCCTAGCTAAACGGGCCTTAGGGGTACTTAACTAACGGGCTCTATTAACTATACCCTTGTCAGTAGCCCCTGAGATTCTACCAGAATTGCAGATTCAGGTTGAATCTCTAATCTTCAAATCTTCAACTTGATTAATTCTCCGACTTCTTTATATCTTCAAATCTTCGACTTGGTCTTTTTTGACTTATTTTCATGATATATTTTTCGCAAGGGGGTTTGATGAACAAGCCTGACAACTCTGACGGATCTAGAGGTCAGTTAACTGCCGGAGCAGATACTTGTCACCTACTTCAAATTCAATCCCCTTGGACTTGAATTAGGAATACCGGTCAAACCCACTCTTTTGCCGCATTTAGGACTTACAAAGAATGAATCCCAGTGATTCTCAGGGTACCCAGTGCGTCCACCAGGATTTTCTTCGCGTCGTAGACACGGATACATACCAGCAGAGCGCATCCATGTGCGTATACCAGGCCGCACAGGACGGATCCCGGGGTCTTACCTTCGTGACAAGTCACGGCATTCGAGTTTCGTTGCGATAACGCAACTCGAGAATCTTATGTCGCAGTCAAATTTTGACTGAAAATATTCGGGTTTCTACAACCATAAAGCCCGCTCCCGATGGGAGTAACACTTCTCCAATGCTTTACCAATGAATATCGTCGGGTGCGCGCTCAGCGCTCCCGATGGGAGTAATCTCTCTTCATTTTGTCGACTACGTAGTCGAAGTTTGTATGCTTATCCTTCCGCCTCTCCAATATTGATTATCTTATCTCTATCGGGTGCGCGCTCAGCGCTCCCGATGGGAGTAGCCCCCAAGGCTATGTTTGGCGACTTGTGGTCAAGCATAGGCTCGAAGTTCAGCTCTTCTTTCTTCTGTGGATATCTTATTATTTGACAAGCCCCCGAGTCCAAGTCGAGGTTTCCATATCGTGCGACCATAGTCTCCTTTTCTTGTTTTTCTTCGTTGATATTATTGTCTGCTGTACGCAGAATTTAACTCCTGCTGCAAAAATATGTTTATGGGCTGTGCTATAGCGCGGGGGCCCAATAATACGTGCTTATAAATAAAGCACCATCTGGTAAAGATAAAAACCCTAATCAGACTCGTTCTCCGCCGCATCGTCTTCTCTTCTTCATCTAGGGTTTTCCGAGGTTTTTCCCTTGTTCTCATGGCAGATGCTGAAGGTTCTCGTCTGAACCTTGGATCTCTGGTGGCACCACGAGGTCGGGGTCGCCCTCGTGGCAGCAAAAACAAGAGCAATACCACTCTGGCCGCCGCTGGAACTTCATCGGATACTCCAGCTAAGCGTCGTCCCGGCCGCCCACCTGGTAGCAAGAACAAGCCCAAGGTGACTGGCGTCGCTCCAGGTCCTGCTGCTCCTCCTCCTGCTGCTCCTGCCGCTCCCGCTGCTCTTCCTCAAATCTTCTCCTTTTTCTGCATTGCCATGGCGCAATGCCGTGAAATTCAGCGCCTGCCGCTGAATTTCACCAAGTTTATGGATGGGCGTGAACTCCGAGAGGCTGTTCTTCGCGAGCAGTCTGGCAGTGGTATCCCGTACGAGGTGGAGGTGTGGTACGATGGCAACGGCGAGCAGTACTTCAGGGGCGGCTGGTCGCAATTTGCAGAAGACCACGACATCCATCAAGGCTTCTTCATGGCCTTCGACTTCCACATCGGGACGTCGAAGTTTGACGTGAAGATCTACGATGGCACCCAATGCCAGAAGAAATATGAAGCTGAAGTCTAGCTCCATTAGGATCTGCTATCCATGTAATTTCGTTTGATAATGTCCTTCCTGCAATGATTTTTGTAATGCATATTCGTACTTTTGTGTCGATGTCTTTTGCTAGTACCATGAGAACAAGTCATGTTCTGAGGTATGCTTTCCATATATCGGGTTCTTTGCGAACCAAAAAATGTAGGAGTAATACCGGGTTCTTTTTATGAACCAATTTCTCTCAGTATTTATCGGGTTGTCTAAACAACCTTATAATGAAAGAAAACCTTCAACTTGCCATAAATTTTTTTTTTCGTATGACCCAAGGGTTGAAGCCCCCGAGCGGAGAAGTAACAAATAATTGTACACTTTTGTCGAGTTCAACCCAAAGAACCCGACCTATGGCCTTATGTTCTGGGTTCAGAAGGCTAACTCGAATTTATTGATACCACTGTACTTAGTCTACGCGTAAAAATGTCATAGCTGCTCTGCATTCCACGGGTTGCTCTCATCCTTCCCAGTCTTCTTGTCTTGTAGTCGATATGCTCCTCCTGGTATTACTTCGGTTACGATGTAAGGTCCCACCCAAGGAGACTCCAATTTGCCGTGGCTGTCCTGCCTGAGTCGCAAAACAAGGTCTCCCACCACCAAGGATCGTGGACGAACTCGACTACTATGGTAGTTTCGTAGGCTTTGTTGATATTGCGTAGCCCTTTCTAATGCTTTGTCTCTTGCTTCATCTAGTGCATCGACATCATCTTGCAATGCCTCTCTTGACGTTGTCTCGTCATATGCTGTTACTCTTGGAGCCTCGTGCGTCACTTCGACTGGAAGCACGGCTTCGGTGCCATGGACCAGGAAAAAAGGAGTTTCTTGAGTTGCTGTATTAGGAGTAGTTCTTAGACTCCAAAGAACGGAGGGCAATTCTTCTACCCAAGCGCTCTTGGCTTTCTCAAGAGGTGCTAAGAGCCTCTTTTTTATTCCACTACATATTAGGCCATTGGCTTTTTCGACTTGCCCGTTTGTCTTCGGGTGTGCCACAGATGCGAATTTGAGCTTGATTCCCAATCCTTCGCAGTAACTCTTGAATTCTTTTGAAGTAAAATTTGTCCCGTTGTCTGTGATGATGCTGTGTAGCACACCAAAACGGAAAACTATTGACTTGATGAAGTTGATTGCTGCTGTAGAATCTTGAGTTGTTACTGGGGCCGCTTATACCTATTTGGTGAATTTATCGACTGCCACTAGCATGTAGACATGCCCTCCTGGCCAGGATTTGTGCAACTTTCCCACCATATCGAGGCCCCATTGCGCGAAGGGCCAAGATAATGGTATTGTTTGTAGCTCCGCTACTGGTGCATGCGGCCTAGATGCAAACCTTTGACATGCTTTACACTTTCGAACTATATCTTTTGCGTCCTCGATGGCTGTTAGCCAATAGAATCCTGCTCGGAAAGCTTTTGCTGCTATTGCTCTGCTGCTAGCATGATGGCCACATACTCCGCCGTGTATGTCTCTCAGGATTGCTTGCCCTTCCTGGGGCGTTACACAACGCTGTAAAACGCCGGTAATACTTCTCTTGTATAATTTCCCTTCCAACACGACAAATGCTTTCGATCTTCGAGTTATCCTCTTGGCCTCCACTGCATCTTCTGGTAGTTTTTTATTTATCATGTACGCGAGATATGGCTGCATCCATGTTTCTTCTATCATCATGATCACCTTTGGTTCTGACGTAGCCCCCGAGCCTGCTGTAGTAGTCGAACTTTTTCCACTTTTTATTGATCTTTCCACTATTTCCTCCCAAAATACTCCGGACGGCACAGGTAAACACTGTGACCCGGTATTTGCTAAATTGTCGGCTTCTTCATTGCTGTTCCTGCTTACGTGCGAGACTTCGCATCCATCGAACGTTCCTTCTAGGTAATGGTACAAATTTTTGTAGGCCATCATGTTGTCATTGATTGTGTCACATCTGTTCATGACTTGCTGAACAACAAGGTTGGAATCTCCAAATATGTTTAGGCGGGTTGCTCCACACGCTTTAGCCATCTTCATTCCGTGCAACAAAG
Organism: Dactylis glomerata; assembly: GCA_007115705.1. Lineage (NCBI taxonomy): Eukaryota > Viridiplantae > Streptophyta > Magnoliopsida > Poales > Poaceae > Dactylis > Dactylis glomerata. The sequence continues at coordinate 3,421,004 of QXEO01000264.1, read as the reverse complement.
CCTCGTACTCCGCTTCGTTGTTGGAAGCCTGCGGAAAGCTCATCCTTAAGACGTACTTTAATTTGTCTCCATGAGGTGATATCAACACTACTCCTGCGCCTGCGCCTTGGACACTCTTAGAACCGTCGAAGTACATTGTCCAAGTACTCGATAAATCTGGTGGTCCCGTGCTTTGCAGCTCGAGCCACTCTGCTGTAAAGTCTGGCAAGACTTGCGACTTGATGATGCTTCAGGTGAATGTGGCAAGAGACAGTCCTTGCGCGTGGTGAATGACCAGCCCGTTGGGAACCCCAAGAGGAAGGTATGATGAGTGCAGTGGCTAGTTTTCCCTCAGTTAAGAAACCAAGGTTTAATGTCGATCTTGAAGAAGAGAGACGGTGACGACCGAAGGTGATGCGGACTGGCTTAGTAACTTTCAACAAGGGGGCCGTTAATGATACTTGTTGACTCGTCTTCGGCCAGCAGCAGCGCGGAACCTGCACACACACAAACAAATACTTTGTCCCCAACTTGCGATGAGGTTGTCAATCTCACCGGTTTGCTTGAAACAAAGGTTATGAGTGTATCGAGTGGAAAACAGTAGTAATATGCGAGTAAAGTAAACAGTGCGGGAAAAGTAAACAGGTGATTGCAATATGATTAAAATAGGACCGGGGTCCACAGTTCACTAGTGGTGTCTCTCCATAGATAAATAACATGCTGGGTAAACAAATTACAGTTGGGCAATTGATAGAATAAAGATAACGTGATATGTCAAGAAGATCACTATGAGATTTACTCTGGGCATTACAACAAAATACACAGACCGCCATCCAACTGCATCTATGATTAATAATCCACCCTCGGGGATATCATCCGAACACCCCAAAAGTATTAAGTTGCGAACAACAGATAATTGCATTAAGCAAAGTGTGTAATGTAAACAAAGCATATGCCCTTGAGCATATGAATGTTGTTTTCTCCCTAGTAGCAACAGCACATCTACCACCTTAGAGGTTTCTGTCACTCCCCCAGGTGAAATAGAGACATGAACCCACTATCGAGCATAAATACCCCCTCTTGGAGTCACTAGCAACTACTCGGCCAAGATAGCTACTAACAACGGAGAGCATGCAAGATCATAAACAACATAGAGATAACAAAAGATATAATTCAGTACAGCAACTTAATCATAAACACCAATATTCATCGGATCCGAACTAACCAACATCATAGAATTACATAACGGTGATCTCAATCATGTAGGGCAGCTCATGAGATCTAAACATGAAGCACATGGTGGAGAAGACAACCATCTAGCTACTGCTATGGACCCATAGTCCAAGGTAGACTACTCACTCATCGCTCCGGAGGCAAGCATGGCGATGAAGAAGACCTCCGGTGGTGATTCCCCTCTCCGGCAGGGTGCCGGGAAGAGCTTCTGGACCCTCCCGATCTTTGGGTCGACGGCGGCGGCGGATCGCGATGTATTCTGGAAAACTGATTGGGCCCTTAGGTTTTTCTCGTCAGGGGGTATATATAGGCGAAAGTACGATGTCAGAGGAGGGACCACGGCCCCTCACGCGGGCCCGGCGCGGCCAGGGGGTGGCCGCGCTGCCCCTGTGTGTGGGGGCCACGTGGCCCCCCTCCGTCAGGTCTTCGGATGTTTGGGAGCTTCCCCATGAAATATGACTTCAGGAACTTGTTTCGTCCAATTCCGAGAATATTTCCTGTGTATCACTTCTGAAACACAAAAACAACAGAAAACAGGAAACTGGCACTGTGGCACTTCGTTAATAGGTTAGTTCCGGAAAATGTATAAAAGTACCACTAAGTGTAACGAAACAATATACAAATGGTGTAAAAACAAGCATGGAGCATCAAAAATTATAGATACGTTTGAGACGTATCAAGCATCCCCAAGCTTAACTCCTGCTCGTCCTCGAGTAGGTAAGTGATAACAAAAGAATAATTTTTGAGGTGACATGCACCTACACAATCTTGATCAAATATGTAAGCATTGATGAGCTGGGATCAATAGAACTTAAAACATGGGCATGAAAGATATAATCATGACAATAAGAACTTAGCAACCATGTTGTAAACATGCAAATGAACACAGACAAAAGATCATGAAAATGAAACAATGAAAGTCAAACGTGTGTTCAAATCATAAGGAAAAACATACAAATGGTTTTCAGCTTGTCCTTCAAAGAGAGCAAAACATAAATGCATAGGACACCTCAAAGTTTAAGAGGGCGACTAGATACAAATAATTTAAGAACAAGTGAAACCAACAATATGAGTCAATCAATGAACTTTGGGACAATGCATATCACACTAAGAATGACAACTATGCTCTCTTAATGGTGCATAAAGAAAGAAGGTGGTGACTCAACATAAAAGTAAAAGAAAGGCCCTTCGCAGAGGGAAGCAGTGATTTAAACATATGCTAGAGCTTTTCATTTGTAAAACAGAGATAAAACTTGATTTTGAGAGGTGGTTGTCTTTGTCAACGACTGGCAATGGGGTTCTTACTATCTTCCATACAAAAATAAAGCAAGTTTTTGAGAGAGAGATTGGCACTTTGTGCTCTTTTTATAAAACTTGGCACTCCTCCCCACCTTTTCCTTTCACATACCATGGCTAACCGATTCCATCGGGTGCCCACCAACATTCACATTCTTTGGAGGGGTGCCTTTTTTTCTTTCTTTTTTCCTTTTTTTTTCTTTTTTGGAATAAACAATATGGAAGATAGCAAATCCGACCACTACGTCCCCATGAGCTGAAAACAGTGTCACAAAACGAGAAGTATTTTGAAGGTTTTTGAAAGGTAGCACACGAAAATTTTACTTTGGAATGGCTTACAAATACCATGCATAGGAATTTATAGTGGACACAATGGCAAACTTGGCTTTTAGGAGTTGGATGCACGAGTAGAGCTCATACTCAGTACAAGGCGAGGGCTAGCAAAAGACTGGGAGCGACCAACTAAGAGAGCAATAATGGCCATAATCATGCAAAGCGACAAAGCGACATTAAAAGAAGCATACGATGGCATCAAAAGTCAAAAACTAAATGATCATGAAGGCTAATGGCGACTTTGTAAGAGTCTAACATGTGTGAGCATGCGCCAAGTCAACCCAAATAAAGCATCAAGGAGAAAACCAAAATAATGCTTCCATACAATAAAAACAACGCATGATTTTTTTCAAAGGCTCATTAAGCAATCTCAGTTATTTGAGACAAGTCATGCTACAGCAAAACCACTAAGCATACTATCAAAAAGACATCAAGCATGACATGAAAAAGCCTAAGCCGCAGTCTACACAAGCTCCTTCTTGTACCACTATTTTGCACAAAGCTTTTTCTCTTTTCCAACACCATTTGAAATTTTTATAAATACCTCTTTTGATGAAAACCAATAAAGATCAGAGGCAAAAATACACCTTGATGAAAAGATATGACAAGATCTGAACGCAAATCAAGGCGAAAACGAAAACCAAAAGCAGTAGCACAAAAAGTAGAACGCTCAATTTTTAATAAGAGTGAAAACTAGAGCATTCTTTGCAAATGAAAACGAGTACATCTCCTCCAAAGGAAATTTGTTGGGGTCCAACCATTTATTGCAGCAAACAAACAAACTAAACACACTAAGAAAACTAAAACAACTGACGCTCCAAGAAAAACACATAGTGCATGAAGCAATAAAAATATAGTGTTTTGAAAGGTGACCTGATTTTTGCCGATGAAGAAGGGGTGCCTCGGGGGCATCCCCAAGCTTTGACGCTTGTACTTCTTGGATATTACTTGGGGTGATGCATGGGCATCCCCAAGCTTGAGCTTTTGTCCATTCTTCAACTCATCTCATCATTCTCCAATCCCTACACTTGAAAACTTCCTTCATACAAAACTAAACACAATTCTATTAGCAACATTAGTGTAAGCATAAAATATATTCAACCTCTTTTAGCTTCAGGTTTCAACTCAAAACCACCACATATAAAGTATATACTACTTTAGCAACTTCCACAAGAGTTCCATGATCAAAAAGAACTCAAAAGAAAGCGATAAAGTGGCAAAAACAAATATTGGCAGAAATCTGTCAAAACTGAACAGCTGATAATGGACGAATTTTTGAGGGATTTTCTGTTGCTCAAATCAAAAAGTGTTCAACTAAGAAAAGTTTGGATATAACCTGGGGCATATGCACAAGAAATCGCAGGTCCAAAAGATAAACAAAGAATTTTCACAAATTTTTATGGTGCAGCACCGAAAACAGTTTCAGGACAGCAATAACCCCAAATCTTTACCTCACTCAAATTAGAGGCTTCTCTTGGCACAAAAACGAAATAAACAAGATAAGGAGCGGTCATTACAGTAGTAATGACTTCCAATACTCAAATAAAAGAAAAAGTACTGAAAAGTAAACAATGGGTTATCTCCCAAGAGTGCTTTTCTTTAACGCCTTTGAGCTAGGCGCAGAAAATTGCGAATCAAGTAATATCAATAGATGAAGTGCTAGTTACCTCAGTAGGCTCTTTGAAGGTTCCCGAAGATGATTCAACCTGCAAGTTACCCTTAGTGGAACTAAGAGTCTTACCAATCTTAAGAACATGTTGAGATTTAAGCGCAGAAACCTTGGGAACATACATAAATTTTTGCTCTTTTCCAACAAACACTTTCTCCTTCTTAAATTTGAGAGAGGAGAAGATTAAACTAAGAGTTTCCATAGACTCCTCTAGTTTACCAATCCTCAAGTTTTGATTGTCATGAGTAGTGCTAGCCTCTAAAATGGTAATTCTCTTACCAATATTTTCTATTAATTCACTAACGTGGCTAGCATTTTCTAGGATACTTGGCAAACTTTTTTCTAAGGAGCTGAGCTTTTCTACCACCTCTTCCAAGGTGGTCTCAGTTTTAGCAACATGAATAGGTGGTACTCCCACTAAACTTTCAATTATAGTGCATGCTTCTCCCGCGGGAGTACCCAGAAAATTACCTCATGTAAGAGTATCAAGAACATACCTATTCCAGCTAGATATACCAACATAAAAATTCCTAAGGAGGATCGTGGTGGAGTGCTTTTTGGTACACCTATGATGAGCATTGTTAATACGGTACCAAGCATCTTTTAAACTTTCTCCCCCTTGCTGCTTGAAACTACGAACTTCTACTTCAGGATTACTCATTGTAACAAAACTAAAAGCAGATAAGTAAAAACAACTACCAAGGATTCTATTTTTTTTTTGATAAAAAGCAAAGCAGGTAAAATAAAATAAAGTAAAGCAAAACAAATAACAAAGTAAAGAATGTGTGTGCGAAGAACTCCCCTCGCAGAAGTCTTCTCTCTTCCCCGGCAACGGCGCCAGAAAAGTAGCTGATGCTTCAGGTGAATGTGGCAACAGACAGTCCTTGGGCGTGGTGAATGACCAGCCCGTTGGGAACCCCAAGAGGAAGGTATGATGAGTGCAGCGGCTAGTTTTCCCTCAGTTAAGAAACCAAGGTTTAATGTCGATCTTGAAGAAGAGAGACGGTGACGACCGAAGGTGATGCGGACTGGCTTAGTAACTTTCAACAAGGGCGCCGTTAACGATACTTGTTGACTCGTCTTCGGCCAGCAGCAGCGCGGAACCTGCACACACACAAACAAATACTTTGTCCCCAACTTGCGATGAGGTTGTCAATCTCACCGGTTTGCTTGAAACAAAGGTTATGAGTGTATCGAGTGGAAAACAGTAGTAATATGCGAGTAAAGTAAACAGTGCGGGAAAAGTAAAGAGGTGATTGCAATATGATTAAAATAGGACCGGGGTCCACAGTTCACTAGTGGTGTCTCTCCATAGATAAATAACATGCTGGGTAAACAAATTACAGTTGGGCAATTGATAGAATAAAGATAACGTGATATGTCAAGGAGATCACTATGAGATTTACTCTGGGCATTACAACAAAATACATAGACCGCCATCCAACTGCATCTATGACTAATAATCCACCCTCGGGGATATCATCCGAACACCCCAAAAGTATTAAGTTGCAAACAACAGATAATTGCATTAAGCAAAGTGTGTAATGTAAACAAAGCATATGCCCTTGAGCATATGAATGTTGTTTTCTCCCTAGTAGCAACAGCACATCTACCACCTTAGAGGTTTCTGTCACTCCCCCAGGTGAAATAGAGACATGAACCCACTATCGAGCATAAATACCCCCTCTTGGAGTCACTAGCAACTACTCGGCCAAGATAGCTACTAACAACGGAGAGCATGCAAGATCATAAACAACATAGAGATAACAAAAGATATAATTCAGTACAGCAACTTAATCATAAACACCAATATTCATCGGATCCCAACAAACCAACATCATAGAATTACATAACGGTGATCTCAATCACGTAGGGCAGCTCATGAGATCTAAACATGAAGCACATGGTGGAGAAGACAACCATCTATCTACTGCTATGGACCCATAGTCCAAGGTAGACTACTCACTCATCGCTCCGGAGGCAAGCATGGTGATGAAGAAGACCTCCGGTGGCGATTCCCCTCTCCGGCAGGGTGCCGGGAAGAGCTTCTGGACCCTCCCGATCTTCGGGTCGACGGCGGCGGCGGATCGCGATGTATTCTGGAAAACTGATCGGGCCCTTAGGTTTTTCTCGTCAGGGGGTATATATAGGCGAAAGTACGATGTCAGAGGAGGGACCACGGCCCCTCACGCGGGCCCGGCGCGGCCAGGGGGGTGGTCGCGCCGCCCCTGTGTGTGGGGGCCACGTGGCCCCCCTCCGTCAGGTCTTCGGATGTTTGGGAGCTTCCCCGTGAAATATGACTTCAGGAACTTGTTTCGTCCAATTCCGAGAATATTTCCTGTGTATCACTTCTGAAATACAAAAACAGCAGAAAATAGGAAACTGGCACTGTGGCACTTCGTTAATAGGTTAGTTCCGGAAAATGTATAAAAGTACCACTAAGTGTAACGAAACAATATACAAATGGTGTAAAAACAAGCATGGAGCATCAAAAATTATAGATACATTTGAGACGTATCACTTGATCGCCTTCCTTTTTTCGTACGTGATGTCCATGGGAGATAACTCGATTCCCCACAAAGAGACACGTCCCATCGCTAGAGGGTTGTTCAATATGTTCGATAGTGGTGCTTCATTGACCACTATAATTGGGTGCACCGCAAAATACTGTCGTAGTTTACGTGCGGTTGTGAAGACACTGTATGCCAACTTCTGATAATGCGGGTACCTTTGTTTGGTTGGAGATAGCACTTCACTGATGAAGTATATCGGCCTCTGGACGCCATGAGCTTTTCCTTCTTCGCTTCTTTCGACTACTAGAGCTGTACTCACCACCTGATTGGTTGCGGCGATGTACAACAGCAGTGGCTCTTTCTCTTTTGGTGCGACCAGCACTGGTGGCGTGGAAAGCACTTTTTTCAACTGTGCAAACGCTGCGTCTGCTTCTTCTGTCCACTCAAATTTATCGTCTGACTTCTTCATAAGTGCATAAAAAGGAAGCGCCTTCTCCCCTAGTCGAGCAACGAAGCGACTTAATGCCGCGACACGTCCTGCCAATTTATGTACGTCGTGGAGTTTCGTGGGTTTCCCCATTGTTAAAATTGCTTGAATCTTCTCTGGATTTGCCTCTATTCCTCGTGCTGATACCAAGAACCCCAAAAGTTGCCCCGCTGAAACTCCGAAGGAACACTTTGTCGGGTTCAGCTTAAGCTTGTACTTGTTCAGGTTGTCAAAGGTTTCTGCCAAGTCGCTGATTAAAGATTTCTCTTCTCTCGTTGTGATGACTACATCATCAATGTAGACTTGGATATTGCGTCCTATTTGGCTTCCGAGGCAATTTTGCATCATCCGTTGATAAGTTGCTCCTGCATTTTTTAGGCCGAACGGCATTACCTGGTAGCAAAATACTCCATATGGTGTGATGAAGGCCGTTTTTTCCTCATCCTCTTTCTTCAATTTGATCTGATTGTAACCAGAATATGCGTCCAAAAATGAAAGCCTTGCGCATCCCGCTGTAGAATCGATTATCTGATCGATGCGTGGTAGAGGGAAGGGATCCTTTGGACAATGCTTATTGAGAGATGTGTAGTCGACGCACACTCTTTGTACGTTTGTATTCTTCTTGGGTACTATGACTGGGTTCGATACCCAACTCGAAGTTTTGATTTCCCTGATAAATCCGGCATTTTCTAGCCTGTGCAATTCTGACGCTATCGCCTTCCTTTTAGGTTCATCAAATCTCCTCAATGGTTGCTTGACTGGTTTTGCCTTGGGATCTACGTTTAATGCGTGCTCGACGAGTTCCCTGGGAACCCCTGGCATGTCGGATGGACACCAGGCGAAGATTTCCCAGCGCTCACGGAGGAACTCGACGAGCGCGCCTTCCTATGCGGGATCCAAGTTCACCGCAATTGATGTTGTCTTGTTTGGATCAGTAGGGTGGACCTGAATTTTCTTTGAGTCCTGCGTTGTGTCGAAAGCCTTATCTGGCAGGGATCGTTCAACGTCGGGTAGCACGTTATGATATGTTTCTCCTTTTAACCTCTCATATTCTGCTGTCATGCCGAAGGTTTGCGCCATCCTGTTGAATTCTCTGTCGCATATGTTGGCTACTTCAAAGCTCCCTTGTACTGTAATTGTTCCTTTGGGCCCTGGAATTTTTAACGTCAGATACGCGTAGTGTGGTACTGCCATGAATTTTGCAAATGCTGGGCGCCCCAGGATTGCATGATATTGTGAAGGCCAATCCATAACTTCGAACTCCAGTTTCTCTCTTCTATAATTTTCGCTGCTGCCAAAGCAGACATCGAGTTCTATTCTTCCTAACGGGTAGTTTGCTGCTCCTGGTACTATTCCGTGGAAAGAGCAATCTGTTGGCTTCAGACTCGTCAGCGAGATGCACATTGCCTTTAGTGTTCGAGCATATATTAAGTTTATGCCGCTCCCTGCATCCATGAACACTCTTCCGATGTCATATCCTCCTATTTGCGCTTATAGAACCATGGGCGAGTGACCCGGCCTGGGAACCTTTCTTGGGTGGTCTGCTCTACTAAACTTGATTGGTTGCTCTGACCACCGTAGGTACTCTGTGGTAGCTGGTGGTGATGATATTGCTAAGTTTACTTGCCTGGATATGCTCTTTCGCTCTTTCTTTGACTTTGGCACTGGTTGAATCATGGCTGATATGTATACTTTCGACTCTAGGTGCTTTGCTAGTCTTTGCATTTGATATCCTTGACTTCTGTGTCTTTCTCCTTGCCTCCTTTCTTGGTTTGAGCCCACGGCGCTTTGCAATCTTAGGAATGTTCTGCAATCCTTCATCTGATGATTTGAGACCCTTTTCCCGTCGAGATACGCGTAGTGGATTCGACAAGGTCCGTATAGCATATCCTCGGCCGAAGGACCAGAGTATCTCGATTTTTCCACTCCTTTTGTCTGAAACCTCCTACTTTCATACCCTTCTTCTTCTTCTAATATGTAACCCGCGGCTACCTGATTTCGCCTTCCTTGATCATCCCTGCTGCGATGTCGTCTCCTTTGTCGACTTATTCTGTCGACTTCTGGCGAACGTCCTCTTTTGTTGTTATACGCGTCCTCTCCATCAGCGAATTTGTTGGCTTGTTCCATTAGCTCAGCTACTGTCGTAGGTCTTGTTCTTCCTATTTCTTCCACAAGATCTGAGCGACGAAGTCCTTCCGAAAAGGCGTCTATTGCTCGTTCGTCGGAGACGTCCTCTGCTGAGTTTTTTATTATACTCCAGCGTTGTATATAGGAACGCAGCGTTTCGCCTTTTCTCTGCATACATGCTTTAACTTCCTCCAGTGATGCTGGGCGCTTATAGGTGGAACAAAAATTTCTTGTGAATTGACTTTCGAGTTCCCCCCAACTTCCAATGGATTCGTCGGGTAGGGTATTCAACCAGGACCGTGCGGCACCGGTGAGGTGCAGCTGTAAACTTTGCATTGCGGTCGCTTTTGTTCCTCCTAATATCTGCACTGCCCGTAGATAATCTGATAGCCATAAAGTAGGTTCTTGCGACCCGTCGTACTTATTCTGGTCGTGCGGTAATTTGAATCCTTTGGGTACCCGCGTTTTGCGAACCCTGCGGGTAAAGCATAACGCACCCATATCTTTGTTGTCGTCCTCATAATTCTCTTCCCTCCAAGCATGTCGTGATTTATTTACTCGAGCTTGCGCTATTATACTTCTTGCGTCCTCCTTCCTTTTTTGTTGCTTTTTCTCTTCTGATGACTCGCTATACTCATTATCTACGTAATTGTATCTGGACTTCTCCTTTCGATTTCCCTTGTAGCTTGTCGACTTCGTCTCTGGACCTTGTTCCCTGATCTTATCTTCTACTATTCCGAGGCTTCGTATCGCGGCTCGGTGCATATCTTCTCGCGGGTCTCCATGTTCTGGTCTTGTAGCTAGCAAGTACGCTTGTGCTGCTGCTAATGCTGCCTCTGGCGTTTTTTGTATCAAGTCACCTTCCTCCTCTTCTAGCTGCGGGGTGGGGCTCCTTGAGTACCCTTCTTCTCTGCCGCGTGCTGTCGCCCCCTATTGTGTTTTGGGTCTCCGCGCCTCTCTCTGCTATGTTCTGAATCTTCACTATAGTCTTCTCAGTATTCCTCCCTTGATATACTGTTATTGTCTTGAAACACCATTTCTCTTTCCTCCCTTAGTTTCTTCCTGTGTTGGTATAATGCATACTGATATCCCATTAGAACTTCTCTTCTCGATCCTTCGGGTACCTCTGTACCATTACTGATAGCCGATTTGATCATTCTCCATTCTCCAGCCGAGACGTGGACTTTCTCCTTTTCCCTTTTGTTGTGTTCTTTTATTTTGTCGACCCTTTCACTTCTTTCGCTGTTACTTTCTCTTCTGCTTCGGTGATAATGACGCATAATTGATGCACTTTGGAGACGCCGCTACTTCCTACGGCGAGGTCCTCTGCGTCACTGTGCGGCTGATACACTTTTTCCTCTGAGTCGAAATTTTCCTGAATTTTGTCGCCTTCTGTGATTGATGCTTTTTCTAAGCTGACCGGCGAGTTTACCTCACTGGAAGAGCCTTCCGATGACTTCAATGTTTCCTCTGTGTCGGGTTCGTTTGCCGACGGATCTGGTTTCGTCGAATCCGAGAGGCGGGATGAACCCGACGGCCCGATGAGGATGCTCAAACTTCCAATTGTCAACTCCATCTCCTGACTTCCGTCGACTTCTGAACTGTTGTTGGCTAAAAGCGAAAAAGCCGTCGAATTCATGATTCCAACGCCCAAAGTCCCCACGGTCGGCGCCAATTGACGAGGGTTAACTCGGCAAATGTCCTAGATGAAGGACTTAGGATCGGGGAGATAGGGCGTCGGATGAACTCGAAGGTAAAGTTAGTCGAAATAGGTGTGTATCGAAAGTAAACTCGGGTGTTCAACCTGGCTTGCTTTCAATCTGCCCTACACCGTCCCCTCCTGACCCCTATATATAGGTGGCCAGGTCTCGAGGATCGGGTAGGGTTCGATACAGATTACAAATATCGACATACGGTAATAACTCGTATTCGACTATCATTATAATTGGGCCTAGCTAAACGGGCCTTAGGGGTACTTAACTAACGGGCTCTATTAACTATACCCTTGTCACCAGCCGTACGCCATGTGGAGTCTGATACGAATCAAACAACCGTGCTAGGCAAGGATTGGCCTAGAGTATAAATGTGCTTGGCCATCTCTAAATTGTCTCATCAAATCTCATTAGGAGAGCCAAAGGTTAAGGTCGAAAAAAAATTGCGAGCTAGGGATATTAGACGGTGGCGACCTCGGTGGAATACGGCTCAACGAGACAAGGTGCTTCCATGGCGTGCGCTTTGAGATCACCAGGAATCGGTGCCCCAAGCTTGAGGACAACTGATCATATAAGATCGTAGCTAGCAGGGAGGCCTACTGCACTGCCGGCGTGACATATCCTGACATTTAGGCGATCTCACGGTCGAGATTTTCCTCCGAACTTCTACAATTTTCAGTATGCAGATCAACCGGGTTGGGTAATTTCCAGTCCGTTCAACCGTAGCATTGGAGCAAATCTCCCTTCTTTTTCCTATACGTGAGGCGCTACAATTTCCAGTATACAGATCTAAGTTAACCATCAAAATCGCGTAAGGAAATCCCCCTTTGTCCTCCAGTCTGTTCAACCGTGTAGTCTGAATCTCAAAGATCACGACCGTGCTGGACAAGATGATGCTGGCCAGCGTTTCGATCCAAATCAGGCTGCCGCCGCTGTCATCGTGGCTGCTCAGCCTGGAGCTAAAGTGCTCGACATGAACTCCACCAGGGCACTTTTGGTGCCACCCGTAGAACAGCCGGTAGCGGTGCAAGAAGATCACAATTCCTGCAACGTTGCATGCAGACCACTGAACACCACCGATGCGGTCGGCGTGGAAGATGACTTCTTGAACTTGAAGGCGGACGTCATTTCTTGGAAGAGCATGGCCAGCAGTTGGCGCTGGCGTTGTACGACCTTTGACGGCAACCTGGCTAGATCGGGGCATGGGACATGTTCGACATCTCCTCGCCAGCGGACTGGGGATGTGTCAACGTTGGTCGAGTCGGCGCCGGGAGCAAGCTCAAGATGATTGATCACTCTAGATTAGTGGGGGTTTTATATCGTTCTCTCCACAGGGATCAACAAGGGAAGAAAGGTTCTTTATTTCCAGAAGCTAAGCAAATTCAGAAAGGTGGGGGTTTTACTGTCAGAACAAGAGGTTTTGAGAGGGTTTTAGGAAGAGTGAAAGTTCAGAAATTAACTTGAAAGGTTTGGGTTGTCAAGCCAAAGTATCTCAAGGATCTAAGCAAGTTTTAGACAGGGAAAGATGGTGCAATTCACAGGCAAGCAGAGACTAGTCATGCAAGCCAAGATCTTTTTAGGGTTTTAGTAAGAAGAAAAGTTTTAACACAAAGATCACAGCTTTCTTGTTTGTCAGGCAAGAACTCTATGAGTCAACAAGCAGAGAGAGGCTAGGGATATGATTTCACACAAAGGAGTGCAGGGACTTGCCTTACACTCGACAGATCAAACAGTTAAAAAGCAAATCTAGCAAGACTTAGAGATTTCAGAGAACTGTGTCACTCAATTCACTGCAATAACCAAGAAAATCACCAACTTTGTTTCTTAACGCATGATCCACTACAATCAGCACAGATTACAAGAAAAGAAAGAGGAAGAGGCTTGGCTGTTCTTCACTGAAAACTTGAGGGAGCAGGAGAAGCAGAGGAGTGGATTGAGATTGAGGAAGATCTTGTGCTTCAGTTCATCACAGCCTTGTCTTTCTCCAGCAGCTTGCTCATCGTGTGCATCCTTTTCTTGTCCTTCTTCCTGGGTGTTCTTGGGTGTTCTTGGTGGTTGGTGGAGAAGAGGTGGAGAGTTGGTGGCAGGGGAGATGTTCTGTCGATGGGAGTGGACGGATTGGTGATGCTTCAGGTGAATGTGGCAACAGACAGTCCTTGTGCGTGGTGAATGACCAGCCCGTTGGGAACCCCAAGAGGAAGGTATGATGAGTGCAGCGGCTAGTTTTCCCTCAGTTAAGAAACCAAGGTTTAATGTCAATCTTGAAGAAGAGAGACGGTGACGACTGAAGGTGTTTGTGGAACCTGCACACACACAAACAAATACTTTGTCCCCAACTTGCGATGAGGTTGTCAATCTCACCGGTTTGCTTGAAACAAAGGTTATGAGTGTATCGAGTGGAAAACAGTAGTAATATGCGAGTAAAATAAACATTGCGGGAAAAGTAAACAGGTGATTGCAATATGATAAAAATAGGACCGGGGTCCACAGTTCACTAGTGGTGTCTCTCCATAGATAAATAACATGCTGGGTAAACAAATTACAGTTGGGCAATTGATAGAATAAAGATAACGTGATATGTCAAGAAGATCACTATGAGATTTACTCTGGGCATTACAACAAAATACATAGACCGCCATCCAACTGCATCTATGACTAATAATCCACCCTCGGGGATATCATCCGAACACCCCAAAAGTATTAAGTTGCGAACAACAGATAATTGCATTAAGCAAAGTGTGTAATGTAAACAAAGCATATGCCCTTGAGCATATGAATGTTGTTTTCTCCCTAGTAGCAACAACACATCTACCACCTTAGAGGTTTCTGTCACTCCCCCAGGTGAAATAGAGGCATGAACCCACTATCGAGCATAAATACCCCCTCTTGGAGTCACTAGCAACTACTCGGCCAAGATAGCTACTAACAACGGAGAGCATGCAAGATCATAAACAACATAGAGATAACAAAAGATATAATTCAGTACAGTAACTTAATCATAAACACCAATATTCATCGGATCCCAACAAACCAACATCATAGAATTACATAACGGTGATCTCAATCATGTAGGGCAGCTCATGAGATCTAAACATGAAGCACATGGTGGAGAAGACAACCATCTAGCTACTGCTATGGACCCATATTCCAAGGTAGACTACTCACTCATCGCTCCAGAGGCAAGCATGGCGATGAAGAAGACCTCCGGTGGCGATTCCCCTCTCCTGCAGGGTGCCGGGAAGAGCTTCTGGACCCTCCCGATCTTCGGGTCGACGGCGGCGGCGGATCGCGATGTATTCTGGAAAACTGATCGGGCCCTTAGGTTTTTCTCGTCAGGGGGTATATATAGGCGAAAGTACGATGTCAGAGGAGGGACCACGGCCCCTCACGCGGGCCCGGCGCGGCCAGGGGGGTGGTCGCGCCTCCCCTGTGTGTGGGGGCCACGTGGCCCCCCTCCGTCAGGTCTTCGGATGTTTGGGAGCTTCCCCGTGAAATATGACTTCAGGAACTTGTTTCGTCCAATTCCGAGAATATTTCCTGTGTATCACTTCTGAAACACAAAAATAGCAGAAAACAGGAAACTGGCACTGTGGCACTTCGTTAATAGGTTAGTTCCGGAAAATGTATAAAAGTACCACTAAGTGTAACGAAACAATATACAAATGGTGTAAAAACAAGCATGGAGCATCAAAAATTATAGATACGTTTGAGACGTATCAAGCATCCCCAAGCTTAACTCCTGCTCGTCCTCGAGTAGGTAAGTGATAACAAAAGAATAATTTTTGAGGTGACATGCACCTACACAATCTTGATCATATATGTAAGCATTGATGAGCTGGGATCAATAGAACTTAAAACATGGGCATGAAAGATATAATCATGACAATAAGAACTTAGCAACCATGTTGTAAACATGCAAATGAACACAAACAAAAGATCATGATAATGAAACAATGAAAGTCAAACGTGTGTTCAAATCATAAGGAAAAACATACAAATGGTTTTCAGCTTGTCCTTCAAAGAGAGCAAAACATAAATGCATAGGACACCTCAAAGTTTGAGAGGGCGACTAGATACAAATAATTTAAGAACAAGTGAAACCAACAATATGAGTCAATCAATGAACTTTGGGACAATGCATATCACACTAAGAATGACAACTATGCTCTCTTAATGGTGCATAAAGAAAGAAGGTGGTGACTCAACATAAAAGTAAAAGAAAGGCCCTTCGCAGAGGGAAGCAGTGATTGCAAGTTTTATAACCTTCAAAAATTATGGTACTTACCGGCTTTGAGCTCTCATTGCCCCCATCATAAGCATCTTGAATGGTTAAAGTTAATGCGAGAACAGTTATGATGCATATGCTTGACAAATCATAAGTTGAAAACCTCGTGTCCCGTGAATACGAGTACCCAAACCATGCTAATTTACTTAGAGTCCCAAGCAAGGCTCTTGTCATTGTAAGTATATGCATATCATTGAGAACCGCCAATGGGGTACCTCCGTGCCCGATGACATGGAACAAGCCCACACCAAAATGACAGGACAAGCAGACAATGAACACCTCGACATCTCTTTTATTTGCTATATTGTTTAGCTTTTTATTGTGAGATGCGTCGTCGAATGTTCACCATGGGTATGCTGCAAATTTCCACCATGAATTATGCATGGCTTAGATTGGCGGCCCGGCGTTTCCCTAACACATATAAAAACTCCATGATCCTCACAAGATTCCCAATTCATTTCACACAGCGGGCATCCATAAACAAAAGATCACGATATCAACTCAAATAAGAGGTGCAATGTTGAAAGCTTGCCCCATGACAGCATGGCTGGGCTAGAATCCAACTTACAACTTGCAAGCATAACAACTCAGCATAAAAGACCACAATGTCAAATTTTTAAGAACAGGAAAAAGTAAAGTGTGCCTTCCGGTTCGTGAGAGCTTTACTGACCGAATTTCGCATAACACTGGTAAGAGTTTAATTTGAAGAGAAAATAAAAGCAAGTCAAATTTACTTGGAATAGCAAATTGCTAATAGGTATGTATGGTGGACACAATGGAAAACTTTGGCTTTTAGGAGTTGGATGCACGAGTAGAGCTCATACTCAGTACAAGGCGAGGGCTAGCAAAAGACTGGGAGCGACCAACTAAGAGAGCAATAATGGCCATAATCATGCAAAGCGACAAAGCGACATTAAAAGAAGCATACGATGGCATCAAAAGTCAAAAACTAAATGATCATGAAGGCTAATGGCGACTTTGTAAGAGTCTAACATGTGTGAGCATGCGCCAAGTCAACCCAAATAAAGCATCAAGGAGAAAACCAAAATAATGCTTCCATACAATAAAACAAACGCATGATTTTTTTCAAAGGCTCATTAAGCAATCTCAGTTATTTGAGACAAGTCATGCTACAGCAAAACCACTAAGCATACTATCAAAAAGACATCAAGCATGACATGAAAAAGCCTAAGCCGCAGTCTACACAAGCTCCTTCTTGTACCACTATTTTGCACAAAGCTTTTTCTCTTTTCCAACACCATTTGAAATTTTTATAAACACCTCTTTTGATGAAAACCAATAAAGATCAGAGGCAAAAATACACCTTGATGAAAAGATATGACAAGATCTGAACGCAAATCAAGGCGAAAACGAAAACCGAAAGCAGTAGCAGAAAAAGTAGAACGCTCGATTTTTAATAAGAGTGAAAACTAGAGCATTCTTTGCAAATGAAAACGAGTACATCTCCTCCAAAGGAAATTTGTTGGGGTCCAACCATTTATTGCAGCAAACAAACAAACTAAACCAACTAAGAAAACTAAAACAACCGACGCTCTAAGAAAAACACATAGTGCATGAAGCAATAAAAATATAGTGTTTTGAAAGGTGACCTGATTTTTGCCGATGAAGAAGGGGTGCCTCGGGGGCATCCCCAAGCTTTGACGCTTGTACTTCTTGGATATTTCTTGGGGTGATTCATGGGCATCCCCAAGCTTGAGCTTTTGTCCATTCTTCAACTCATCTCATCATTCTCCAATCCCTACACTTGAAAACTTCCTTCATACAAAACTAAACACGATTCTATTAGCAACATTAGTGTAAGCATAAAATATATTCAACCTCTTTTAGCTTCAGGTTTCAACTCAAAACCACCACATATAAAGTATATACTACTGTAGCAACTTCCACAAGAGTTCCATGATCAAAAAGAACTCAAAAGAAAGCGATAAAGTGGCAAAAACAAATATTGGCAGAAATCTGTCAAAACTGAACAGCTGATAATGGACGAATTTTTGAGGGATTTTCTGTTGCTCAAATCAAAAAGTGTTCAGCTAAGAAAAGTTTGGATATAACCCGGGGCATATGCACAAGAAATCGCATGTCCAAAAGATAAACAGAGAATTTTCACGAATTTTTACGGTGCAGCACCGAAAACAGTTTCAGGACAGCAATAACCCCAAATCTTTACCTCACTCAAATTAGAGGCTTCTCTTGGCACAAAAACGAAATAAACAAGATAAGGAGCGGTCATTACAGTAGTAATGACTTCCAAGACTCAAATAAAAGAAAAAGTACTGAAAAGTAAACAATGGGTTATCTCCCAAGAGTGCTTTTCTTTAACGCCTTTGAGCTAGGCGCAGAAAATTGCGAATCAAGTAATATCAATAGATGAAGCATTAGGATCCACAGGAACAAAGAAATGAATACTATCCAATTGAGGTTTTGAGTACCCCTTGTAGTCACGCCTTGGTATACTATTTTCATCAAAAAGATTTTCAGGACAAATCCAACTAAAATTAGTTTCCAAGGCATCATGAATTCCTACAAGTTTACAAGGTATTGGCATTCTAGAATCTTCATTGGGCATACCAACAACCTTAACAGGCGAGCCAAGCTTATTAAACTTCTTAAAAACTTTCCTAGCCTCAATTGCAACTTCTCTAAATTCCGTGCGCAAGGTTTCTAAGATGAAAGCTTTCTTTTCGGGATCCTCAATTTCATGAAGCTTAAGGAACATGTATTGCATAGAAGAATTAAGACTAGCAAACCTAGCTTCCAACATGTGAACTAAATGAGCAGAAGCAACTTCATAACTAGGAGCTAACTCAACCAAAGACTTTTCCTCAACTTCCTTATGCATACTAATGTGATTAAAGAACTCCTCAATGTTTCTATTTCCAATAATTGAACCACTACCTACTGAGAGGTCCTCCAGAACGAACTTAGGAAACAGCATGATAAACTAAAGTAAAGTAAAAACAACTACCAAGGATTCTAATTTTTTTTGGATTTTTGATAAAAAGCAATGCAGGTAAAATAAAATAAAGTAAAGCAAAACAAATAACAAAGTAAAGAATGTGTGTGCGAAGAACTCCCCTCGCAGAAGTCTTCTCTCTTCCCCGGCAACGGCGCCAGAAAAGTAGCTGATGCTTCAGGTGAATGTGGCAATAGACAGTCCTTGGGCGTGGTGAATGACCAGCCCGTTGGGAACCCCAAGAGGAAGGTATGATGAGTGCAGCGGCTAGTTTTCCCTCAGTTAAGAAACCAAGGTTTAATGTCGATCTTGAAGAAGAGAGACGGTGACGACTGAAGGTGTTTGTGGAACCTGCACACACACAAACAAATACTTTGTCCCCAACTTGCGATGAGGTTGTCAATCTCACCGGTTTGCTTGAAACAAAGGTTATGAGTGTATCGAGTGGAAAACAGTAGTAATATGCGAGTAAAATAAACAGTGCGGGAAAAGTAAACAGGTGATTGCAATATGATAAAAATAGGACCGGGGTCCACAGTTCACTAGTGGTGTCTCTCCATAGATAAATAACATGCTGGGTAAACAAATTACAGTTGGGCAATTGATAGAATAAAGATAACGTGATATGTCAAGAAGATCACTATGAGATTTACTCTGGGCATTACAACAAAATACATAGACCGCCATCCAACTGCATCTATGACTAATAATCCACCCTCGGGGATATCATCCGAACACCCCAAAAGTATTAAGTTGCGAACAACAGATAATTGCATTAAGCAAAGTGTGTAATGTAAACAAAGCATATGCCCTTGAGCATATGAATGTTGTTTTCTCCCTAGTAGCAACAGCACATCTACCACCTTAGAGGTTTCTGTCACTCCCCCAGGTGAAATAGAGGCATGAACCCACTATCGAGCATAAATACCCCCTCTTGGAGTCACTAGCAACTACTCGGCCAAGATAGCTACTAACAACGGAGAGCATGCAAGATCATAAACAACATAGAGATAACAAAAGATATAATTCAGTACAGCAACTTAATCATAAACACCAATATTCATCGGATCCCAACAAACCAACATCATAGAATTACATAACGGTGATCTCAATCATGTAGGGCAGCTCATGAGATCTAAACATGAAGCACATGGTGGAGAATACAACCATCTAGCTACTGCTATGGACCCATAGTCCAAGGTAGACTACTCACTCATCGCTCCAGAGGCAAGCATGGCGATGAAGAAGACCTCCGGTGGCGATTCCCCTCTCCGGCAGGGTGCCGGGAAGAGCTTCTGGACCCTCTCGATCTTCGGGTCGACGGCGGCGGTGGATCGCGATGTATTCTGGAAAACTGATCGGGCCCTTAGGTTTTTCTCGTCAGGGGGTATATATAGGCGAAAGTACGATGTCAGAGGAGGGACCACGGCCCCTCACGCGGGCCCGGCGCGGCCAGGGGGGTGGTCGCGCCTCCCTTGTGTGTGGGGGCCACGTGGCCCCCCTCCGTCAGGTCTTCGGATGTTTGGGAGCTTCCCTGTGAAATATGACTTCAGGAACTTGTTTCATCCAATTCTGAGAATATTTCCTGTGTATCACTTCTGAAACACAAAAACAGCAGAAAACAGGAAACTGGCACTGTGGCACTTCGTTAATAGGTTAGTTCCGGAAAATGTATAAAAGTACCACTAAGTGTAACGAAACAATATACAAATGGTGTAAAAACAAGCATGGAGCATCAAAAATTATAGATACGTTTGAGACGTATCAATTGGCTTCTTGCTCTTGTGACATGGTCCCTTCCTTTATACACCTTTTTCCATTTTTGGGATAGAGAGGCTGATGGAGGTAGGGGGTTTTCCTTTCCTCTCTCAGCTCTCACAGCACATGGCTTGTTCCCCTCTTTTCTACTTTCTCTGCCTTTTTCACTTTTTCTGCTAACTTGCTTCTCAAGTTGGTCTCTTCCCTCTCTGGTGATTCAAATTAGTTTGAATAAATTCTTCTCTTTCCATGGACCAGCTTCTATGACTTGGACTTGTAGGGTTTTGAGTACTTTGAACAACTTCCTGAAGAATTGTGTGCCTTGACGCACTGAACTGCAGTACAAGACCAAATGCTATAAAATACAGGCACAAAACATACTGAATCAAGGTAATGTAAGCAAGGATCAAGGTTTTAGGGCTCATAACAATGCATATAAATTATAGAGATCAAACCCCCAGACCAAAACCTTTGCTTGTCCTCAAGTAAAGAAAAATGAGCATTTATAAAACAGATCATGATATTGACACATTGCTGTTTCATGCAACTAATTCTTGCAATTTCCATTTCTGAAGCAAGTTCCACAAGGAAAATTTAGATATGTCTAGATCAAACTGCCTGGACTCATGAGTATAAAGCAATTGGTTCTGAAATTGAATGCTCATAATCCAGTAAATAGCCATTTATGCAAGAATGATTGAAATATGAATGCAAAGTCAGTGCTTCACCTATTACAGTTCCCAGGAACATAATAGGCTAATGCATAAACAAGTAATCAGTTGGTTTCTCAGCTTCTTGAAGGATCAACTTAATTAGTGCTTCACAAACTACAATCCCAGGATCATAGTTGCTAGTGCTTGAGAGATTGCAACAATTTTTAGTTAGAATATAAGGTTAGTGCTTCACATACCACAATCCCAGGATCATGGCTGCTAATGCCAAACTTTCACTTACTGTTAGGAACTTCTTGATTAGTATTGGTGTTAGTGTGTTAGTGCTTCACAAATCACAATCTAGAGATAATGATTGCTAACGCAAAAAATGCAAAAGATGCAATTAGTATAAGGCTCAGAAATGGATCATGAACTTCAGTTTCAGGGCAATTATCAATATCCTAATGTTCCAAAGGTTTTTTGAGAAGAGACATACAAAAATTCTGATTTGAGACTTGACTCTGAACATAGGCAGTTGCTAGAGTTATAAGCAGATATAAAGCAAGATTCTCAATAGCATGCAAAGTCATATTTTCAGATTCAAGCAACAAAAGTTGATTCCTTTTTTGACAGAACACTTTCACAAATGATCAACCAATGGTAAAGAATAATCAGATCCAAACTTCAAAATGTTGTTTGTAGTGCAAAATGGTTTTAGGGAATTGGAATGTGTTCACCTGGTGATCCTCCTGCTCCTTTGCTTTACCAAACCTCAGCTAGCCATCTCCCAATTCAATTATTTCGTAACTGGAACAACAGAAAAAAGAAACACACAAAGCAAGAGATAACAAAACATAAAAGGTGAAAAGAAAATGGATTGTACAAGGAGATACCAGGTTGCCTCCTGATGAGCGCTTGTTTAAAGTCTCTAGCTTGACTGTAGCTTCTCATTACTGGTTCTCAAGAGCAGAAGATGCATTTGGGGCATCCTCTGGTTCATCATCTTCAGATCCTTCATCAACTTGGGTGTCAATCCTTTCCCCAACTCTGTAGTGCTTGAGTCTCTGACCATTCACCTTCAAAGTACCCTCAGCTAAACTTTGGACTTCAAAGGCACCATGTCCAAGGTCTCTCTTGATGACACAAGGTCCAAACCATCTTGACTTGAATTTTCCAGAGAACAAATGCAGTTTAGAGTCATAAACCAATACTGCCTGACCAACACTGAATTCCTTTCTGAGAATGTGTCTGTCATGCCATTTCTTGGCTTTTTCCTTGTAAATCTTGGAACTTTCATAAGCATCATTTCTAAGTTCTTCTAGTTCACACATCTGCAATTTCCTTGTGCTTCCTGCCTTCCCTAAATCAATGTTGAGTTTCCTGATTGCCCACTGAGCTCTGTGCTCTGATGACCCACAAGTATAGGGGGTGTATCGTAGTACTTTCGATAAATAAGAGTGTCGAACCCAACGAGGAGCAGAAGGTGTTGATGAGTGGTTTTGATCAAGGATTCACTGTAAATACTAGCAAACAGGTTTTCAGGGGTATTTGGTAATACGAGTAAATAAAGTGCGAGTAAATAAAAGACAGTAGTAACAATTGCAGCAAGTGGCCCAATCCTTTCTTCAGCAAAGGACAAGCCGGTTGTGTAACTTATAATAACCAAACGTTCTCGAGGACACACAGGAGTTTCTGTCAAGAGCTTTCTATTCATAAAGCCAATAGTCTTTATTGGTTTGATAGGTGTTATGGGGGTGAACCTGTGCTAGCGCACTACCCTTACTAGGATAAATACACACTTGTGATTATACCCCTTGCAAGCATCCGCAAATACAAGAAAGTAATTAAGATAAATCTAACCACAGCTTTAAACTCTAAGATCCTACGCTCCCTGGTGCAACGGTTTCCCAACGGAGGTTTAGGTTTCTGTCACTCCAGCAACCCCACAATTGATAGCCAAATACACAATGCATCTCACTGGGCCCATAAATGGTGAAGTATCATGTAGTCGACGTTCACATGACACCACTAGTGAAATAGCACCACAACAATATCAAACCATTAAATATTTCTCAACAATAATTCACTACTAACATCTTGACTTCTCCCATGTCCTCAAGAACTAAACGAACTACTCACAAGATATCATATGGATCATGATCAGAGGTGAAATAATGGTAAATAACAATCTGGACATAAACCTTAATTCAACGGTTCCACTCAATAGCATCAACTACAAGAGTAATCAACACCGGGAAAGTTTCCCCTATGAATATAACAAGATCCAACTCAAGATGTTACAGCGGGATGGCGTGGTGATGGTGGAGATGAAGGTGCTGGTGATGGAGATGATGATGATGATGATCCCGATGAAGTCACGTGCGATGATGATGACGATGGCGACGATGTCCCTTCTCCGGGAAGGAATTTCCCCGGCAGATTTCTGCCTGCCGGAGAGCTTTTCTCTCTCTGGTGTTTTCCGCCCCGCAGAGGCGGCGGTGTCTATCTCTGAGCCCCCCTTTGACTTAGGTTTTCGGGGACGATGAAATATGCGAAGGGGCGAGACCAGAAGTGGGCCAGGGTGGCCTCACACAGGGCTGGCGCAGCCAGGGGTTAGTCCGCGCCACCCTGGCGTGAGGGCCCCTCCTGGCTCCTCTCGACTCCTCCTTCTGGCTTCCTGAGTCTTCTGGGAAAATATAATTTCCTGGTATTTTTCTGGAATTTTCCTGATCTTCAAAATATGGTCCCTTGATGGTCCTTTTTCCAGCAGAATCCTGACACCGGTAGCAAATCCTCCAATGATCATCAAACATATGAAAACAAAGGAAATAACATAAGTATCAACTCTAAATATGAAATATACCAATGAATAATAGTAAATTATGATACAAAATAGTGATGCAAAATGGACGTATCAACCCCCCAAGCTTAGACCTCACTTGTCCCCAAGCGAAAACTAAACTCGGTAAACATGACCACAGGTTTATGGAGTGAAGTGTCGATAATCAAAATACGGACAAGAAGCATCACATTCACCAAGGCACAAATTATAATAGATAGCAACTTCCCTTTATAAGATATAGACTTGCAATAGGTAAAAGGGAATCACATGTAAAAATGCACAAGGTAAACTATAATTGGCAATAGCAAACCTTAGTTCTTGGTCAAAGAATGATGAACCACCTATTCTTTATTTTAAACGGAGCCTTTTAAAACAGAGCTAATATAGCAAAGACCGTATGCTCAACAAAATAAACTTTTGCATTCATAGAAAGCTTTCAAAGATATATTCCTTCAGACAAAAGCATTGTATAAAACAAAGAAGGTAGTAAACATGATTATACGAATCAACATATGGATGAGTGAAACATAACAACTCAAATGCTTGCTTGAGATAGAGGGGAATAGGTTGACTCAACATAAAAGTAAAAGATAGGCCCTTCGCAGAGGGAAGCAGGGATTAAACATGTGCTAGAGCTTTTCATTTGCAAAACAGAGGTAAAAATTGTTTTGAGAGGTGGTTGCTTTTGTCAGCGACTAGCAACAGAGTTCTTGATATCTTCCATACTAAACAAGTGAGAGCGGCTCCGAGATGTTTGATTAATTGGCACATTGGTGCTCTTTTATAGCTTTGCACTCCTCCCCACCTTTTTCCTTTCCCAAACCATGGCTAACCGATTCCATCGGGTGCCGACCAACTTTCACATACCATGGAGGAGTGCTCTTTTCTTTCTTTTTGAGATTAAAATGGTCTGACCAGCTCCCTTGCAAAATTAATGACGAGCAGATGAAGCTGCCTAGTCGAGGGGTACTTAATTTAGTATGGAAGATAACAAACCCATCCGCTACGTCCTCATGAGCTAAAAACAGTGGCACAAAATGAGAAGTGTTTGAAGGTTTTTGAAAGGTAGCACATGAAAATTTACTTGGAATGGCTTGAAATACCATGCATAGGAATTTATAGTGGACTCTTTGAAAGTGACTTGGCTTTGGGATTTGGATGCACGAGAAGTATTTCCTCTCAGTACAGGTTTTTGGCTAGCAAGGTTGGGTAGCAAGCATAAGAGTTGCATGAAACAAACAAACATACATACATACATATAATAAGAACAATCATGCAAGCTCCCTTGAAGGCACAATGATTTTGACTTTAGGAATAACAATGCTTATAAGCTAAACATGAAGGATAAACTGAAGTGATGTAACTACAAGCACTTCTTTATTCTTTTCTACTCAAACCTCAAGGTAAAGTTGCTACTGACCAAGCTAGGTTTGCCAAAACCAACTAAATTTACTCATGCTCCCAAAGTGATACCAATACCAATCAACAAGACTAGTCATACAAGAGAGATTGCAAACTAACATAAAGTGTGCAAAAAGTAAACGATAAAACTTCTCATTAATAATTCATTACCGCAACTCACACCAAGGGATACATAGATAACCAACTAAGGAGGATACTTCCAAATTGCAAACTATTCTATAAGATAACTTCTCTATTCATGATATGACTCTACTTGAAAAGTAAATGAGCAAAAGGTAATGATGTGATACCGCGGCACTCCCCCAAGCTTGGAACAAGCCAAGGGGATGCCAATACCGATGACGAATTACTCCTTTGGCGGTAGTGGGAGCAGCCTTGGATTAACAAAGTATTCCAGCATCTGGCGAAGCCTAAGATTTTCTTCTTGAAGCATCTCTACCTCCCTTTTCAAAGCTTGATATTGAGCACAAAACCCATAAGTGACCAGCATTCCCTCTTTTATAACAGGCATAGAGTTTAGATCCAGAACGTGTAGTGTTGGCCCCTGCATATTATGAGAAAAGATACGTCTAACTTTCGTTGGTCCTTCAAAAGCAGGGTTCTTTGGCCTTGCTCTTCCTGAACCTTGCTCTTCCTTCCACTTTTGGCGCTGGTGATCATCTACCCAGGGTCCTTTGCCCTTGTTGTCACTTGAAGAGGCCATGGCTCCCCCAAGCTTAAGATCAACTCCTGACAGAAACAGCTCGAAACAAAACACGACAAGAAAACGATATACAGACCTTGGGGACTCCGGGGGGTTAAATAGGCGAAAATTATACATCGAAACAAAATTACAGGAGAAACCCGGGACGGAAATGAGTTCCGAGGTGCTCCCACACCTGGGTGGCGTGGCCAGGGGTGGGCCCGCGCCACCTATGTGTGAGAAGCCCACGGACTCCTTTTCCTGCCCGTTTTTGTCTCGTGATTTTTAATATTTATTAAAAACAGCAAAAATATTAAAGGAAGAGCTGTTCGCGAAACTTCTCTGACTAGAACTGTTACCTATTCAAAAATGAACTCTGCAGGTACCTGCAATTTGTCTTGGATGAATTCTTCCGGAGAAACTGTTTCAATAACATCAACATCTTCATTATAAGAATCTCCAGAAATATAATGTTTGAGTCTTTGCCCATTCACCACTTGTGTAGAGTCATCTTTCAATGAAGCAATCTTAATAGCACCTGAGCGGTACACTTCCACAATAACATATGGTCCTTCCCATTTTGAAAGTAATTTCCCTGCAAAAAATCTGAGACGAGACCTATACAATAGAACTTTCTCACCAACATGAAACTCTCTCTTAAGAATTCTCTTATCATGCCATTGTTTGACTTTCTCTTTAAAAAGCCTGGCATTCTCATACGCTTCGTTTCTCCACTCATCTAGAGAACTCAAATCTAACAACCTTTTCTTACCAGCTAGTTTAAAATCTCTATTAAGCTCTCTCACTGCCCAAAAGGCTTTGTGTTCTAATTCTAAGGGCAAGTGACACGCTTTTCCGTAAACCATCTTATAAGGAGACATACCCATAGGGTTCTTATAAGCAGTTCTATAAGCCCATAAAGCGCCGTTTAACTTACTAGCCCAGTTTTTCCTAGATCTATTGATAGTCTTCTGCAAGATAGACTTGATTTCTCTATTAGAAAGCTCTACCTGCCCACTAATTTGGGGATGATAAGCAGAAGCAATTCTATGATTAACATCATATTTAGCAAGAGTTTTTCTAAAACCACCATGAATAAAATGAGAACCTCCGTCAGTCATAAGATATCTAGGCACACCAAACCTAGGAAAAATAACATCCTTGAGCATTTTTAACGAGGTCTCACCATCGACACTCTTTGTGGGTATGGCTTCTACCCATTTAGTAACATAATCAACAGCAACAAGTATATGGGTATAGCCTTTTGAAGGAGGAAAAGGACCCATAAAGTCAAATCCCCAACAATCAAATGGTTCAATAACAAGAGTGTAACTCATAGGCATTTCATTGCGTCTAGAAATATTACCAACTCTTTAACATTCATCACAAGATAAGACATACCTTCTGGCATCTTTAAAGAGGGTTGGCCAATAAAAACCTGATTGTAGAACCTTTTGCGCGGTTCTATCTCTAGCATGATGCCCTCCATAGGCGCTGCTATGACATTTTCTTAATATTTCTTGTTGCTCATATTCCAGTACGCATCTTCTCATAATACCATCAACTCCTTTATATAAAGGTTGGAGGCAAATACTTGGAAACAATAAAGTTAGCATAATCAGCATACCAAGGAAGGTCTCGCGAAGTTACATTTATTGAGCCAACTGTTCATTTGGAAAACTATCATTAACAGGAATAGGATCAAAAGAAATGTTTTCCAATCTAGACAAGTTGTCAGCCACAGGATTTTCAGCACCTTTCCTATCTACGATATGCAAATCAAACTCTTGTAAAAGCAACACCCATCTAATAAGCCTAGGCTTAGCATCCTTCTTAGTCATAAGATATCTAATAGCAGCGTGATCAGTATGAATAGTAACTTTAGAATCAACAATGTAAGATCTAAACTTATCACATGCAAAAACAATAGCAAGAAACTCTTTCTCAGTAGTAGCATAATTCTTCTGAGCAGCATCAAGAGTCTTACTAGCATAATGAATAACATTCAACTTATTATCTACACGCTGTCCAAGAATAGCACCAACAGCAAAATCACTAGCATCACACATAATTTCAAAAGGTATATTCCAATCAGGTGGTTGAACAATAGGAGCAGTAGTTAAAGCCTTCTTAAGAGTTTCAAAAGCTTCCTTACAATCATCATCAAAGACAAATGGTACATCTTTTTGAAGAAGATTAGTAAGAGGCTTTGAAATCTTAGAGAAATCTTTAATAAACCTCCTATAGAAACCAGCATGACCAAGAATACTACGAATACCTTTAACATCTCTGGGACAGGGCATTTTCTCAATTGCCTCCACTTTTGCTCTGTCAACTTCAATACCTCTTTCAGAAATTTTATGTCCAAGGACAATTCCTTCATTGACCATAAAGTGGCATTTCTCCCAATTAAGAACAAGATTAGTTTCTTCGCACCTCTGCAAAACTTTATCAAGGTTGTGCAAAAAATTATCAAAAGAAATTCCATAGACGGAGAAATCGTCCATGAAGACCTCCACAATTTCTTCACAAAAGCCATGAAAAATAGCAGACATGCATCTTTGAAAAGTAGCAGGAGCATTGCATAAACCAAACGGCATACGTCTATAAGCATAAGTTCCATAAGGACAAGTAAAAGTGGTTTTCTCTTGATCCTCCTTCTTAACAGCAATTTGAGAAAAACCAGAATAACCATCAAGGAAACAAAAATGAGTCTTCTTAGACAACCTTTCTAACATTTGATCTATAAACAGTAAAGGGTAATGATCTTTCTTAGTAACTTTGTTTACCTTCCTATAATCAATGCACATTCTATAACCAACTACTACCCTTTGAGGAATAAGCTCGTTATTCTCATTAGGCACAACAGTCATACCTCCTTTCTTAGGAACACAATGAACAGGACTAACCCATCTACTATCAGCAATAGGATAAATAATACCAGCATCAAGGAGCTTTAATACCTCATTTCTTACCACATCCTTCATCTTGGGAATTAGGCGGCATTGATGCTCCACGACTGGCTTCGCGTCTTTCTCCATATTAATGGCATGCTGACATAAAGTGGGAGAAATCCCTTTTAAATCATCAAGAGTATATCCCATAGCTCCTCGGTGTTTCCTCAATATCTCCAATAATATTTCTTCTTCCTTTCCTGAAAGTTTAGAGCTAATAATAACAGGATATATTTTCTTATCATCTATATAAGCATATTTAAGATTATCAGGCAAAGGCTTTAATTCGAACACAGGATCTTCCTTAGGCGGCAAAGTGGTACCAAGATCCTCCACAGGTAGATTATGCTTGATTAATGGTGGTTGACGAAGGAGAATGTCGTCAATCTCTTCTCTTTCCTTGCTGAAAACATCACTTTCGTGATCTTCCATGAATTGCTGCAAGGCATTATTAGGAGCAAGCGCAATAGAAGCAAGCTGTTCAACTCGAAAATTTTCATTAGGCGTGTCATTTTCATAAGAAGTCTTAGCAAACTTGGAAAAATTAAACTCATAAGATCCTCCATTGAACTTAGTAAAAAAATTCTCCTTCTTACAATCTATCACAGCGCCACAAGTGTTCAAAAATGGTCTACCAAAAATAATAGGACAAGTTTTACTAGCCTCCTTACCAAGTACTAGAAAATCAGTGGGGTATTTAGTCTTACCGCAAAGAACTTCCACATCTCGAACAATACCAAGAGGCCAAACAGTCTCTCTGTTAGCATGCTGAACAACCACATCAATATCTTCAAGTTCACAAGCGCCAATCTCATGCATAATTTCTTTGTAAAGCTCTAAGGGAATAGCACTTGCACTAGCACCAATATCACATAAACCATAATAGCAATGATCTCCAATCCTGATAGAAATAACAGGAACACTTGTTTTCCTATGCTTTTTAGGATGTGAGAGAATGTTAGAAGCATCTTCACAAAAAAGAATATATTCATCCCCTACATCTTTAGTAACAAGATCCTTCAATATAGCTATAGGAGACTTAATAGTAATTTGCTCATCAGATTCTGCAGCTTTCTTAGTACTTTTATTAGACACACTTACCAAAGTAGAATACTTCTTTACCTTAGCAGGGAAAGGTGTCTTCTCAAAATAAGGTTCAGGCACAATGCTATCAACAGTACAAACTTCAGTAGCTGCAGCAGGTATATGACTAATAGAGTCTTTATAAGGCGCATGATATTTGTTCCAATCTTTCTTTGGAACATCAAGATAAGAGGCAAAGGCCTTAAGACAATTAGCAAGTATTTGTGAATCAAGACCATAAGTAGTGCTAACACTATGAAAGTCATCGGTCCCCATAAAAGATTTAATGCATTCATAATCATAGTTTATACCTGACTTCCTACCTTTGTCGTTTTCCCATCCTTCAGCATTCTCTTGTATACAGTCAAGAAGTTTCCACTTAGCATCTTCTTTCATATGAGTAAATGATCCAAAGCAAGAAGCATCCAAATAATCCTTATCAGGAAGAGTAAGTCGTGCATAAAAATTATCAATAATAATATTATTGGGGAGCTCATGAATGGGGCATTTGAGCATTAGTAACTTCAATCTCCCCCACGCTTGGGCAATACTTTCTCCATCATGAGGCCAAAAATTATATATCCGGTTACGGTCTTTATGAATTTCACTTGGAGGATAAAACTTGGAATAAAAGAGAGGTACAATATCCTCCCATGCCATAGATGGACCATCTTGGAGTAGTCGATACCACTCTTCAGCTCTGCCTTTCAATGATAAAGAGAATAATTTCTTCTTGACCTGGCTTGGTGAAATACCTGCACATCTGAACAACTCGCATAATTCATGTATAAATAATAAGTGATCACCAGGATGGACAGTTCCATCTCCTGAATAACAGTTATCCATAATACGCCCAACAATTTTCATAGGTATTTTAAAAGGATCAATTTCAGCAGGTGGTGGTGGTGGTGGTTCATCCACATGTGCAGCAGTAGTAGGAGTGCTTCCAAATAGGAAACCAAATGGAGAGTTCTCTATAGCAGAGTAAAATAAAAATAAAAGACAAAATAAAAACAATACTCACAGTGACGGTTACCTTTACCAATTCCACTCTTCAGTAGCGCTACACTCCCCGGCAACGGCGCCAGAAAATAGTCTTGATGACCTGATACGTCTCAAACGTATCTATAATTTTTGATGCTCCATGCTTGTTTTACACCATTTGCCTATTGTTTCGTTACACTTAGTGGCATTTTTATGCATTTTCCGGAACTAACCTATTAACAAGTGCCACAGTGCCAGTTTCCTGTTTTCTGCTGTTTTTGTGTTTCAGAGTGATACACAGGAAATATTCTCGGAATTGGATGAAACAAGTTCCTGAAGTCTTATTTTACCCGGAAGCTTCCAGAGATCCGAAGAGGAGTAGGAGGGGGGCCACCAGGGCCCCACACACAGGGGCGGCGCGGCCAGCCCCTGGCCCGCGCCACCCCCGTGTGAGGGCGCCTGGCCCCTCCTCTGACATCGATCCTTCGCCTATAAAGACCCCCCGACGAGAAAAACCTAAGGGCCCGATCAGTTTTCCAGAATACATCGCGATCCGTCGCCGCCATCGACCCGAAGATCGGGAGGGTCCAGAAGCTCTTCCCGGCACCCTGCCGGAGAGGGGAATCGCCACCGGAGGTCTCCTTCATCGCCATGCTTGCCTCTGGAGCGATGAGTGAGTAGTCTACCTTGGACTATGGGTCCATAGCAGTAGCTAGATGGTTGTCTTCTCCACTATGTGCTTCATGTTTAGATCTCATGAGCTGCCATACATGATTGAGATCACCATTATGTAATTCTACATGTTTGGTTTGTTGGGATCCGATGAATATTGGTGTTTATGATTAAGTTGCTGTACTGAATATTATCTTTTGTTATCTCTATGTTGTTTATGATCTTGCATGCTCTCTGTTGTTAGTAGCTATCTTGGCCGAGTAGTTGCTAGTGACTCCAAGAGGGGGTATTTATGCTCGATAGTGGGTTCATGTCTCTATTTCACCTGGGGGAGTGACAGAAACCTCTAAGGTGGTAGATGTGCTGTTGCTACTAGGGAGAAAACAACATTCATATGCTCAAGGGCATATGCTTTGTTTGCATTACACACTTTGCTTAATGCAATTATCTGTTGTTCGCAACTTAATACTTGTGGAGTTCTCGGATTGATTCACCACAAGTGGATTATTAGTCATAGATGCAGTTGGATGGCGGTCTATGTATTTTGTTGTAATGCCCAGAGTAAATCTCATAGTGATCTTCTTGACATATCACATTATCTTTATTCTATCAATTGCCCAACTGTAATTTGTTTACCCAGCATGTGTTATTTTATCTATGGAGAGACACCACTAGTGAACTATGGACCCCGGTCCTATTTACATCATATTGCTATCACCTGTTTACTTTACTCGTACTGTTTACTTTACTCGCATACTATATTGTTTTCCACTCGATACACTCATAACCTTTGTTTCAAGCAAACCGGTGAGATTGACAACCTCATCGCAAGTTGGGAACAAAGTATTTGTTTGTGTGTGTGCAGGTTCCACAACACCTTCAGTCGTCATTGTCTCTCTTCTCCTGTTCGATAAACCTTGGTTTCTTAAACTGAGGGAAAACTTGCTGCTGCACTCATCATACCTTCCTCTTGGGGTTCCCAACGGGCTGGTTATTCACCACGCACAAGGACAGTCTGGTCGCCATCAGAGGCATCAGCTCCTCGTCAACTTGGCAGCATCAGCTATTTTTCTGGCGCCGTTGCCGGGGAAGAGAGAAGACTTCTGCGAGGGGAGTTCTTCGCACACACATTCTTTACTTTGTTATTTGTTTTGCTTTACTTTATTTTATTTTACCTGCATTGCTTTTTATATCAAAAACCCAAAAAAATTAGAATCCTTGGTAGTTGTTTTTACTTATCTGCTTTTAGTTTTGTTAAAATGAGTAATCCTGAAGTAGAAGTTCGTAGTTTTAAGCAACACGGGGGAGAAAGTTTAAAAGATGCTTGGTACCGTATTAACAATGCTCATCATAGGTGTACCAAAAAGCACTCTACCATGATCCTCCTTAGAAATTTTTATGTTGGCATATCCAGTTGGAATAGGTATGTTCTTGATACTCTTACAGGAGGTAATTTTCTGGGTACTCCCGCTGGAGAAGCATGCACTATAATTGAAAGTTTAGTGGGAATACCACCTATTCATGTTGCTAAAACTGAGACCACCCTGGAGGAGGTGGTAGAAAAGCTCAGCTGTTTAGAGAAAAGTTTGCCAAGTATCCTAGAAAATGCTAGCCGCGTTAGTGAATTAATAGAAAATATGGGTAAGAGAATTACCATTTTAGAGGCTAGCACTACTCATGACAATCAAAACTTAAGGATTGGTAAACTAGAGGAGTCTATGGAAACTCTTAGCTTAATCTTCTCTTCTCTTAAATTTAAGAAAGAGAAAGTGTTTGTTGGAAAAGAGCAAAAATGTATGTATGTTCCCAAGGTTTCTACGCTTAAATCTCAACATGTTCTTAAGATTGGTAAGACTCTTAGTTCCACTAAGGGTGACTTGCAGGTTGAATCATCTTCGGGAACCTTCAAAGATCCTACTGAGGTAACTAGCACTTCATCTCTTGATATTACTTGATTCGCACTTTTCTGCGCCTAGCTCAAAGGCGTTAAAGAAAAGCACTCTTGGGAGATAACCCAATGTTTTCTTTTCAGTACTTTTTTCTTTTATTTGAGTCTTGGAAGTCATTACTGCTGTAATGACCGCTCCTTATCTTGTTTATTTCGTTTTTGTGCCTAGAGAAGCCTCTAATTTGAGTGAGGTAAAGATTTGGGGATGTTGCTGTCCTGAAACTGTTTTCGGTGCTGCACCGTAAAAATTCGTGAAAATTCTCTGTTTATCTTTTGGACCTGCGATTTCTTGTGCAAATGCCCCAGGTTATATCCAAACTTTTCTTAGTTGAACACTTTTTGATTTGAGCAACAGAAAATCCCTCAAAAATTCGACCTTTGTCAGCTGTTCAGTTTTGACAGATTTCTGCCAATATTTGTGTTTGCCACTTTATCGCTTTCTTTTGAGTTCTTTTGATCACGGAACTTTTTGGGGAGGTTGCTACAGTAGTATATGCTATATATGTGGTGGTTTTGAGTTGAAACCTGAAGCAAATAGAGGATTGATTATATGTTATGCTTGCACTAATGTTGCTAATAGATTTGTGTTTAGTTTTGTATGAAGGAAGTTTTCAAGTGTAGGGATTGGAGAATGATGAGATGAGTTGAAGAATGGACAAAAGCTCAAGCTTGGGGATGCCCATGCATCACCCCAAGAAATATCCAAGAAGTACAAGCGTCAAAGCTTGGGGATGCCCCCGAGGCACCCCTTCTTCATCGGCAAAAATCAGGTCACCTTTCAAAACACTATATTTTTATTGCTTCATGCACTATGTGTTTTTCTTGGAGCGTCAGTTGTTTTAGTTTTCTTAGTTGGTTTAGTTGTTTGTTTGCTGCAATAAATGGTTGGACCCCAACAAATTTCCTTTGGAGGAGATGTACTCGTTTTCATTTGCAAAGAACGCTCTAGTTTTCATTCTTATTAAAAATCAAGCGTTCTTCTTTTTCTGCTACTGCTTTTGGTTTTCGTTTTCGCCTTGATTTGCGTTCAGATCTTGTCATATATTTTCATCAAGGTGTATTTTTGCCTCTGATCTTTATTGGTTTTCATCAAAAGAGGTGTTTATAAAAATTTCAAATGGTGTTGGAAAAGAGAAAAAGCTTTGTGCAAAATAGTGGTACAAGAAGGAGCTTGTGTAGACTGCGGCTTAGGCTTTTTCATGTCATGCTTGATGTCTTTTTGATAGTATGCTTAGTGGTTTTACTGTAGCATGACTTGTCTCAAATAACTGAGATTGCTTAATGAGCCTTTGAAAAAATCATGCGTTATTTTTATTGTATGGAAGCATTATTTTGGTTTTCTCCTTGATGCTTTATTTGGGTTGACTTGGCGCATGCTCACACATGGTAGACTCTTACAAAGTCGCCAATAGCCTTCATGATTATTTAGTTTTTGACTTTTGATGCCATCTTATGCTTCTTTTAATGTCGCTTTGTCGCTTTGCATGATTATGGCCATTATTGCTCTCTTAGTTGGTCGCTCCCAGTCTTTTGCTAGCCCTCACCTTATACTGAGTATGAGCTCTACTCGTGCATCCAACTCCTAAAAGCCAAAGTTTGCCATTGTGTCCACTATAAATTCCTATACATGGTATTTGTAAGCCATTCCAAAGTAAATTTTCATGTGCTACCTTTCAAAAACCTTCAAAACACTTCTCGTTTTGTGACACTGTTTTCAGCTCATGGGGACGTAGTGGTCGGATTTGCTATCTTCCATATTGCTTATTCCAAAAAGAAAAAAAAGAAAAAAAAGAAAAGAAAAAAGGCACTCCTCCATGGAAAGTGAATGTTGGTGGGCACCCGATGGAATCGGTTAGCCATGGTTTGTGAAAGGAAAAAAGGTGGGGATGAGTGCCAAGCTTTATAAAAGAGCACAAAAGTGCCAATCTCTCTCTCAAAAACTTGCTTCATTTTTGTATGGAAGATAGTAAGAACCCCATTGCCAGTCGTTGACAAAGACAACCACCTCTCAAAACCAATTTTTATCTCTCTGTTTTACAAATGAAAAGCTCTAGCACATGCTCAATCAATGCTTCCCTCTGCGAAGGGCCTTTCTTTTACTTTTATGTTGAGTCACCACATTCTTTCTTTATGCACCATTAAGAGAGCATAGTTGTCATTCTTAGTGTGATATGCATTGTCCCAAAGTTCATTGATTGACTCATATTGTTGGTTTCACTTGTTCTTAAATTATTTGTATCTAGTCGCCCTCTTAAACTTGAAGGTGTCCTATGCATTTGTGTTTTGCTCTCTTTGAAGGACAAGCTGAAAACCTTTTGTATGTTTTTCCTTATGATTTGAACACACGTTTGACTTTCATTGTTTCATTTTCATGATCTTTTATTTGTGTTCATTTGCATGTTTACAACATGGTTTCTAAGTTCTTATTGTCATGATTATATCTTCATGCCCATGTTTTAAGTTCTATTGATCCCAGCTCACCAATGCTTACATATATGATCAAGATTGTGTAGGTGCATGTCACCTCAAAAATTATTCTTTTGTTATCACTTACCTACTCGAGGACGAGCAGGAGTTAAGCTTGGGGATGCTTGATACGTCTCAAACGTATCTATAATTTTTGATGCTCCATGCTTGTTTTACACCATTTGCCTATTGTTTCGTTACACTTAGTGGCATTTTTATGCATTTTCCGGAACTAACCTATTAACAAGTGACACAGTGCCAGTTTCCTGTTTTCTGCTGTTTTTGTGTTTCAGAGTGATACACAGGAAATATTCTCGGAATTGGACGAAACAAGTTCCTGAAGTCTTATTTTACCCGGAAGCTTCCAGAGATCCGAAGAGGAGTAGGAGGGGGGCCACCAGGGCCCCACACACAGGGGCGGCGCGGCCAGCCCCTGGCCCGCGCCACCCCCGTGTGAGGGCGCCTGGCCCCTCCTCTGACATCGACCCTTCGCCTATAAAGACCCCCCGACGAGAAAAACCTAAGGGCCCGATCAGTTTTCCTGAATACATCGCGATCCGCCGCCGCCGTCGACCCGAAGATCGGGAGGGTCCAGAAGCTCTTCCCGGCACCCTGCCGGAGAGGGGAATCGCCACCGGAGGTCTCCTTCATCGCCATGCTTGCCTCCGGAGCGATGAGTGAGTAGTCTACCTTGGACTATGGGTCCATAGCAGTAGCTAGATGGTTGTCTTCTCCACTATGTGCTTCATGTTTAGATCTCATGAGCTGCCATACATGATTGAGATCACCGTTATGTAATTCTACATGTTTGGTTTGTTGGGATCCGATGAATATTGGTGTTTATGATTAAGTTGCTGTACTGAATATTATCTTTTGTTATCTCTATGTTGTTTATGATCTTGCATGCTCTCCGTTGTTAGTAGCTATCTTGGCCGAGTAGTTGCTAGTGACTCCAAGAGGGGGTATTTATGCTCGATAGTGGGTTCATGTCTCTATTTCACCTGGGGGAGTGACAGAAACCTCTAAGGTGGTAGATGTGCTGTTGCTACTAGGGAGAAAACAACATTCATATGCTCAAGGGCATATGCTTTGTTTACATTACACACTTTGCTTAATGCAATTATCTGTTGTTCGCAACTTAATACTTGTGGAGTTCTCGGATTGATTCACCACAAGTGGATTATTAGTCATAGATGCAGTTGGATGGCGGTCTATGTATTTTGTTGTAATGCCCAGAGTAAATCTCATAGTGATCTTCTTGACATATCACGTTATCTTTATTCTATCAATTGCCCAACTGTAATTTGTTTACCCAGCATGTGTTATTTTATCTATGGAGAGACACCACTAGTGAACTGTGGACCCCGGTCCTATTTACATCATATTGCTATCACCTGTTTACTTTACTCGTACTGTTTACTTTACTCGCATACTATATTGTTTTCCACTCGATACACTCATAACCTTTGTTTCAAGCAAACCGGTGAGATTGACAACCTCATCGCAAGTTGGGAACAAAGTATTTGTTTGTGTGTGTGCAGGTTCCACAACACCTTCAGTCGTCATTGTCTCTCTTCTCCTGTTCGATAAACCTTGGTTTCTTAAACTGAGGGAAAACTTGCTGATGCACTCATCATACCTTCCTCTTGGGGTTCCCAACGGGCTGGTTATTCACCACGCGCAAGGACAGTCTGGTCGCCATCAGAGGCATCAGCTCCTCGTCAACTTGGCATCATCATGACCCACAAGTATAGCGGGTGTATCGTAGTACTTTCGATAAATAAGAGTGTCGAACCCAACGAGGAGCAGAAGGTGTTGATGAGTGGTTTTGATCAAGGATTCACTATAAATACTAGCAAACAGGTTTTCAGGGGTATTTGGTAATACGAGTAAATAAAGTGCGAGTAAATAAAAGATAGTAGTAACAATTACAGCAAGTGGCCCAATCCTTTCTTCAGCAAAGGGCAAGCCGGTTGTGTAACTTATAATAACCAAACGTTTTCGAGGACACACGGGAGTTTCTGTCAAGAGCTTTCGCTTCATAAAGCCAATAGTCTTTATTGGTTTGATAGGTGTTATGGGGGTGAACCTGTGCTAGCGCACTACCCTTACTAGGATAAATACACATTTGTGATTATACCCCTTACAAGCATCCGCAAATACAAGAAAGTAATTAAGATAAATCTAACCACAGCCTTAAACTCTAAGATCCTACGCTCCCTGGTGCAACGGTTTCCCAACGGAGGTTTAGGTTTCTGTCACTCCAGCAACCCCACAATTGGTAGCCAAATACACAATGCATCTCACTAGGCCCATAAATGGTGAAGTATCATGTAGTCGACGTTCACATGACACCACTAGTGAAATAGCACCACAACAATATCAAACCATTAAATATTTCTCAACAATAATTCACTACTAACATCTTGACTTCTCCCATGTCCTCAAGAACTAAACGAACTACTCACAAGACATCATATGGATCATGATCAGAGGTGAAATAATGGTAAATAACAATCTGGACATAAACCTTAATTCAACGGTTCCACTCAATAGCATCAACTACAAGAGTAATCAACACCGGGAAAGTTTCCCCTATGAATATAACAAGATCCAACTCAAGATGTTACAGCGGGATGGCGTGGTGATGGTGGAGATGAAGGTGCTGGTGATGGATATGATGATGATGATCCCGATGAAGTCCCGTGCGATGATGATGACGATGACGACGATCTCCCCTCTCCGGGAAGGAATTTCTCCGGCAGATTTCTGCCTGCCGGAGAGCTTTTCTCTCTCTAGTGTTTTCCGCCTCGCAGAGGCGGCGGTGTCTATCTCTGAGCCCCCCCCCCCTTTGACTTAGGTTTTCGGGGACGATGACCAGAAGTGGGCCAGGGTGGCCTCACACAGGGCTGGCGCGGCCAGGGGTCAGGCCGCGCCACCCTGGCGTGAGGGTCCCTCCTGGCTCCTCTCGACTCCTCCTTCTGGCTTCCTGAGTCTTCTGGGAAAATATAATTTCCTGGTATTTTTCTGGAATTTTCCTGATCTTCAAAATATGGTCCCTTGATGGTCCTTTTTCCAGCAGAATCCTGACTCCGGTAGCAAATCCTCCAATGATCATCAAACATGTGAAAACAAAGGAAATAACATAAGTATCAACTCTAAATATGAAATATATCAATGAATAACAGTAAATTATGATACAAAATAGTGATGCAAAATGGACGTATCATGCTCCAACTCCACTGGTAAATGGCATGCTTTACCATAGACAATCCTGAATGGAGACATTCTTATTGGCGTTTTGTATCCTGTCCTATATGCCCATAAGGTGTCTGGTAGTTTCATTGACCAATCACCTCTATATTTGGATACAACCTTCTCCAGAATCTGTTTTATTTCTCTGTTTGACAATTCTACCTGGCCATTGGCTTGAGGATGATAGGGAGTTGTTACTCTATGATTTTTCACACCATACTTGCTCAAGAGCTTTTCTAGCTGTTCATTATTGAAATGAGCTCCACCATCACTGATCACTATTCTTGGCACACCAAATCTTGGAAATATGACTGATTTGAAGAATTTGCACACAACCTTGGAATCAGCATTGACAGTGGGTATTGCTTCCACCCATTTGGACACATAGTCCATAGCTACCAGGATATGCTTGAAGCCTTTTGAGGAGGGCAGAGGACCTACGAAATCTACTCCCCACACATCAAACAATTCAACATCAAGGATTCCTTTTTGAGGCATTTCATTCCTTCTTGAGATTTTTCCTGTTCTCTGACATGGGTCACACTTCATGATGTAATCATGCACATCTTTGAACATGCTAGGCCAAAAAAAACAGCTTGCAAGATTTTTGCTTGGGTTTTAAGCACCCCAGCATGGCCTCCATACATGCCTGCATGACACTGGAACATGACATCATTTTTTATCAGAAGGCACACATCTCCTCACAATGCCATCAGCACAATGCTTGTACAAGAATGGTTCATCCCAATAATAGTTCTTAGCATCATGTAGGAATTTCCTTTTTTGTTGATAGGACAAGTCAGCTGGCAGAATTTCACAAACTAGGAAATTTACTATGTCAGCATACCATGGGGAATTAGCACTGACTGCCATTAGATGCTCACCAGGTATATGGTCATGTATTTCTCTGTTTTCAGAACAGTTGATTCTGGAAAGATGATTTGCTACAGAGTTTTCTGACCCTTTCTTGTCTCTTATTTCAATATCAAACTCTTGCAGAAGTAAGATCCATCTGATAAGTCTTGGCTTAGCATCCTTCTTGCTTACCAAGTATTTTATTGCTGCATGATCAGTGAAAACAATACACTTGTGTCCCACAAGGTAAGGTCTGAATTTGTCAAAAGAAAAAACTACTGCCAGCAATTCCTTTTCAGTGGTAGTGTAGTTGGTCTGAGCATCATCTAGTGTTTTGCTAGCATAGTGGATCACATGAACAGCTTTCTCCTTCCTCTGCCCAAGCACTGCCCCAACAGCATAATCACTGGCATCACACATCAGTTCAAAAGGCAGTGTCCAGTCAGGTGGCTGAACTACTGGAGCTATGATAAGAGCTCCTTTTATCAAGTTGAAGGCCTGCATACATGCTTCATCAAACACAAACTTAACATCATGGTTCAGAAGGTTTGTAAGTGGCTTGGCAATGTGAGAGAAATTCCTGATGAACCTTCTATAGAAACCAGCATGGCCCAAGAAACTCTGTATTCCTTTCACATTTTCTGGTGGAGGTAGCTTGGCAATTACATCAACCTTTGCCTTATCCACTTCTATTCCCCTAGCTGACACAAGATGACCAAGCACAATTCCTTCAGAGAATAAAAAATGACATTTCTCCCAGTTCAAAATCAAATTCTGCTCTGAACACCTGTGTAAAACTAATGTCAGATTTTTTAAGCATGTAATAAAATCCTTCCCATAGACTGTGAAGTCATCCATGAAAACTTCCATGATTTTCTCAATGTGGTCAGAGAATATGGACATCATACACCTCTGAAAAGTGCCTGGTGCATTGCATAGCCCAAAAGGTAGTCTCTTGTATGCAAATGTTCCATAAGGGCATGTAAATGTGGTCTTGTCTTGATCAGCTGGGTGAATAGGTATTTGAAGGAATCCAGAATATTCATCAAGGTAACAATAGAATTTTTGTCCAGCAAGCCTTTCCAACATTTGGTCCATGAATGGCAGTGGGAAATGGTCCTTTCTAGTTGCTTTATTTAGTTTCCTAAAGTCATTAACCATTCTCCATCCAGTAACAGGTCTTGTGGTCATCAATCTTCCTTCCTCATTTTCTACCACTGTGTAGCCTCCCTTTTTAGGAACAATATGGATAGGGCTCACCCACTCACTGTCAGAGATTGGGTAAATCATTCCTGCCTTGAGCAGTTTCAGGACTTCCTTTTTAACCACATCTTGCATTGTAGGATTCAGTCTTCTCTGCCCCTCTCTAGTTGGTCTGCTGCCTTCTTCCAAATGAATCCTGTGAGAGCAAACTTTCTCACTGATTCCTATGATATCATCAATTGAGTAGCCAATAACATTCTTGTACAATCTCAATATTGACAGCAGGCTCTCTTCTTGCTCACTATCCAGGGCAGAGCTAATTATCACTGGATGTATGTTTTCTTTCTCTAAGAAGGAGTACTTCAGGTGAGCTCGTAATTCCTTTAACTCAACAATGGAATGATGAGCTGGTTTAGCAGATTCACTTGAACTAAACTTTGGTGCATTTTTACAGATATTTATTTCACATAGTTGCTGTATTTTAGTATTATCAGCTGTCACAAACACTTGTGCTTCAGGCTCTTGTGGCTGCATTTCTGGTAAAGTTTCCAGCACACTCTTTTCAACCATATCAAGGGAATGGCATTGTTCAAAAACATTGGGTACATGAGAGGCATGTTTCATACTAAACTCAGCCTGTTCTGACCCAAATTGCAGTTTTAGTGTTCCACCTTTCACATCAATTATTGCTCCAGCTGTTGCCAAGAATGGTCTACCTAGTATCATGGATTCTGCATTGTCCTCCATCTCTAGAACCACAAAATCAACTGGATAAGCAAAGTTTCCAACTTGGACAGGCACATCTTCTAGAATTCCAACTGGCTTCCTCAAAGTTCTATCAGCTAGCTGAAGTGTCATGGGGGTAGGTTTCAGAGTTCCCAACTGCAAAATCTGGCTTACAGCTGAGGGCAACACACTTACTGATGAACCAAGGTCACAAAGTGATGTAAATGTTTTCTTTCCAACTACACAAGGGATGCTAAAACTCCCAGAGTCACCAAGCTTCTTAGGCATATTGTTCAGAATGATAGCACTACAATCCTCTGTCAGAGCAACTACCTCAGGGTCTTCCAAACTTCTCTTCTTTGTTATCAAGTCCTTAAAAAATTTAGCATACAAGGGGATGTGCAGCACTGCATCCAAGATGGGAATAGTGATATGAACTTCTTTCATTGTCTCAAGGAACTTGGAGTATTGTTTTTCTTCCTTACTTTTATCCAATCTCTCAGGAAATGGGACTTTCATAAGCAGAGACTTCTCTGTTGGTTTTGCTGCATGGTTTTGTGTCTCAGCAAGAGGTTCCACTGGTTTTTCATGCATTGGGACAGCAGCTTCAGAAGGTGTTTGCTGCTGAATTGTGGTTCTTCTTGGTGGAGCTACATAAGTGACAGTTGGAGGGGTTTTGAGTAATGGTTCAGTATTCACCCCACTCCTGGTGGTGACAGCATCTACAACTTCAGTAGTTGATATGGCACCACATTGCTTAGGGTTCTTCTCATCTTGGGCAGGTAACTTGTTTTCAGATTGGTTTCCAGAGTTATTGGAGATGCCAACAGTGAGTTGCTG
Organism: Dactylis glomerata; assembly: GCA_007115705.1. Taxonomy (NCBI): domain Eukaryota; kingdom Viridiplantae; phylum Streptophyta; class Magnoliopsida; order Poales; family Poaceae; genus Dactylis; species Dactylis glomerata. Next base: position 3,378,053 of record QXEO01000264.1, on the reverse strand, counting down.
CATGGTTTTGTAGAAAAGTTCAGACTGCATCGTCATTGTTTCCTGCATTCCACTGAACATTTCCTTTTGCAGCCTCATCATTTCACTTATTTCAGACTGACTGTTGCTGGAAGAAGCATTTTGCTGATTTGCTTGATGATGTTGTTGTGGATGTTGCATATTACCTTGGGGTCTGAAATTTTGCTGGGCTGTTTGGGCATAATTCTGCTGAACTGTCTGAGGGTAGCTTTGCTAGTTGGCATTTTTATATGATAAGTTGGGATGATTTCTCCAAGAAGGATTATAACTCTGGGAAAAAACACCTTGATTCTGAGCATAATTCACTTCTAATACCATAGTTTCAGTTGGTGCAGATAGGGTACATTCCAGGGGTGAATGACCTTCTTTTCCACAGATTAAACAGGCAGAAGAAACTTGGTTAACAGGCACCAATGCCTTGCTGTTTCTCTCAGTCATGAGCTGAGACAGCTGACTTGCTAGATTGTCCAGCTTAGCTTCCAAGGCATTTTGACCACTTGCCTGAATCTGCAGCTGGTTGTTAGGATGAACAACTCTCTCATTAGTCCAGGAAAAATTATGGGCTGCCATACTTTCTATCAGCTCAGTAGCTTCATCAAGGGTCTTGTTCATAATGCCACCACCAGCAGCAGAGTCAACAAAAGACCTAGTTTGCTCTGTCAAACCCTTATAAAATGTTTGCAGGATAAGCCACTGCTCCTGACCATGGTTAGGACACATTCTGATGAGGCCTTGGTATCTTTTCCAAGTGTCATACAAGCTTTCACCTTCATACTGCACAAACCTAGTGATCTTATCTCTGCACTCAGCTGCCTTGGTAGGAGGAAAGTATCTCTCAAAGAAAGCTTGCAGTACATGTTCCCAAGTGTCTCTGCAGTGAGATGGCAGAGCATGAAACCACACCTTTGCAAGGCCTGACAGTGAAAAAGGAAACAGCTGCATTCTAATTGCTTCCGGGGGTACACCATTGTGCTTGAGTGTATTGCAGTACTCCAAGAAATTCCTGATGTGCTCATGAGGACTTTCCAGAGCTGACCCTTTAAAGGGGTTGTGCTGTACCATGTTAATCAAGGCTGGCTTGATTTCCCAGTTATTAGCTTGGATGGCAGGCATTATCACATCAGCATTTGATATCTGATCCTTAGGAATCCATAAATCTCTTAACTTCTTGTCACCCATACTGAAATTTGACTCTGAAGATTCCAAATCTTCCACTAAAACTTCAGAAGCTGCTCTTCTTCTGGCAAGAAATGTTCTTTCAGGCTCAGGGTCAAAAGGAGCTAAAGGTGAGTCTTCAGACGACTGCATCAACTGAGTTCCCACACTGCATGAATGTAATGATGATTCCTCTGCACACAATCACAAACAAGAACTTTTATCAAGGGTTAGTGAACCAAAACCCCTAATAACAATTCTAGGCCTGGATCACAGACATGTAATTGAGACAACTATTACACAAGATGAACACAGCCTAGTCTAATGTACTCTAAATAAACAATCAAAAGTTGATCCCCGGCAACGGCGCCAATTTGATCACTCTAGATTAGTGGGGGTTTTATATCGTTCTCTCCATAGGGATCAACAAGGGAAGAAAGGTTCTTTATTTCCAGAAGCTAAGCAAATTCAGAAAGGTGGGGGTTTTACTGTCAGAACAAGAGGTTTTGAGAGGGTTTTAGGAAGAGTGAAAGTTCAGAAATTAACTTGAAAGGTTTGGGTTGTCAAGCCAAAGTATCTCAAGGATCTAAGCAAGTTTTAGACAGGGAAAGATGGTGCAATTCACAGGCAAGCAGAGACTAGTCATGCAAGCCAAGATCTTTTAGGGTTTTAGTAAGAAGAAAAGTTTTAACACAAAGATCACAGCTTTCTTGTTTGTCAGGCAAGAACTCTATGAGTTAACAAGCAGAGAGAGGCTAGGGATATGATTTCACACAAAGGAGTGCAGGTACTTGCCTTACACTCGACAGATCAAACAGTTAAAAAGCAAATCTAGCAAGACTTAGAGATTTCAAAGAACTGTGTCACTCAATTCACTGCAATAACCAAGAAAATCACCAACTTTGTTTCTTAACGCATGATCCACTACAATCAGCACAGATTACAAGAAAAGAAAGAGGAATAGGCTTGGCTGTTCTTCACTGAAAACTTGAGGGAGCAGGAGAAGCAGAGGAGTGGATTGAGATTGAGGAAGATCTTGTGCTTCAGTTCATCACAGCCTTGTCTTTCTCCAGCAGCTTGCTCATCGTGTGCATCCTTTTCTTGTCCTTCTTCCTGGGTGTTCTTGGGTGTTCTTGGTGGTTGGTGGAGAAGAGGTGGAGAGTTGGTGGCAGGGGAGATGTTCTGTCGATGGGAGTGGATGGATTGGCTTCTTGCTCTTGTGACATGGTCCCTTCCTTTATACACCTTTTTCCATTTTTGGGATAGAGAGGCTGATGGAGGTAGGAGGGTTTTCCTTTCCTCTCTCAGCTCTCACAGCACATGGGTTGTTCCCCTCTTTTCTACTTTCTCTGCCTTTTTCACTTTTTCTGCTAACTTGCTTCTCAAGTTGGTCTCTTCCCTCTCTGGTGATTCAAATTAGTTTGAATAAATTCTTCTCTTTCCATGGACCAGCTTCTATGACTTGGACTTGTAGGGTTTTGAGTACTTTGAACAACTTCCTGAAGAATTGTGTGCCTTGACGCACTGAACTGCAGTACAAGACCAAATGCTATAAAATACAGGCACAAAACATACTGAATCAAGGTAATGTAAGCAAGGATCAAGGTTTTAGGGCTCATAACAATGCATATAAATTATAGAGATCAATGATGGTGCTCAACAAACGTCCATATTCTCTGACAGAGCGAGCTGTGTTGCTCATTTTCTGACAGAGAGAGCTGTGTTGCTCTCCGGCCGCCAGAGGCATCCATGCTCGCACTGCCGCCGCCTCCGGGTATTGGCCAAGACTTGATGTTAATACCCGTGAAGATAAATGAGTACAGAGCGCCCATGCATATCACTTAAGATTGCTGAATCCTCGTTGTGGGTTCACTCCATCCAAATTGACTAGCATATATGGCCGCATTAATTAAAGCTTGAACAATTGTTCCATCATAGAGTACATGCTATATTGTCTTTATATCATCGCTGTGGTTGCGATGTGGAACAATCAGGACAAAGAACAGGTGCTAGAGCCTTTGCACAATTGACGGCCAGCCGCTGTGCGCCACTCACGCTGATGCGGCCGTGGCTCCGATAGCCTTTACACGCTCTACCTTTTCTTCAGTTTAGTACAACTTTAATGTAGACCAAGAGATTATACGAATGTACCAACATGCATTTCTTATCCATAGAGCCATTTTTACTTGATATTCTTCTGGAGTTTTGGCTACAAAATAAAATTATTCTACTCCAGTCGGGAAAAATTTAGATGGCGACAATTGTTTTCATCAAAAGTAGATCTTTTACTCCTGTTGCAATGCACGGGCATAATTCCTAGTAGAGTTTAAATGTAAACTCTTTGCGGTTGTATAGCCTTGATGCGACAATTTGAGTTAATAAAGCTCCCTTTGTCAAAAGAAAATCCAGAACACAAGTCTCCTTTTTTCCGTGAAGGGGAAAACCCATCCTTAGCAATTGTGAAAAAGATAGGAGTGCAGGATATGAACAGAAACTTATCAGATATATTTAGTAGTACTTGGCTCTGGTTATGTACAATCCTACAGTACATTAGCGAAAAGCAGGCAGGGCTCACTAACCACTGTCGACTACTCGACCATCTCCATGACGAACAGCTTGTCAGGAGAACATGAATCCAAAACACATGTAATATTTGCTATCATCCGGTGAGAGTTCGCGACCTCTGGCTGGACGGTGACCCACTGGCCATCGACATGCTCAACGTGTTCGTGCTGCTCAGGGTGTGCAGAGAAGCTGGCCTTGCTGACATCTCTGCACATCTTGTTCAAGTGGTTGATGGAAAGAATCAAATTGAAACCGTCTTCGGTCTTATCGCTGGTCCTGCGGAGCTTGATGCCGACATCCGCGCTGCGGGAACTTGCTGCCCCGAAGAGTAAAGGATGGCCGAGGACTACTCTGCCAGACAAGCTGCATATCTGTTGGAAAGTCAAGTTTGTCTCAGAAAACAGTTTGTAATTCATTTTAAAAGAAAAAGATAACAGTTGTTGAGAGAAGATGCAAGTCCTGAAACAAAGGGTTTGATATAGTGATCTTAAGATCTCCAATCTTTAAGCTCACACCCGGAAGATTTACTTCTCATTGATGTTGAGTGTTCAGTTGTAGATTGCAGAGCAAGACGGGCTTACGTAATTGGATGTAGCCAAAAGGTTCAAACAGGCATTTAATATTTCATACAACAAATCACAAGTAAATAAGTGAGGGGAAACATCGGAGAAATGGTGCATGATCGTACCTGTACGTACTCTATGCACATTGCATTCAATGTGTCCAAAATTTTATTTGATGCTAGTGAGCTGAAAATCGACCCAGTTCCAGCTGGCATTTGAAGTACCTCCCATGGGGACTTCATCAGAATTTTTTTGCTTTTTATCTCAGAGGATAAACTGACAACTGGAAGTTTCATCTCTTCAAGGACCCATATCTGCAAATGGATGGCATTGAATATTATGAAAGAACTGAGTTTGTCCATATTGAGATCTCAAAAAAAAAAAAATAGAATTTAATGCTGGTGACAAAGAATTTTTATATTAATTGAACATAAAAGATTAAAAGGGATACCCCCTGTTTTGCCACCTGACTCTTACAACACTGATAATCAAATATCCAGATGTGGACATACTACCGTGGATCCGTATAAAGGAACAAGGATACTCATGTCGCAATGAAGAACTGTAGCGATGCATACGTGCCGGTAAACTTTGCATAGTCAAGAACAAATTTCAAGTCATCTATACACTTCAAAACTCAATCTTAAAGTAACTGCTGGGATTGACTATGGTCAGTGTGGAAAGTACAAAAATATGTGTGGGAAGTTCCACTAAGAATGTGGATGCTAATGAAATTGCTAAACTAATATATGAAAACGAATAGTCATACTTGCTGACCTTTTTTCAGCAAAACAGAGAGCACCTATATAAACAGACAATGGACTGTACCTTCTGAGTGTCAAAACCAAAGTAGTCATTCTCTACCAAGTAATTCTTGATTGAACCCACTTGACTGGCTGGAGAAACAATAACAAAAGGGAGAGAGAGATGATTTTCTTCACCCTGCATCAGGCAAAAGCGGGTAAGATTTGAGTCATTTGACCACATATTAGTCGTCTTTTTTCTAGGTAGAATTAACATGACGAATTTTAACAGCTCAATACACATATAGCAAACAAGCAGCAACCAGCCAATATCCACTATAAAATTTATCCTTAGTATTATTGATTAGCAGTTCGAATGATAAGCTGCCCAATTAGATCACAACACAACATTCCAGAAAAATATCACGGCACATAGACTTTGGCAGTGAAGAACGTTGTGTTAAACTTGAACATATAGTAAGCAGTTCTCCGCTTTTTCCTACATTTATTATTATGTTGTTCACACAATTTCAGGCATTATATGAAATAATCAAGAACTGTATCGTCTGTCCTTATGGAAGCAGGATCATAAAATACTGAATGAACATTCAAAATAAATTATGGAAAAGCATGTTTCCTTGGTGCCAATATATTCAGTTCTATTACAGAAAACAATGAAGTGGTCATCCACGAAAAATGTGTACCTTCATAAACTCACTGAACGAAATAAACAATCTCTGAAGCTCAGCATCCATAATATCATAGTCAGAGCCATTTATAACAAGTACGATTGCTGCTTTTGACTTTTGAAGGATCTCACGACCTTTGCTGAATTCATTACTGAATGAATAGTTTCCTTTTTCTTCATGACTCATGAGGGTCTCAGAAGGTATCCTCATCACATTTTTTCTTGATGAAGAGGAACTAGTAACCAGATTCTTTAACGTGCTGAAAATGACAATGTTTCAAAGAGTAAGCTGCAAACTATATTAAAAAATCATGGAAATCACAAAGGCCTATTATTTACCAAAAAAACAGAAATTGATATTATTACACAAAAGGAGCATTCATGAACTGTATACATATATGTAAAGAATTGTTTTAGTGAAAATGGAAGCAAATCAGCTTCTGTTGAATATATTTTTCAGCATAGAGATTTACGGGAATCCACAATTCATACCTGTCAATTTGCTTGCTGACACTATTCATTGCATGTTTGAATAACTGAAAGTCAATGCTCCCAATTTGTTCTGCAAGTGAATCCTTTTCGAGCTTGTCCCCTGATGCCAAACCTTCCAAAATATGGCCCTGTTCCATTTCATTTAGTACTTTTTTCGCTGCAGTTATGCGATGCTGTAGCTTCTTCTTTTCCTTCCAATCCTGTAATAATTCAAAAAAAATCATGCTTTATTTAAAAGTACATAACAGACAGTAGCAAATGGATTGTATGACTGCATCATCAATCTTGGTTATAATCTAAAGCATGACAATTCAATGTGTCAGGTGTATCTACCATCTGCAATAGTTACGAAACAATTGTTACATCCGATGCATCTACCATCTGCCATAGTTACGAAAGTTGCTACTGATATCAACATTGCAGCTCTTTAGACCTGACAGTTTCTTTAATTTAAGTGCAAGTTACGTTCAATAAAAGGGATCATGGCATGCAAGAAAAGGATGACGCAGACCTAACCATTGCACGCCTTTCTTTCTTTGATCTCTCGGGACGTGTGTTAATCTCAAGAAGCCCCTTTGGTGGTGTAATCCACATCTCTCTACTCTCCATATCAACATCAGGAACAATATCTTGAGCAAATGGAATCCACACATGCTCACGGGATGGAGTTGCATCCAGATTCTTTGAACTTGGCTGAACAGCACTCTCAGGAGAGCCAACCATAACCTGGAGAAGATCGCCACCTCCAAAATTGAAGACCTGCGCAACTGTTCCGACAAGCTTGCCTGTGTCCTACGAAGGAAAATTGTGATGAGAACCTCACATGGAGAAAACAGGCAGCAAACTGTGTAAATGCCACTGTACATTTTATGGTGATGTACTGGTATTACTTTTAGTGGGTGAAAAGAATAAATATGGCGAGTTAAGAAAAAGTAGTTCAAAGAGTACCCAAAAAAAAGTAAACTACCGCAACCTCTTTTATAGGGCAACCGGCAAAGTATATGATACTAGTATTTAATGTTGCTTAATCTGAAGAATCGTTTACAAAATTACACAAGAATGTCACACGTACATTTTTACAGGATATGTGTGTTTAATTTGATTATCCAAGGGCCACGCCGAAGGCAACCACCCAGAGTCCAGTAACATATGGCATACTTTTCCTCCTTATCAACTATATTTTGGTTTTGTCTAACATCAAACAGTAACAATGTAGATACTTATGTGCTTTTTACCTTGCTCACATAGTGGTTTCACTTCCGTTACTGAAATAGTGAAATCAACAAAATGAAGCACCACAAAGTAAGGAGCTGAAACATCAAGGAGGAAATATATCTGTACCTTGACAATAACACTCATGCCAACGAGATCGAGTGAATAGATTTCATCCTCTTCCATTTCCGGCCTATCCTCGGCTTTCACGAGTACAGCTGAACCAACTATCTGCCTGGCCTAAGAAGAGTTACAAATGAACTGCGTTAGAAGCTGAACATATGGTAACGCATATCGCAATTATTCGCGGTTGTTATGCTAACAGTATGGCTAGTTAAGACACACGGATGACGGATTGAGAGATAACAACTGAGTCCCCAGGAGTGCAGAACAAACAGACCTGGTCCAGGGAATCGACACCGTCGAAGCGGACGATCCAACCCTTCTTCCCGGTGTGGGCTTTCCCTCGGACAAGCTCGAACTCCCTGACCTGCATCTTCCCGGCAGCACGAGCCCTCAGCCACCGCTTCCCCGGCTGTCGGATTCGAACAACCAAACGGGAAATGTGAAATTCAAACACGCCAATTGACATTAAATCGAACAGAATACAGGCTGAGCAGGAGCCGGGTATAGAGCGAGGGAGGGGAAGGGAGTACCGTGGCGAAGCGAAGCTCGGGGAAGTCGGTCCGGGGCGACACGAGGACGTCGCCGCGCACCCCGTGCGCGCCGCTCACGTACCCAACCTCCACCATATCATCCTCCCCCACAAGCTGCTCCTCATACTCCTCCTCGGAATCATCGTATTCGCCTTCCTCCTCGTCCTCGTCCTCGTGCTGCGCGTGGCTGGGGCTGGAGAGCAGCGCGGCAGCGGGGCGAGGCGGCGCGAGCGTGAAGCGGCGGGGAAGGAGGCGGGAGAAAGGCGCGGGGAGGCGGAGGTACGGAGAGGGGTGGAGCGGGAGGGAGAGGGAGACCGGCGCGGAGGTGGAGACGGAGGCGGGAGACGCCATTGGCAGCGAGGGGAGCTGCCGGTCGGAGACGAGCAAGAGGATAGAGCGAGGGGCTAGGGGAGAAGGGAAGGTGGCTCGTCCGAGGTTTTAGCTACGGCCTGTGGGCTCGATGCTTCGTTGGGCTCTGTCCCGCGAGCAGCCTGCTGGGTCTGGATGGGTGTGGGCTTCAGCTCTACCAAAAAAAAGATATAGGGTTTTAGCTCTACCAATAAAAAAAAAGGTATTTGTTGCTAAAAAATCTTTATCCTCCGATCGGAAATAAGTGTTGGTGACTATGTACATAAGTGCTCCAAGCTGAAGTTGACTCTTCCTTTCCTCAAAGGTCTCTCACAACATGTGAAATGACTATGGATGAAATGTTTGTTGGTTCACAAATAGACACGTGTCAACAGGAGCGAGGTTAACCAAACTATTGAATAAAGTCATGGGCCCAACACCAATTTTTATTAGAAGAAGAAACTTACTATAGGTTCACTAACTTCATGGGGTCCGCCGACCCCGACTCTACAACGTCACCTTTGTCCTACTTGTCGAGATCCCCAAAACCTAACGTACATATAGAAATCATTACGACCCCCTAAAAAAGGAAGTCATTATCACTTTCTTCATTTCTTAGCTTGTAATTAATTGCTTGGCAAATAAATATATCTCCCTAGCTGCAACGACGCGCATTTGATGTCTTGTTCAGTTCCATGTTCTCATATATAACTGTTATTTGCATGTACATATAATTCATTTTTTGACGCAAGTTCCTCACCGTGCTTCTTTTATTTTTGCTCATTTTTATGTAAATAAGTTTCAAATGATATTTCAGATCCACTGTAACACTGGGGTACCAGACTAGTACATGATGTACGAATATAATGTACATACATCATTATTGTCTAGCTCATGGTGTGGTATTTCATACATAGACCCCACACTGATTGTATAGACATTTACAATGCTTAGTAATTAATTATGGCTTTACTTTTGATCAAGGAGCTAAGGCATCTTTTGTTCGTTTCCCAATAAACTCCCATGTGAGGTTGGCGATATACAACTTCAACATTTCAAGGGCGAGACGTGGGATCGGTTGATCTGGGATCGGTTGATCTGAGAGGACAAAAAATGATGTTTGCTTATATTGGTGGTTCTGGCTGTGTGCTTGGATGTTTGTTTGTAGTTTCGTTTTTTTCTCTTTTCTTAGTCGAACTTGTAAGCTAGGCTTTACCCCCTGATTGCTGGATGAATGGCCAGCCTGTTGGGAACCCCAAGAGAAAGGTATGATGAATATAGCAGCAAGGTTTTCCCTCAGTTAAGAAACCAAGGTTTATGTCGGTTAGGAGAAGAGCGGACAATACGACTAAAGGTGATGCTTGATAGCCTAGTGACACTCCAACAAGGGCGCCGTTTCACAACAAAATGAGTTGGCGAGTCTTCAGCTAGAAGCAACGTGGAACCTGCACACAACACAACTAAGTACTTTGTTCCCAACTTGCGATGAGGTTGTCAATCTCACCGGTTTGCTTAAAACAAAGGTATGAGAGTATCGAGTGGAAAGTGATAATAGTATGCGAGTAAAGTAAACAGTGCGAGTAAAGTAAACAGGTGATAGCAATATGATAGAAATAGGACCAGGATCCACAGTTCACTAGTGGTGTCTCTCCATAAGATAAATAGCACATGCTGGGTAAACAAATTACAGTTGGGCAATTGATAGAATAAAGATAAACGTGATATGTCAAGAAGATCACTATACGATTTACTCTGGGCATTACAACAAAATACATAGACCGCCATTCAACTGCATATATGACTAATAATCCACTCACGGGGATATCATCCAAACACCCCATGAGTATTAAGTTGCGAATAACGGATAATTGCATTAAGCAAAGTGTGTAATGTAAAAAAAACATATGCCCTTGAGCATATGAATGTTGTTTTCTCCCTAGTAGCAACAGCACATCTACAACCTTAAGGGTTTCTGTCACTCCCCCAGGTTAAATAGAGGCATGAACCCACTATCGAGCATAAATACCCCCTCTTGGAGTCACTAGCAACTACTCGGCCAAGATAGCTACTAACAACGGAGAGCATGCAAGATCATAAACAACATAGAGATAACATAAGATATATTTCAGTATAGCAACTCAATCATAACACCAATATTCATCGGATCCCAACAAACCAAACATGTAGAATTACATAACGGTGATCTCAATCATGTAGGGCAGCTCATGAGATCTAAACATGAAGCACATGGTGGAGGAGACAACCATCTAGCTACTGCTATGGACCCATAGTCCAAGGTAGACTACTCACTCATCGCTCCGGAGGCAAGCATGGCGATGAAGAAGACCTCCGGTGGCGATTTCCCTCTCTGGCAGGGTACCGGGAAGAGCTTCTGGACCCTCCCGATCTTCGGGTCGACGGCGGCGGCGGATCGCGATGTGTTCTGGAAAATTGATCGGGTCCTTAGGTTTTTTCTGTCGGGGGGTCTTTATAGGCGAAGGGGCATCGTCAGAAGTGGCCCGAGGTGCCCTCACACATAGGGGGCGCGGCCAGGGGCTGGGCCGCACCGCCCTGGTGTGTGGGGCCCTCATGGCCCCCTTCCAACTTCTCTTCGGATCTCTGGAAGCTTCCGAAGAAAATAAGACTTCAGGAACTTGTTTCGTCCAGTTCCGAGAATATTTCCTGTGTATCACTTCTAAAACACAAAAACAGCAGAAAACAGGGAACTGGCACTGTGGCGACTTGTTAATAGGTTAGTTCTGGAAAATACATAAAAGTGCCACGAAGTGTAACGAAACAGTAGGCAAATGGTGTATAAACAAGCATGGAGCATCAAAAATTATAGATACGTTGGAGACGTATCAAGCATCCCCAAGCTTAACTCCTGCTCGTCCTCGAGTAGGTAAGTGATAACAAAAGAATAATTTTTGAGGTGACATGCACCTACACAATCTTGATCATATATGCAAGCATTTGTGAGCTGGGATCATAAGAACTTAAAACATGGGCATGAAAGATATAATCTTGACAATAAGAAACTTAGCAACCATGTTATAACATGCAAATGAACACAAACAAAAGATCATGAAAATGAAACAATGAAAGTCAAACGTGTGTTCAAATCATAAGGAAAATATACAAATGGTTTTCAGCTTGTCCTTCATAGAGAGCAAAACATAAATGCATAGGACACCCTCATGTTTAAGAGGGTGACTAGATACAAATAATTTAAGAACAAGTGAAACCAACAAAATGAATCAATCAATGAAAACTTTGGGACAATGCATATTATACTAAGAATGACAACTATGCTCTCTTAATGGTGCATAAAGAAAGAAGGTGGTGACTCAACATAAAAGTAAAAGAAAGGCCCTTCGCAGAGGGAAGCAGTGATTGCATGTTTTATAGACCTTCAAAAATTATGTTACTTACCGGCTTTGAGCTCTCATTGCCCCCATCATAAGCATCTTGAATGGTTAGAGTTAATGCGAGAACAATTATGATTCATATGCTTGACAAGTCATAAGTCAAAAACCTCGTGCCCCGTGAATACGAGTACCCAAACCTCATGCTACTTTACTTAGAGTCCCAAGCAAGGCTCTTGTCATTGTAAGTATATATGTATCATCGAAAACCGCCAACAGGGTACCTCTGTGCCCGATGACATGGAACAAGCCCACATCAAAATGACAGGACAAGCAGACAATAAACACCTCGACATCTCTTTTATTTGCCATTTGTTTAGCTTTTTATTTTGAGATGCGTCGTCGAATGTCCACTATGGGTATGCTGCAAATTTCCACCATGAATTATGCATGGCTTAGATTGGCGGCCCAGGTGTTTCCCTAACACATATACATACTCCATGATCCCCACAAGATTCCCAATTCATTTCACACCGCGGGCATCCATAAACAAAAGATCACGATATCAACTCAAATAAGAAGTGTAATGTTGAAAGCTTGCCCCATGACAGCATGGATGGGCTAGAATCCAACTTACAACTTGCAAGCATAACAACTCAACATAAGAGACTACAATGTCAAATTTTTAAGAACAGGAAAAAGTAAAGTGTGCCTTCTGGTTCGTGAGAGCTTTACTAACCAATTTTCGCATAACACTGGTAAGAGTTTAATTTGAAGAGAAGATAAAAGCAAGTCAAATTTACTTGGAATAGCAAATTGCTAGTAGGTATGTATGGTGGACACTTTGGAAAACTTTGGTTTTTAGGAGTTGGATGCACGAGTAGAGCTCATACTCAGTACAAGGCGAGGGCTAGCAAAAGACTGGGAGCGACCAACTAAGAGAGCAATAATGGCCATAATCATGCAAAGCGACAAAGCGACATTAAAAGAAGCATAAGATGGCATCAAAAGTCAAAAACTAAATGATCATAGAGGCTATTGGCGACTTTGTAAGAGTCTAACATGTGTGAGCATGCGCCAAGTCAACCCAAATAAAGCATCAAGGAGAAAACCAAAATAATGCTTCCATACAATAAAAACAACTCATGATTTTTTCAAAGGCTCATTAAGCAATCTCAGTTATTTGAGACAAGTCATGCTACAGAAAAAACACTAAGCATACTATCAAAAAGACATCAAGCATGATATGAAAAAGCCAAAGCCGCAGTCTACACAAGCTCCTTCTTGTACAACTTTTTTGCATAAAGTTTTTTCTCTTTTCCAACACCATTTGAAATTTTTACAACCACCTCTTTTGATGAAAACCAATAAAGATCAGAGGAAAAAATACACCTTGATGAAAAGATATGACAAGGTCTGAACGCAAATCAAGGCGAAAATGAAAACTAAAAGCAGTAGCAGAAAAAGAAGAACACTCGGTTTTTGATAAGAGTGAAAACTAGAGCGTTCTTGGCAAATGAAAAGCAAGGCAACTTCTTCAAAAGTAATTTGTTGGGGTCCAACCATTTATTACAACAAACAAAACTAAACTAACTAAGAAAACTAAAACAACTGACGCTCCAAGAAAAACACATAGCGCATGAAGCAATAAAAATATAGTGTCTTGAAAGGTGACCTGATTTTTGCCGATGAAGAAGGGGTGCCTCGGGGGCATCCCCAAGCTTTGATGCTTGTACTTCTTGGATATTTCTTGGGGTGATGCATGAGCATCCCCAAGCTTGAGCTTTTGTCCATTCTTCAACTCATCTCATCGTTCTACAATCCCTACACTTGAAAACTTCCTTCATACAAAACTAAACACAAATCTATTAGCAACATTAGTGTAAGCATGACATATAATCAACCTCTTTTTGCTTCAGGTTTCAACCCAAAACCACCACATATTAAGTATATACTACTGTAAAAACTTCTCCAAAAGTTCCGTGATCAAAAGAACTCAAAAAGAAAGCGATAAAGCGGCAAAAACGAATAGTGGCAGAAATCTGTCAAAACAGAACAGCTGACAAAGGTCGAATTTTTGAGGGGTTTTCTGTTGCTCAAATCAAAAAGTGTTCAACTAACGAAAGTTTGGATATAACCTGGGGCATATGCACAAGAAATGTCAGGTCCAAAAGATATACAGAGAATTTATACGAATTTTTACGGTGCAGCACCGAAAACAGTTTCAGGACAGCAACATCCCCAAATCTTTACCTCACTCGAATTAGAGGCTTCTCTTGGCACAACAATAAAAAAAAGGATAAGGAGAGGTCATTAAAGTAGTAATGACTTCCAAGACTCAAACAAAATAAAAATTACTGAATGAAAACATTGGGTTATCTCCCAAGAGTGCTTTTCTTTAACGCCTTTGAGCTAGGCGCAGAAAATTGTGAATCAAGTAACATCAGAAGGAGCATTAAGATCAACTGCAGAGGTCTTGTCAATAAGGCATTGTATTTCATCCACATAAGTTTTAGAAGACCCTTTGTGATCACGCTTTGGTTCACTCAAATCACTAAAAAGATTTTTGGGACAGATCGAGTCAAAATTATTTTCGAAAGCTTCATACAATCCCAAGAGCTTGCTAGGTATAGGTATTTCGGCTCCTTCATCGTTTGTACTAATAACCTTTATAGGTGAACCGAGTTTATTAAAACGCTTAAGGACTTTTCTAGCTTCAATAGCAACATCTTTAAATTCTAAGCGCAAAGTCTCTAAGATAAAAGCTTTCTTTTCAGGATCTTCAATTTCATGAAGCTTAAGGAACATGTGTTGCATAAAAGGATTAAGGCTAGCAAACCTAGTTTCCAACATGTGAATTAAATAAGCAGAAGCAACTTCAATACTAGGAGCTAGCTCAACCAAAGATTTTTCCTCAACTTCTTTATGCATACTAATGTGATTAAAGAACTCCTCAATGTTATCCTTCCCAATAATTGAACCACTACCTATTGAGAGGTCCTCCAAAACTAACTTAGGGAACAACATTATGAAGTAAAGTAAAGAAATAACAACTACCAAGGATTCTAATTTTTTGGGGTTTTTGATATAAAACAATGCAAGTAAAAATAAAGTAAAGCAAAACTTAAAACAAAGTAAAGGATGTGTGTGCAAAAAACTCCCCTTGTAGAGGTCTTCCACTTCTTCCCCGGCAACGGCGCCAGAAAAGAGCTTGATTGCTGGATGAATGACCAGCCCATTGGGAACACCAAGAGGAAGGTATGATGAATATAGCAGCAAGGTTTTCCCTCAGTTAAGAAACCAAGGTTTATGTCGGTCAGGAGAAGAGCGGACAATACGACTGAAGGTGATGCTTGATAGCCTAGTGACACTCCAACAAGGGCGCCGTTTCACAACAAAACGAGTTGGCGAGTCTTCAGCTAGTAGCAACGTGGAACCTGCACACAACACAACCAAGTACTTTGTTCCCAACTTGCGATGAGGTTGTCAATCTCACCGGTTTGCTTGAAACAAAGGGTATGAGCGTATCGAGTGGAAAGTGATAATAGTATGCGAGTAAAGTAAACAGTGCGAGTAAAATAAACAGGTGATAGCAATATGATGGAAATAGGACCAGGATCCACAGTTCACTAGTGGTGTCTCTCCATAAGATAAATAGCACATGCTGGGTAAACAAATTACAGTTGGGCAATTGATAGAATAAAGATAAACGTGATATGTCAAGAAGATCACTATGCGATTTACTCTGGGCATTACAACAAAATACATAGACCGCCATCCAACTGCATCTATGACTAATAATCCACTCACGAGGATATCATCCAAACACCCCATGAGTATTAAGTTGCGAACAACGGATAATTGCATTAAGCAAAGTGTGTAATGTAAATAAAGCATATGCCCTTGAGCATATGAATGTTGTTTTCTCCCTAGTAGCAACATCACATCTACAACCTTAAGGGTTTCTGTCACTCCCCCAGGTTAAATAGAGGCATGAACCCACTATCGAGCATAAATACCCCCTCTTGGAGTCACTAGCAACTACTCGGCCAAGATAGCTACTAACAACGGAGAGCATGCAAGATCATAAACAACATAGAGATAACATAAGATATATTTCATTATAGCAACTCAATCATAACACCAATATTCATCGGATCCCAACAAACCAAACATGTAGAATTACATAACGGTGATCTCAATCATATAGGGCAGCTCATGAGATCTAAACATGAAGCACATGGTGGAGGAGACAACCATCTAGCTACTGCTATGGACCCATAGTCCAAGGTAGACTACTCACTCATCGCTCCGGAGGCAAGCACGGCGATGAAGAAGACCTCCGGTGGCGATTCCCCTCTCCGGCAGGGTGCCTGGAAGAGCTTCTGGACCCTCCCGATCTTCAGGTCGACGGCGGCGGCGGATCGCGATGTGTTCTGGAAAATTGATCGGGTACTTAGGTTTTTTCCGTCGGGGGGTCTTTATAGGCGAAGGGGCATCGTCAGAAGTGGCCCGAGGTGCCCTCACACATAGGGGGCGTGGCTAGGGGCTGGGCCGCGCCGCCCTGGTGTGTGGGCCCTCGTGGCCCCCCTCCAACTTCTCTTCAGATCTCTGGAAGCTTCCGAGAAAAATAAGACTTCAGGAACTTGTTTCGTCCAATTCCGAGAATATTTCCTGTGTATCACTTCTGAAACACAAAAACAGCAGAAAACAAGGAACTGGCACTGTGGCGACTTGTTAATAGGTTAGTTCCAGAAAATGCATAAAAGTGCCACGAAGTGTAACGAAACAGTAGGCAAATGGTGTATAAACAAGCATGGAGCATCAAAAATTATAGATACGTTGGAGACGTATCACCCCTTGGCTGTGTGAACTGGGTATGTGCTTTCTATAAAAAGCAGGGTCATAGAGCCTTTCCTCTAAAAAAATATGCATCTTCAACAAGCGGATGATAGAACTTGACATACCAGACATTGTATGAGATGATCAAATAGATGTATGAATGTGGTTCGTTTCATGAGTTAGATGGCCTTGTTTGACAGACGTGCAACTCAATGTATAGATTTTGTGGGTGCAGAATCTAGAGGTCTAAATTTGCTTTACACCGTCAAGGAGGGCCATAGCCCCCCCCCCCTCCTCAACCCCACCCCCAAAAAAAGAAAAATTTGAATACTTATATTTATATGCATTAGAGAATTCAAGCAAATATTCCGCGTAATTATTTTTCTAACACATGCCTATCTATTTAGCCCATTGTCATTCAGTTTTCTAGCATTTTCATATATTTTTTCTTAGTAAATTCTAATGTTGTGTTATATTATGTGCTCTTCTCATTTTCTTCTTACTAATTTCTAAGGCAACCCCTATGCACAGTGTGATGCACGAACCCTTGCACTTGCACAACTAAGCCGGTGAGGCCGATGGCGCTTGTGGTACACATGGACGCTTGCCCATCCATCGAATTCCCTCACAAAGATGGCTTCCATTATTGGCAGTGCCCGCCTTGAAGGATAGTAGCAACAAATAAATTCTAGAGCTTTTTTTTTTGACAAGGAACACATATTCCATTAAACGGTCAACATAGCAAGACCTCTAGCCACTAGCACACTTACATCATCCGGTACATAATTGGGCCATAGCTGGCCATCTCCATAAGCTCCTAACAACCCTAGCGCCGCCATCACATGCGCCACTTTATTACAATTTCTTCTTTGAAACTCAAACGAGAATGATGAGAAATTTAACCTAGCTAGCATCCTAGCGTCCCTAACCAATACACCAATCGGGGATCGGTCATAGTATTTCCTGTTAAGTGCATCGACCAACATCTTGCAGTCATACTCCACCACAATGCGCGACATGCCCCAGTCATTTGCTGTCGTCAAACCCTGGAGACAGGCTTCAGCTTCAGTATGTGTAGCGCTTTGGGGAAACACCACCCTTCCAGCACTTGATCCTACCACACACACACCCCTCCTTATCTCTGATGACAAAACCCCATCCTCCAGCTTTGGGATTCTCCTTGAATGAGCCATCAAAATTCAGCTTTAGTGTATCAGCATCCGAAGGAGAACACCAGCAATTACTATGTGTTTGTTGTTTGATACGTCTCCAACGTATCTATAATTTTTGATGCTCCATGCTTGTTTTTACACCATTTGCCTTGTGTTTCATTACACTTCATGGCGTTTTTATGCGATTTCCGGAACTAACCTATTGACAAGATGCCATAGTGCCAGTTCCCTGTTTTCTACTGTTTTTGTGTTTCAGAAAAGCTACACAGGAAATATTCTCGGAATTGGACGAAACAAGTTCCAGAAGTCTTATTTTCCCCGGAAGCTTCCAGAGAACCGAAGAGGAGGCGAAGTGGGGCCACGAGGGCCCCACACACCAGGGCGGCATGGCCCAGGCCCTGGCCGCCCCCCTTATGTGTGAGGAGGCCCTGGCAGCCCCCTGACGACGCCCCTTCGCCTATATAAAGCCTCGGGACGGATGACCCTAAAAGAGTCGGCAAATTTCCAGAAAGAGTTCCGCAGCTTCGCAGCTCCGCCGTCGACAAATTTCGGGGGACAGAAGTCTCTGTTCCGGCACCCTGCCGGGATGGGGAAGTGCCCCCGGAGCCATCTCCATCGGTCTCCATCGCCATCTCCACCGTCTCCATCGACCTCACCGCCATCTCCACCAACCTTGCTGTCTCCTATGATGAGGAGGGAGTAGTTCTTCCCCGGGGCTGAGGGCTCTACCGGTAGCTATGTGGTTCACCTCTCTCTCCCATGATGTGATCTTTATGTGATCGTGAGCTTTGTATCATGTTGAATAAGTAGAGGTTACTCTTCTTCATTATGTGTACTCTAGTGTGTTATTAAAATAATATATTCCTCCTATCATGGTGTAATGGTGACAGTGCGTGCATCGTGGTGGTACTTGGTCTAGGCTACGATTGTGATCTCTTATGGATTATGAGAATAATTATCACTATGATAGTATTGAAGTGATCTTTTCCTCCTTTCATGGTGTAATGTTGACAGTGTGTGCACCGTGTTAGTACTTGGTCTAAGTTGCAATAATATTTATCTTGAGTTGTGATTTGATTTGGATATCTCTATGAGTGGTGTTTGTCAAGTACTTGATGAACTTTAAGGGGTGCTTCTGTAGCCACTACGCAATGATTAGTGTTGTTCAATAGGAGAGTAATTCAGAGTACCATAGTGAAGAGAAGTTATTTATTTGTTCAATCATGTCATATTTGTTGGGAGTGTGTCCACTAGTGAAAGTATGATCCCTAGGCCTTGTTTCCAAGCATTGCACACCGTTTACTTCCTGTTTTGTTACATGTTTGCTTGCAGCGATACTTATTCCATATTACATTTACTACTCATAATCATCACTACTACTTGTATTTCACTATCTCTTCGCCGAACTAGTGCACCTATACATCTGACAAGTATATTGGGTGTGTTGGGGACACAAGAGACTTTCTGTATCGTAATTGCAGGGTTGTTTGAGAGGGATAGCTTTGACCTCTTCCTCCCTGAGTTCGATAAACCTTGGGTGATCCACTTAAGGGAAACTTGCTGCTGTTCTATAAACCTCTGCACTTGGAGGCCCAACACTGTCTACAAGAACAGACGCATGCGTAGACATCAAGCTCATTTCTGGCGCTGTTGCCGGGGAGGTAAGGTAAAAGGTACTCACATTCCTTGGTTACTAAGTATTTTAGTTGCTGGTGAGTGCTCAAAGTTATTTCCTTTAGATTCTACAATTACATCTTTTTGTTTCTTGTTTTTATTTTCACTAGTTAGGCTTAATGGAAAACAATGAGTTCTTTAGTCTTTTTCCTGAGTTTAGATATGAAGTGTTTGAAGAGAAAATTGAAAAACCTTTGGAGCTTAATTCGCATGCTAATAGTTTTGTTAGTATGAATGCTGTGAACACTATTTTAGAAAAGTCTAAGCTTGGGGAAGCTGGTTTTGTTAAGCATGATAATTTTAGTTCCCCAGCTTTAGTGGAGAAAGTTTGCTCTGATGATATTTTATCTCCTCTATGTGATGTTCCTACGCCTGTTACCTATGTTAGTGATCATGATTGGGAAAAGCACTCTACTTTTGATATTGAAAATCTTTTTGGTACAAATTCTAAGATTAATAATTGTTGTACCATTAGTGCTATCCATGTTCCTTCTTATGATAATATGTTTGAAGAATATGCTTTGCGAAATAGTTGTTCTCTAGCTTGTGATGATACTAAACCTCTAGTTTATGATGGTCATGATGATGAGTATAATATTTCCAGTTCACCTACTATTGAGGATAAAAATAGTTATGATTACAATATGCCTCCTATTTTTGATGATTATGGTGATGAGAATAATTATTCTGTTGAATCTGCTCCTACTACTATTGTTCATGTGGGGAGTATTAATTCTTTTAAGCATGTAGCTCATGATAGGGATGCTTTATGTGATAGTTATATTGTTAGTTCTATTCATGATGCTTCTGAAAGTTATTATAAGAGAGGGAAACATGGTTTGATGGATCTCAACAATATTAAGTTTCCCCTCTTTATGTTGCAAATCTTGAAGTGGCACTTGTTTTATCTATCCATGCTTGCTACTATGTGCCTCGTTGATTTATTTTCTTACAAGATTCCTATGCATAGGAAGTGGTTTAGATTTAAATATGTTTCATATTTTCTTTTTGATGCTCTCTATTGCTTTAGGTTCCTATATGGCGTCTTTACCTCAAGCTCTTATATGGCGCCCACATGAGCATCTTTGCAAATTAATGCGCCTAGCTCAAAGGCGTTAAAGAAAAGCACTCTTGGGAGATAACCCATTATTTTATTTTCAGTACTTTTTCTTTTATTTGAGTCTTGGAAGTTATTACTACTGTAATAACCACTCCTTATCCTTTTTATTTCGTTTTTGTGCCAAGAGAAGCCTATAATTCGAGTGAGGTAAAGATTTGGGGATGTTGCTGTCCTGAAACTGTTTTCGGTCCTGCACCGTAAAAATTCGTAAAAATTCTCTGCATATCTTTTGGACCTGAAATTTCTTGTGCATATGCCCCAGGTTATATCCAAACTTTCATTAGTTGAACACTTTTTGATTTGAGCAACAGAAAACCCCTAAAAAATTCAACCTTTTTCAGCTGTTCTGTTTTGACAGATTTCTGCCAATATTTGTGTTTGCCGCTTTATCGCTTTCTTTTTGAGTTCTGTTGATCACGGAACTTTTGGGGAAGTTGCTACAGTAGTATATACTTAATATGTGGTGGTTTTGGGTTGAAACCTGAAGCAAAAAAGGGTTGATTATATGTTATGCTTACACTAATGTTGCTAATAGATTTGTGTTTAGTTTTGTCTGAAGGAAGTTTTCAAGTGTAGGGATTGGAGAATGATGAGATGAGTTGAAGAACGGACAAAAGCTCAAGCTTGGGGATGCCCATGCATCACCCCAAGAAATATCCAAGAAGTACAAGCGTCAAAGCTTGGGGATGCCCCCGAGGCACCCCTTCTTCATTGGCAAAAATCAGGTCACCTTTCAAAACACTATATTTTTATTGCTTCATGCACTATGCGTTTTTCTTGGAGCGTCAGTTATTTTAGTTTTCTTTATTAGTTTAGTTTTGTTTGCTGCAATAAGTGGTTAGATCACATCATGTTTCTTTTGGAGGAGATGAACTCGCTTTTCATTTGATAAGAACACTCTAGTTTTCACTCTTATCGTTCAACGAGTGTTCTCTTTTTCTGCTACTGCGTTTAGCTTTCATTTTTCGCATTGGTTTTTGTTCAGATCTTGTTTTATCTTTGCATCAAGGTGCATTTTGACCTCTGGTCTATGTTGGTTTTCCTCAAAAGAGTTTCCTCAAAAAGGTTTGAATGGTGTTGGAAAAGAGAAAAAGTTTCATGCAAAAAAGTGGTACAAGAAGGAGCTTGTGTAGACTGCGGCCTAGGCTTTTGCATGTCGTGCTTGATGTCTTTTTGATAGTATGCTTAGTGGTTTTGCTGTAGCATGAATTGTCTCAAATAACTGAGATTGCTTAATGAGCCTTTGAAAAAATCATGCATTGTTTTAATTATTTAGAAGCATTATTTTGGTTTTCTCCTTGATGCTTTATTTGGGTTGACTTGGTGCATGCTCACACATGTTAGACTCTTACAAAGTCGCCAATAGCATCTATGATCATTTAGTTTTTGACTTTTGATGCCATCTTATGCTTCTTTTCATGTTGCTTTGTCGCTTTGCATGATTATGGCCATTATTGCTCTCTTAGTTGGTCGCTCCCAGTCTTTTGCTAGCCCTCGCCTTGTACTGAGTATGAGCTCTACTCGTGCATCCAACTCCCAAAAACCAAGTTTGCCATTGTGTCCACTATAAATTCCTATGCATGGTATTTGTAAGCCATTCCAAGTAAATTTTCATGTGCTACCTTTAAAAAAACCTTCAAAACACTTCTCGTTTTGTGACACTGTTTTCAGCTCATGGGGACGTAGTGGTCGGATTTGCTATCTTCCATGTTTTCTTATTCCAAAAAGAAAAGAAAAATAAAAAAAGAAATAAAAAAGGCACTCCTCCATGGTATGTGAATGTTGGTGGGCACCCGATGAATCGGTTAGCCATGGTTTGAGAAAGAAAAAAAAAGGTGGGGAGGAGTGCCAAGCTTTATAAAAGAGCACAAAAGTGCCAATCTCTCTCTCAAAAACTTGCTTCATTTTTGTATGGAAGATAGTAAGAACCCCATTGCCAGTCGTTGACAAAGACAACCACCTCTCAAAACCAATTTTTATCTCTCTGTTTCACAAATGAAAAGCTCTAGCACATGTTTAATCACTACTTCCCTCTGCGAAGGGCCTTTCTTTTACTTTTATGTTGAGTCACCACCTTCTACCTTTATGCACCGTCTAAGAGAGCATAGTTGTCATTCTGAGTATAATGTGCATTGTCCCAAAGTTTTCATTGATTGATTCATGATCATGGTTTCACTTGTTCTTAAATTATTTGTATCTAGTCGCCCTCTTAAAACTTGAAGGTGTCCTATGCATTTATGTTTTGCTCTCCATGAAGGACAAGCTGAAAACCATTTGTATGTCTTTCCTTATGATTTGAACACACGTTTGATTTTCGTTGTTCCATTTTCATGATCTTTTGTTTGTGTTCATTTTCATGTTATAACATGGTTGCTAAGTTTCTATTATCAAGATTATGTCTTTCATGCCCATATTTTAAGTTCTTTGACCTCAGCACTCAATGCTTTACCTATATGATCAAGATTGTGATGGTGCATGTCACCTCAAAAATTATTTCTTTTGTTATCACTTACCTACTCGAGGATGAGCAGGAGTTAAGCTTGGGGATGCTTGATACGTCTCCAACGTATCTATAATTTTTGATGCTCCATGCTTGTTTTTACACCATTTGCCTTGTGTTTCGTTACACTTCGTGGCGTTTTTATGCGATTTCTGGAACTAACCTATTGACAAGATGCCACAGTGCCAGTTCCCTGTTTTCTACTGTTTTTGTGTTTCAGAAAAGCTACACAGGAAATATTCTCGGAATTGGACGAAACAAGTTCCATGAGTCTTATTTTCCCCGGAAGCTTCCAGAGAACCGAAGAGGAGGTGGAGTGGGGCCACGAGGGCCCTACACACCAGCGCGGCACGGCCCAGGTCCTGGTCGCGCCCTCTATGTGTGAGGAGGCCCTGGCAGCCCCCTGACGACGCCCCTTCGCCTATATAAAGCCTCGGGACGGAAAACCCTAAAAGAGTCGGCAAATTTCCAGAAAGAGTTCCGCAGCTTCACAGCTCCGCCGTCGACAAATTTCGGGGGACAGAAGTCTCTGTTCCGGCACCCTGCCAGGACGGGGAAGTGCCCCCGGAGCCATCTCCATCGCCGTCTCCACCGTCTCCATCGACCTCACCGCCATCTCCACCAACCTTGTTGTCTCCTATGATGAGGAGGGAGTAGTTCTCCCCCGGGGCAGAGGGCTCTACCGGTAGCTATGTGGTTCACCTCTCTCTCCCATGATGTGATCTTTATGTGATCGTGAGCTTTGTATCATGTTGAATAAGTAGATGGTACTCTTCTTCATTATGTGTACTCTAGTGTGTTATTAAAGTAATATATTCCTCCTGCCATGGTGTAACGGTGACAGTGCGTGCATCGTGATGGTACTTGGTCTAGGCTACGATTGTGATCTCTTATGGATTATGAGAATAATTATCACTATGATAGTATTGAAGTGATCTTTTCCTCCTTTCATGGTGTAATGTTGACAGTGTGTGCACCGTGTTAGTACTTGGTCTAAGTTGCAATAATATTTATCTTGAGTTGTGATTTGATTTGGATATCTCTATGAGTGGTGTTTGTCAAGTACTTGATGAACTTTAAGGGGTGCTTCTGTAGCCACTACGCAATGATTAGTGTTGTTCAATAGGAGAGTAATTCAGAGTACCATAGTGAAGAGAAGTTATTTATTTGTTCAATCATGTTATATTTGTTGGGAGTGTGTCCACTAGTGAAAGTATGATCCCTAGGCCTTGTTTCCAAGCATTGCACACTCTTTACTTCCTGTTTTGTTACATGTTTGCTTGCAGCGATACTTATTCCATATTACATTTACTACTCATAATCATCACTACTACTTGTATTTCACTATCTCTTCGCCGAACTAGTGCACCTATACATCTGACAAGTGTATTGGGTGTGTTGGGGACACAAGAGACTTTCTGTATCGTAATTGCGGGGTTGTTTGAGAGGGATAGCTTTGACCTCTTCCTCCCTGAGTTCGATAAACCTTGGGTGATCCACTTAAGGGAAACTTACTGCTGTTCTACAAACCTCTGCACTTGGAGGCCCAACACTGTCTACAAGAACAGACACATGCATAGACATCATTGTTCCTCCCTTATCTTCCTCTTTCAAAAAATTCGCCAAACTCCATCACCCACCTTCTTGTTTGAAACACCACTAATTTCTAGGATCATCCTTTGCTTTTTTTGTTCCTAGCTATCCACCATTGCCACAACAGGGAAATGATCAGCAGCCTCTATCCTTGCTCCATCCCAAAGATAGACATTAAAATTGCTTTTGCATTTGTACACTTCTCCAGCTGCATCCTCGCATCCTCGAGATTCAACCTCCTCCATATTATCTGAACATGCTTACAGTGTAAGAAAATGTGCCCTCCATCTTCATCCAAATGTTCACACATGGGACAAACTGTATCCACATCCATCCCCGATGCTTATAGTTTAGCTTCCATGGCAGACTATTGTGGGCAAGACGCCACAGGAAGTGGTGGGTTTTTGGTGCACATGGTTGTGCCCAAAGCAGCTTCCAGTCGAAGTCTTTTTCTGTCTTGTGGATACCCGAGGTAGAGACCCCCTCTCAGTTTATTCCTCCCTCTGCTCCTAAGATCTTATAAGCTGATCTTACCGAGAACATTCCTTTTGCATCCAGGAACCAAGCAGGATAATCCTCGTAATCTTCTCTCAGCGGCATGGACATAATTATCTCTGCATCCTGCTCCCAAAACGTGTCCCTCACAAGCTGAACACCCCACTGTCCTGTCAAAGGGTTTATCAGATCCGCTACCCTTGTGACCAGGTGTTGCCCTCTTGGCGTAATTGGTTTTTACAGCCTTCCCTATTCAACCAAGGATCATCCCAAATTTTTATTTCTTCTCCATTACCAACCCGCCACACTAACCCCTTCTTTATCACCTCCACCCCCTTCAAGATAGTACGCCAAGTGTAAGACATGTTTCTCACTCTCGTAGCCTCCATAACCGACAAGCTTGGGAAATACTTTGCTTGCAACACCCGAGCACAAAGAGACTTCGGTCCTGTGAATAATCTCCATACTTGCCTCGCAAGCATCGCCAAATTAAACAAGTGTAGATCCCTGAATCCAAGCCCCCCATCTTTTTTTGGTTGATTCATTTTCTTCCAACTGATCTAGTGTATCTTCCTCTCATCTTTCTGTTGTGCCCACCAGAACCTATTCACCATCACACTCATCTCATCACATAACTCTTTTGTGATATCAAAACAGGACATGGCAAAGGTAGGGATGGCTTGAGCACAAGCTTTAATCAACACATCTTTCGCCACTCTGGCTAAAAGCTTTTCATCCCATCCTTGTATTTTCCCCCACATTCTACCTTTTAAATAAGCAAAAGCACCTTTTCTAGACCGACCCACATAGACTGGAAGCCCCAAGTACTTTTCATTTCATGCTTCAGTCTTGATCCGTAGATCATTCAGTACCTTCCTCCTCTCTCGGTGTGGCATGTTTGGACTGAACATAACTGCCGATTTTGAAAAATTGACAGTCTGCCCCGAGCAATCCTCATACAGAGATAAAATATTCCATAAATGGGTTGAGTTCTCTTCAGCAACTTTCAAAAGAACCAACGAGTCATCTACGCACAAGAGGTGATTAAAACTCGGGGCTGTAGCGCATACCTTGACGCCTTGTAATTTTCCATTCGCTTCTGCTTTATTCAACAAAGACAAAAATGCTTCCCCACATATGAGACAGAGATATGGAGAGAGGGGTTCTCCTTGCCTTAATCCTCTATGTGGTATGATGGTATCCGAATATGTGTTATATATTGACCTTTATCCTATAATTCACCAAAGTCACACATTTCATAATCATCTTGATCCATTCCTCATGAAAGCCCATCTTTCGCATCATATCTTCGAGAAAATGCCACTCCACCCAATCATAGGCTTTACTCATATCAAGTTTTATCGCAACAAAACCTTGAGCTCCTGACCTCTTATTTTGCATAAAATGTGTACACTCATATGCCAGAAGTATGTTGTCTGTAATCAGCTGCCCAGGGACAAATGCACTCTCATTTGGAGCAATAATGTGAGGAAGGATCACCTTCAATCTATTTGCGAGTACTTTTGAAATCAGTTCATAGACCACATTACACAAACTGATTGGCCGTAAATCCTTCATGCTCATCTGGTTTATCACCTTTGGTATCAATACAACACAAGGCTCATTCCAGCCTTGTGGTAAATCCCCCCATTCAACACTTCAGCCGTGATATTCTTTCCCACTATTTGCCAATACTTCTTATAGAAGAGGGCGGGCATACCATCCAATCCCGGGGCTTCAGCTAAGTTCTAGAACTGAGAGTGAACTATGTACATAGAGTGGGTTCTTCAGTTTAGGGTTTAGCTAATTATTATATCTTAAAAATATTAACAAATCATAGATGTGCAACATGCTATAACATGGACCAATAAAAATAATATGAAAATATAATCAAATATATCTTGCAAGGAAAAGACAAAATGATCAAAATATCTTTTGAACAGAGCTAGTCACCATTTGTTCTTCTGCACATGACGGATTTGGTCTTATTTGTCCATAAAATTATTTAGGTGCTCATTTTATAATATGATTCACATCTAGAATTTAAAATTTCTTTAAGACGCAAAATTAGGTCAACCCCAATAGCTCATCCTTGCATGCATATTCTTTTTTGGCTAAACTAGATTGCATTTCTTATTCCAAATTCCATGCATGAGATAAGAATGTGAATAGTCAATACACAAAATATGATAATGTATGAGTATGCTCATGAGGCAAAGACACCTACATATATTATCTTGTCGCATATAACCTCCTCTGCATAAATACAACGGTTTATAAAGAATAGTTTTACGCATAGAATTGAAAGATATACCACATTACAGTTTACAAAATATGATGCTCCCGCCCAAAATCCCTCACAATCTAGAGAAAGGAGTCCAATAATTGTACCAGTATGGAAAGATTCGATGTTGAGTAAATTAAATAACTAGTAGTTGTTCTAGTTTTTAACGAAGTTGTAACCCTAGGTATAATTGGCAAACTTTTCTGCAATGATTGGTCGGACATCTTCAGCGACAGCAAGGGTTTCCAGGAAGGGGATCAGCTCAAGCAACGAAACATCACACGGGTCACTTGACCACGTCTTTATGGGTATCCCATTATTCACCTGCAGCTGGAAAACCTGCAGTACGAGTGAAAAAAAACATTCAGTCATTGACCGGTCATGGAAATTTCTCGAACCTGTAACTTAAATGTTTTCATATTCAACACAATATATTGTAATATGTAACTCTACAGTCGTAATAGTGAAAATGACCCTGAATCGAGTAGCAGAGTAACATACCTCTGGGGTATTGTCAATTATTGCAACCTTTGCAAGATCAGCTTCAATAATGGTCAGATCCTTGAGATATTTGCCACCTACTGAGAGACATGACTCCCGGTAATAGCGTCGCGAGATCATTCTGTTCCCAGGATCCAGTATATCAAGCATCTTGTCTGCATAAGAGCTTACGCTCGCTGTGAAGACAGCAACATCAAACATCTCAGCCACCTTCTTAAGGAAGGCGTCCACATATGGTCTCTTCTTCACGTACACAGTGTACTCGTTTCCTTCACGTAACATAGGATATGAAAAGTCCGCACCATCATCTGTCATTGATGAGTGGATAAGGGTTCCTATGCAAACAGAAAATGAGCATGTCATCAATCGCAAGTACAAGAAGGAAATCCACAGGAGGAAGAAAAAACATGTAGCGACTTACCATCAATATCAAGTACAAGAGTGATATTCTTCCTAGGTGCTAGTGTCATTGTTAAGTCAGCAATTTCATTCATGCCAGTCGGATCAGTTAACTGAGGCAAAGGGCCAGTTAAATGCTGACCAAGCAAACGAGATAGTTTGTAGTTATAAAAACTCATGTCTGCAGTTGCACCATCAAAGCCAATACTGGCTCTTGCAGTTTTCCGAATGAGAGGGAATACTCCATATCTCCTGGTCATGGTTGTCAAGACATCCATATCATTATTATTATTTAGTACTCCATCTGAAGTACCAAGCATATAAACAGGAGAATCAGCAGTTGGGAAACTGTTCCAACTTGAGTCTTGAGTTTTTTCATAACTATTGATTATAGTAGGATTTGGTGCTCCAAAAATCACATTTCCAGCTGCAAAACAAAGGAAACCCCAACAGCAATGATAAATTTATAAGTATATAACAGTATCAAACTTATGTATTACTTTAGTGGTTATGCAAGTCTTTAAAAAATAGATATATTAATGTGACAGGTTTGACTAATGAAACACGTCAAGCATGTCATAGCTAGGGTTAAATGGTTATACAGTATGACCAAACTGATTAGGCATGTCTAACTTTCTAACAAATAGTAAAGATACACCCCAATACCTCATAGATATCTCCCCTAACCAGGGTGAGAAAGGAAGAGAAAAGTCTGAGAACCAAATCGAAACCCATTAAATTCACAGTGATGTATGTAGATATATACACATAATTGAGTTTTTTTAGAAACCCGTTATGACTTGATCCACAATAGAACATAAGTACACGTACAAAACACAGATTAACTTGCCGCACAAGGACGAAAATTTGGGTAAGTTATAAACAAACGTGAGCATGTCCACAAATTTTGCCTATATATGCAAGACGCTCATGGATCAAGAAAAACATATTTTTTTAAACTGACAAGACCTCGATTAGTTTGTCACATTTATCTGTAACACGGTAAAAACTATACCAAAAGGACTTTCATGATCAAATTCTAGTAATATCAAGCAGATACAAAAATAAAATAATACTGATTGATGGAGGAAGTGTTAACTCATCACTTCTTACCTTCATTGATATAATCTGATATACTATACTCAGAAAGGTCCTGGAAATATGGTGAGGAAGTTGTCATTTCAGTAATAAAACTCTGTAAATGTATGTCTCAAATTAAGCATACAGTACTCCCTCCATCCCAGTTTTAAGGGCACAATTTGCAAATCATGCAATCCCAAAATACCCCCACTTCCTAGGCATATTAGTATTTAAGGTGTTTAATTAGGAGCTTCGCATGAGCAATTTTTGCATTTCCAAGACCAAACAACCAATGCATGCACTTTCTTATTAATGAATAGGTGTTTAAATGAGTATAAAGAGCAAATCTTACCACCAATCATAGATCACCTAGGGCAAAGAGATTTATAAATTATGCCCTTAAAATGGGATGGAGGGAGTACCAAAATAAATTAATGCCGATTTATGGTTCCATAAGCCAATAAATTTACAAGAAAATGTAACAGAATAACATATGTATGGTTGGTGTCAGCCTAAGACCCTGTGCAAAGGGCTGGACTCCATGACCCTACTGACCTCTTGACTGCTTTGGAAGCAAGGGAACGGGTGCACATTCAAACACGCAAACTGCCAGGCCTAATGTTCCTTCTCTACTGGCCAGGGATCAAAGAGGAGTCGAGACTTTGGAGCGTGATGGTGATCCTGGGCTTATGGTGATCATGCCAGGGTCTGAAATGTCCATATATATGTTCATGTTTTGGGCTTCCTTCTATTCTGGCTATGTTCTATTCTTTGCCTCTCTTGAGGCTTGTACTTTTCCATCTTTCCAATGAAACAAAGCGCAAGGTTCTGCGCCTTCTCGGAAAAAAATTGCGGCAGGACAAAGATGTTTTGCTAAACTAACATTTTTCAGTTCTAATTAATGACCAAGAATAACCTTTGCAAACACACTATTTAACAAAGAAAAAGCATAAGTTATATAGGGGGCATAAGTATGATGCCAATTTTGGGAGCAAACCTACAAAGGACCATACATTTTTGAAAATGGCCAAAGACTACTAAATATAAAAAATTATCCAGTAAACATAACAAGTGTTAATAAATTTTTGTATTAAATAACTATCATGGAATTTACGTAGCGTGACAAATTTAACAGCCATGCAAAAAAAGAGTACAATTGTTCATTTCTTTTTTTGTCTGGTAAGCTAGTCTATATAGTTCTACGCCGTGTGCATTAATGGAATTTTACAAACCTCGATATTTGAAATGCTTGTGAAACCTTAATCACAACATATATATCTCAAGCAATAAATTACAGTATAGCGAGTACGTAGTGTATGTAGTTTTTTTTCTTGACCATGTTCCAAAACGTGTAGTCAAAGTCTATTTTTTTCTTCTTGACCATGCTCCAAGATGCGTATTCAAAGAACTCTAATATGGTGTAAGAGTTTAAAAGGGTGAAACCCTAGAAATCAAAAGAACCAAAACCTTACGCTAACCAAAAGCATAAGAACCCAAGAAATAAAAGGGAGAAGGCTTAAACTCTACAACTACCTCTGTGGTCAAAACTTGGAACTTCTTATTTCATGGTAAGTGTATCCACCTCTATGGAGAAAATGATTATCGGTGATCAAAACCCCGAACTTCATATTTCATGATAAATCTATCCTCTAATGTTCACACTCCAATGTAACAATCATGTAGTAAAGAGAAAAGGGAAAATGAAAAGTATATGACTATATCACAGCTCACCACCAAAAACCAAGGAAATTGTCATTTGAAATATATATTTCAAATAAAAGAGAGATCATAACATGAGAATGAATGATAGAAAAAGAGATAAAATATCCCTAGCCAACATAAAATGGATTCTATCAAAAAAAAAACTTCACGAGCAAAATATTTAACACCATAGAGCAAGCCCATTTGCAATTACAACAATCAAGATCCATGAATAAAGTACATGAACTTGGTCAATAGACATTCCAGGTATTGCAACTAGACGTTATAATCAAGACTATTAATTATGAGAGAGAAAAATATATACTACAGCAATAGAAGATTTACCAATACAGCAAACCCACAAATTACTGTCCTATATGGTAGTACCTTAATCAAAGCATAGTATTCTTCATCTCCAGAATATGCATCTTCCATGATCTCGTTTTCCTCCGATGCTATCTGAGTCATCATAGATGTTCCTGATTTTTTTCAAGGAACAACAATTTATAAATAAACTAAAAACTGTGGCACTGTAATTTACCCAATAAAGTAGCAGGCATAAATTAACTAGTCAATTCAAGTGCTTAATGAAAGGTCAGTAAAGCCTGTCCAGTTGTGCTTTTTTATGCTCTTTAGATGGTTGATCTTTGCATCAATCTCATGTTATCCGTGAAAAGTAATATACTGCTTGTAACTTGATACTTAGCACTTTTATTTTAATAAATGGTTGTGTGCATCGACTGATGCAGAGGCTGGGGTATCCCCCATTTCAAAAGAAAAAAAAAAGACTGTTTGTGAAGTGACTACTCACCACTAGGAGGATCAGCATTGACTTCAGATCGCGACCACTCGCCTAGTTCTGAGTTCAAATGATGTGCCATTGAGTTATCTATCTGCCCTGGAGTACTCACAGAGAGAGCTCCCTCCAAACTGCGACTGCTGAAGTACACCTGCAATAATTTCTGAAAATAAAATAAAATAAAAATACATGATGAGATGCTAAAAGGCATTTAAAGGAAGCACATAACACATGCATTATCATGTCTGTATAGATAGAATGCCCACGAAATGAACACAAATTTCATGTATTGGTTTGAATGTACTGTAACACCAATTCGTTACGCACAAGCTAATCTATTCATTGTAAAAAACAAAATAGATTATTCATTCATCTTTTAACTAGACTAGATGGATCAGTAAGTAGCAGGTGGTAAGAGAAACATAAAACCAAAGAAGACCACCAATTACAATCTAACATACCCAACTAAACCCTGAAAATTCTGATGCAGATATCACATGTTTATCCCAAAACCCCAAACATCGCTCTCGCTTTTACTACTACACAAACCCGGATCCTCCATAGTAGTACTGATTTAGAAGCATTCACACAGGTACTATAAGTCTATAACTATCGTTCAGTAAACAACAAGAGAAAAAATTGCTGGTCATTCAATGCTGGCACAGTGGCGATCGAGGGGTGGTGATATATACCAATAATCTACATGCAGCTGCTACATACGATTGAGAAATGACACACTTCCAGCCGAACTACGGTCCACTGATCTAAGTACATGTGCAGTAATTTCTGCAAATAAAACACAAAATGAATACATGATGAGATTCTAAAAAGCATTTGAAAGGAAGCACGGGATACATTATTCTCATGTCTGTGCAGACACCATGCCCTTGCAGTGCACCAGTTCAGTCATGTAATAAGGATCTGGCAAAGGTGAATATAAGCCCAGGCAGGAACTGTTCCTTACTGTAATTATGTAAGCACAACGCTAATATTCACCTTATTTTACTTGTGACGAAATCAGTAAGTATATATATCCTTATTTTACTTGTGACGAAATCAGTAAGTAAAACCTCGTTTTGAAAAAATCATTAAGTAAAAGAGGAGGTAAGAGGAACAGAAAGCGCCAAGAAGACGAACAATTTCAACCCAACATGTCCGACTAGATATATATACCCTGAAGGATCTGATGCAGCGCTATCACATGCATGTTTAGCCCAAACAGTCCTTCTCTTACAACCGACGACACAGGGTGCTATAGATCATCCAGTAAACAAACAACCAGAAGAAGGAACGGAAAACTGATGCTGAAATAGAAGTAAAGAATTTAGCAATGAACCCCATGAGATGAGATGAACGATCACCGGAAAACCGCAGGTTAATTTTACATGCGCGCGTCACGCGGCGGAATAACCACAAAATATATATATCAGTGCAGAAAACCCCGGGATCTCGATCGTTCGGAAAATCGCACGGCATCTCACTACGGAGGGAAAAAAAACGCCCAAACGCAATCGGAGAAGAGGCGTATTTGCGCGCGTTGTTCGTTCGAGCGCGCGCCGAGGAAAAAAAAAAACTCTCGAAAGAAGGAAGCCCCCTGTTTATTCAACTTTCCCAAAAACGAGCACGAAACTAAAGCAGACTCGGCTGGGACAGCCGATCGCCGGCGAAGCAGATGAGCAGAACCGTCGAGATCAAGCGGCGCCGGAGCCCGGAGCAGCGAGACGACGTTTCCCAGGGTCCCAACCAAAACCCCCGCGCGCTAACACGAGCACAACAACCGCTAGAGCGAGCGAGAGAAACAAGACGGGATCGAGGGCAGCGATCGATCGGGGCTTGCTTGGCTGCTTACCAGAACGGTGGACGGATGGGAAGAAGAGCTCGCAAAAATGGCAGCACGGCGGTCGGAGAGAGGAGGAGGCTCGACTGGTTATGAGAGCGGAGCCAGGCAGCAGCGAGACACGCTCGCTCGGCTGGGTTTATATGGACCTCGATCGATCGATTTAGTCCTCCAAATTCTCCCATGACACGTGGGTCCATTCTTTCTTCCTTTTTACTGTCCCCACCCGTCATCCGGTAAATTGGTAAGTTTTCAGGTCAGCCGCTCGTCACCCCTCTGTCTAGCCTCCGGCGCATTAACTCTAATCGTTATCGTCCCGAATATTTGGCTGTCTCCAGTTTATCGCCTCAAAATATGAATAAATGAGTACATTTACGATCTTCAATTAACCAAACAATCTACTACGGTGAATCTTCAATTACTCACCCAAACAATTAACCGCGGTGAATTAATTTGGACGCGTCTGAACCTCGATTTCAATTCCTCTGTGCAAAGCTCTCCTTTGTGCTGCTTCTTCGATCGATCATGGCGTATGTTCCGTATGCACAAGACTTGTTGATTTCAGATTTGTTTTCCCGTACGTATGCAAATACGCTCAGAAAAAAAAACGTGTAAATATGCTCATTGATTCTCCTGGACAGCTGATATCTGGCGCCGCAAAGGTAAATATGCTGCATTTATACACTGCCAAATTATAACGAGGGTGTGTGGTTGAAGCTACCTATGACGTGGCCACGTGGTGTTTTGTTTTGTTTTCAGAGGGAGATCGCTGTTACTATGGATGCATGGGCTAAACTTGGAGCCTTTTGCTAGGCCGCTACGGCCCAAGCTGCTAAGTTGTTTACGTCCTGAATAACAAGATAATGGGGGCCTGTTTACGTCAAGGGGAAAACAATTAATGGGCTACTCATGATGCCCGTCCGGACGATCACGGCCTCGTTTTACTTAAAATTAAGCTTTCTTTACAATCAATATCATATACTCCCTTCGATCGGAAATAAGTGTAGGCGATTTTATACTAATATAGTATAAAGTTTGTACCATATCACCGATATTTCTTTCCAATTGGAGGGAGTATAATTTATAAAGACAGATTGTTGTAGAGTCTAGAAGAAACAAGTAAATCTTTGGGATCTTCAAACTCTTTTTTCTTCCATGACGTAATTGTGTAGCTTTCCGAAGTAAGCGAATGAAAATCAAACCATAGAGTTAAAAATATCAACGAAGGTTCTCCCATAATTCTAATTTGAATCGCAATTCCAAGATTACATGCACCATTGTCAAAGACGTAGCAGCTGGGCCAAATATTACGAGGACAGTCCTCCTCACGGCAACCATTAAAAAAGATCCAAAAATCAATTTGGTGAAGCAAGATCTAAAGAACCATATCTAGATAAATTTAATCTTCCAACACCACCATTGACATTGAGAAGAAGATCTCATCGTCGAACAAATGGCTGAAGAACACTACTATAGACGGTGCCATCTCCATTAAGGAGAAGGCCAAAAAAGATAGCTACCAAAATTCTAACCTA
This sequence comes from Dactylis glomerata, assembly GCA_007115705.1. Lineage (NCBI taxonomy): Eukaryota > Viridiplantae > Streptophyta > Magnoliopsida > Poales > Poaceae > Dactylis > Dactylis glomerata. The sequence continues at coordinate 3,342,716 of QXEO01000264.1, read as the reverse complement.
ATCTATTGAAAACACTACTTTTATTAAAAACTCCACGCATAGATCGCGTTCTCCGCCTCTCCTGATGCTGGCGAGGATGAAGGAGGGGGAACCGACTATGGTGGAGGCGGCACTAGGTTTTATAGAGGTGGCTCTGTTTGGGAAAGGATGGGGATCACTTCTCGTGATCTTTCGTCAAAAGGATTACTCAAAGATTAAGCTGTATCACTCCCTGTTTTTATGTACTCGTATTGTGTTTTTTCTCTGAATTTGTATTTCTTTTTCCTATACTCATAATCTGTTTTTTATTGCAATTGTATTTTCATTTTCTGATTGCCCAAGTATATCGACATGATTTCAAGGATGAAAGTTTTGGTGAGATTTTTTGCTCGATGGAGTGATGTATAGTGACCGAGCTTAGTGCAACCTAGAGGGGCTGATACGTCTCCAACGTATCTATAATTTTTGATGCTCCATGCTTGTTTTTACACCATTTGCCTATTGTTTCGTTACACTTCGTGGCACTTTAATGCATTTTTCGGAACTAACCTATTAACAAGTTGCCACAGTGCCAGTTCCCTGTTTTCTGCTGTTTTTGTGTTTCAGAAGTGATACACAGGAAATATTCTCGGAATTGGACGAAACCACATCCTGAAGTCTTATTTTACCCGGAAGCTTCCAGAGATCCGAAGAGGAGTAGGAGGTGGGCCACATGGGCCCCACACACCATGGTGGCGCGGCCAGGCCCCTGGCCGCGCCAGCCATGTGTGAGGGCGCCTGGTCCCACCCCTGACATCGCCCCTTCGCCTATATAAAGCCTCGGGACGGAAAACCCTAAAGGAGTCGGCAATTTTCCAGAAAGAGTTCTGTAGCTCCGCCGCCGCCACCGACGAATTTCGGGGGACAGAAGTCTCTGTTCTGGTACCCTGCCGGGACGGGGAAGTGCCCCCGGAGCCATCTCCATCGATCTCCATCGCCGTCTTCGCCGTCTCCATCGACCTCACCGCCATCTCCATCAACCTTGCTGTCTCCTATGATGAGGAGGGAGTAGTTCATCCCCGGGGCTAAGGGCTCTACCGGTAGCTATGTGGTTCACCTCTCTCTCTCCCATGATGTGATCTTTATGTGATCGTGAGCTTTGTATCATGTTGAACAAGTAGATGTTATTATTCAGATATTATGCTACTCCTATGCTTAATTGTTATTGTGTACTCTAGTGGTGTTATTAAAGTAATCTATTCCTCCTGCCATGGTGTAACGGTGACAGTGCGTGCATCGTGGTGGTACTTGGTTTAGGCTATGATTGTGATCTCTTGTGGATTATGAGAATAATTATTGCTATGATAGTTTGAGTGATCTATTCCTCCTTTCATGGTGTAATGGTGACAGTGTGTGCACCGTGTTAGTACTTGGTCTAAGTCGCAATGATTTCTATCTTGAATTGTGATCTGATTTGGATGTCTCTATGAGTGGTGTTTGTCAAGTACTTGATGAACTTTAAGGGGTGCTTCTGTAGCCACTACGCAATGATTAGTGTTATTCAATAGGAGAGTAATTCAGAGTACCATAGTGGAGAGAAGTTATTTATTTGTTCATTCATGTTATATTGTTGGGAGTGTGTCCACTAGTGAAAGTATGATCCCTAGGCCTTGTTTCCAAGCATTGCACACCGTTTACTTCCTGTTTTGTTACTTGTTTGCTCGCAGCGATATTTATTTCACATCATGTTTGCTACTTATAATCATCACTACTACTTGTATTTCACTATCTCTTCGCCGAACTAGTGCACCTATACATCTGACAAGTGTATTGGGTGTGTTGGGGACACAAGAGACTTTCTGTATCGTAATTGTAGGGTTGCTTGAGAGGGATAGCTTTGACCTCTAACCTCCCTGAGTTCGATAAACCTTGGGTGATCCACTTAAGGGAAACTTGCTGCTGTTCTACAAACCTCTGCACTTGGAGGCCCAACAAGTGTCTACAAGAATAGAAGTGCGTAGACATCAAGCTCTTTTCTGGCGCCGTTACCGGGGAGGTAAGGTAAAAGGTACTCGCATCCTCCTGTGTGAGTGCTCGGAGTTATTTCCTTTAGATTCTGCAATTATATCATTTTGTTTCTTGTTTTTATTTTCACTAGTTAGGCTTAATGGAAAACAACAACAAAATTAGAGAGCTTTATAGTATTTATCTTGAGTTAGGACATGAAGTGTTTGAAGAGAAAATTAAAAAACCTATGGAACTTTATTTGCATGCTAATAGTGTTGTTAGTATGAATGCTTTGAACACCGTTGTTGCTAATGCTATAGAAAAGTCTAAGCTTGGGGAAGCTGGTTTTGTTGAGCATGATATTTTTAGTTCCCCAGCTTTAGTGGAGAAAGTTTGTTCTGATAATATTTTATCTCCCATATGTGATGTTCCTTCTTATGATGATATGTTTGAAGAATATGCTTTGCGAAATAGCTGTTCTTTAGCTTGTGATGATACTAAACCTCTAGTTTATGATGGCTATGATGATGAGTATAATATTTTCAGTTCACCTACTATTGAGGATAAAATTAGTTATGATTACAATATGCCTCCTATTTATGATGATTATGGTGATGAGAATAATTATTCTGTTGAATCTGCTCGTACTACTATTGTTCCTGTGGTGAGTATTAATTCTTTTATGCATGTGGCTCATGATAGGGATGTTTTATGTGATAGTTATATTGTTAGTTCTATTCATGATGCTACTGAAAGTTATTATGAGCGAGGGAAACATGGTTTGATGGATCTTAACAATATTAAGTTTCCCCTCTTTATGTTGCAAATCTTGAAGTGGCACTTGTTTTATCTATCCATACTTGCTACTATGTGCCTCGTTGATTTATTTTCTTACAAGATTCCTATGCATAGGAAGTGGTTCAGATATAAATGTCTTTCATACTTGCTTTTTGATGCTCTCTATTGCTTTAAGTTCCTATATGGCGCCTTTGCCTCAAGCTCTTATATGGCGCCCACATGAGCATCTTTGCAAATTACTGCGCCTAGCTCAAAGGCGTTAAAGAAAAGCACTCTTGGGAGATAACCCATTGTTTTATTTTCAGTACTTTTTCTTTTATTTGAGTCTTGGAAGTCATTACTACTGTAATGACCGCTCCTTATCCTTTTTATTTCGTTTTTGTGCCAAGAGAAGCCTCTAATTTGAGTGAGGTAAATATTTGGGGATGTTGCTGCCCTAAAACTGTTTTCGGTGCTGCACCGTAAAAATTCGTATAAATTCTCTGTATATCTTTTGGACCTGCGATTTCTTGTGCATATGCCCCAGGTTATATCCAAACTTCTGTTAGTTGAACACTTTTTGATTTGAGCAACAGAAAACCCTCTAAAAATTCGACCTTTGTCAGCTGTTCTGTTTTGACAGATTTCTGCCAATATTTGTGTTTGCCACTTTATTGCTTTCTTTTTTAGTTCTTTTAATCATGGAACTTTTGGGGAAGTTGCTACAGTAGTATTTGCTATATATGTGGTGGTTTTGAGTTGAAACCTGAAGCAAATAAAGGGTTGATTATATGTTATGCTTACACTAATGTTGCTAATAGATTTGTGTTTAGTTTTGTATGAAGGAAGTTTTCAAGTGTAGGGATTGGAGAATGATGAGATGAGTTGAAGAATGGACAAAAGATCAAGCTTGGGGATGCCCATGCATCACCCAAACAAATATCCAAGAAGTACAAGCATCAAAGCTTGGGGATTCCCCCGAGGCACCCCTTCTTCATCGGCAAAAATCAGGTCACCTTTCAAAACACTATATTTTTATTGCTTCATGCACTATGTGTTTTTCTTGGAGCGTCAGTTGTTTTTGTTTTCAGTATTAGTTTAGTTTAGTTTGCTGCAATAAATGGTTGGATCACATCATGTTTCTTTTGGAGGAGATGAACTCGTTTTTCATTGCCAAGAACACTCTAGTTTTCACTCTTATCGTTTCAACGAGTGTTCTCTTTTTCTGCTACTGCGTTTAGCTTGCATTTTTTGCCTTGATTTTTGTTCAGATCTTGTTTTATCTTTTCATCAAGGTGTATTTTTGCCTCTGATCTTTATTGGTTTTCATCAAAAGAGGTGTTTATAAAAAGTTTGAATGGTGTTGGAAAAGAGAAAAAGATTTATGCAAAAAAGTGGTACAAGAAGGAGCTTGTGTAGACTGCGGCCTAGGCTTTTGCTTGTCGTGCTTGATGTCGTTTTGATAGTATGCTTAGTGATTTTTGCTGTAGCATGACTTGTCTCAAATAACTGAGATTGCTTAATGAGCCTTTGAAAAAATCATGCGTTGTTTTTATTATATGGAAGCATTTATTTGGTTTTCTCCTTTGATGCTTTATTTGGGTTGACTTGGCGCATGCTCACACATGTTAGACTCTTACAAAGTCGCCAATAGCCTTCATGATCATTTAGTTTTTGACTTTTGATGCCATCTTATGCTTCTTTTAATGTCGCTTTGTCGCTTTGCATGATTATGGCAATTATTGCTCTCTTAGTTGGTCGCTCCCAGTCTTTTGCTAGCCCTCGCCTTGCACTGAGTATGAGCTCTACTCGTGCATCCAACTCCCTAAAACCAAGTTTGCCATTGTGTCCACTATAAATTCCTATGCATGGTATTTGTAAGCCATTCCAAGTAAATTTTCATGTGCTACCTTTCAAAAAAACCTTCAAAATACTTCTCATTTTGTGACACTGTTTTTAGCTCATGGGGACGTAGTGGTCGGATTTGCTATCTTCCATATTGTCTTATTCCAAAAATATAAAAAAAAGAAAAAAAAAAGGCACTCCTCCATGGAATGTGAATGTTGGTGGGCACCCGATGGAATCGGTTAGCCCTGGTTTGTGAAAGGAAAAAAGGTGGGGAGGAGTGCCAAGCTTTATAAAAGAGCACAAAAGTGCCAATCTCTCTCTCAAAAACTTGCTTCATTTTTGTATGGAAGATAGTAAGAACCCCATTGCCAGTCGTTGACAAAGACAACCACCTCTCAAAACCCAATTTTTATCTCTCTGTTTTACAAATGAAAAGCTCTAGCACATGTTTAATCACTGCTTCCCTCTGCGAAGGGCCTTTCTTTTACTTTTATGTTGAGTCACCACCTTCTATCTTTATGCACCATTAAGAGAGCATAGTTGTCATTCTGAGTATAATGTGCATTGTCCCAAATTTTTCATTGATTGACTCATGATCATGGTTTCACTTGTTCTTAAATTATTTGTATCTAGTCGCCCTCTTAAACTTGAAGGTGTCCTATGCATTTATGTTTTGCTCTCCATGAAGGACAAGCTGAAAACCATTTGTATGTTTTTCCTTATGATTTGAACACACATTTGACTTTTATTGTTTCATTTTCATGATCTTTTGTTTGTGTTCATTTGCATGTTTACAACATGGTTGCTAAGTTTCTTCTATCATGATTATATCTTTCATGCCCATGTTTTAAGTTCTTATGATCCCAGCTCACAACGCTTACATATATGATCAAGATTGTGTAGGTGCATGTCACCTCAAAAATTATTTCTTTTGTTATCACTTACCTACTCGAGGACGAGCAGGAGTTAAGCTTGGGGATGCTGATACGTCTCCAACATATCTATAATTTTTGATGCTCCATGCTTGTTTTTACACCATTTCCCTATTGTTTCGTTACACTTCGTGGCACTTTTATGCATTTTTCGGAACTAACCTATTAACAAGTTGCCACAGTGCCAGTTCCCTGTTTTCTGCTATTTTTGTGTTTCAGAAGTGATACACAGGAAATATTCTCGGAATTGGACGAAACCACATCCTGAAGTCTTATTTTACCCGGAAGCTTCCAGAGATCCGAAGAGGAGTAGGAGGTGGGCCACAGGGGCCCCACACACCATGGTGGCGCGGCCAGGCCCCTGGCCACGCCAGCCATGTGTGAGGGCGCCTGGTCCCACCCCTGACATCACCCCTTCGCCTATATAAAGCCTCGGGATGGAAAACCCTAAAGGAGTCGGCAATTTTCCAGAAAGAGTTCCGTAGCTCCGCCGCCGCCACCAACGAATTTCGGGGGACAGAAGTCTCTGTTCCGGCACCCTGCCGGGACAGGGAAGTGCCCCCGGAGCCATCTCCATCGATCTCCATCGCCGTCTTCGCCGTCTCCATCGACCTCACCGCCATCTCCATCAACCTTGCTGTCTCCTATGATGAGGAGGGAGTAGTTCATCCCCGGGGCTAAGGGCTCTACCGGTAGCTATGTGGTTCACCTCTCTCTCCCATGATGTGATCTTTATGTGATCGTGAGCTTTATATCATGTTGAACAAGTAGATGTTATTATTCAGATATTATGCTACTCCTATGCTTAATTGTTATAGTGTACTCTAGTGGTGTTATTAAAGTAATCTATTCCTCCTGCCATGGTGTAACGGTGACAGTGCGTGCATCGTGGTGGTACTTGGTTTAGGCTATGATTGTGATCTCTTGTGGATTATGAGAATAATTATTGCTATGATAGTTTGAGTGATCTATTCCTCCTTTCATGGTGTAATGGTGACAGTGTGTGCACCGTGTTAGTACTTGGTCTAAGTCGCAATGATTTCTATCTTGAATTGTGATCTGATTTGGATGTCTCTATGAGTGGTGTTTGTCAAGTACTTGATGAACTTTAAGGGGTGCTTCTGTAGCCACTACGCAATGATTAGTGTTATTCAATAGGAGAGTAATTCAGAGTACCATAGTGGAGAGAAGTTATTTATTTGTTCATTCATGTTATATTGTTGGGAGTGTGTCCACTAGTGAAAGTATGATCCCTAGGCCTTGTTTCCAAGCATTGCACACCGTTTACTTCCTGTTTTGTTACTTGTTTGCTCGCAGCGATATTTATTTCACATCACGTTTGCTACTTATAATCATCACTACTACTTGTATTTCACTATCTCTTCGCCGAACTAGTGCACCTATACATCTGACAAGTGTATTGGGTGTGTTGGGGACACAAGAGACTTTCTGTATCGTAATTGTAGGGTTGCTTGAGAGGGATAGCTTTGACCTCTAACCTCCCTGAGTTCGATAAACCTTGGGTGATCCACTTAAGGGAAACTTGCTGCTGTTCTACAAACCTCTGCACTTGGAGGCCCAACAAGTGTCTACAAGAATAGAAGTGCGTAGACATCAGGGGCCATCACCCCCAACTTTGGACCAAGTTGTGAAGGATTTTTCTAGGAAGGGACTATATGATTTTTTGGTATTTTTCTCCCCTCCGAAGCACTGATGATTGCCTTTCCGCCGTTGGTGTTGTATGTTCATTTTATGTTCACGAGTTAAGCATGTACTCCCTCCGTTCCAAAATATAATATGTTTTAGCCCATCATTACCATGCATATATCTAGATGCTTTTTAGTATATATGTTCACTCCTTTTTCTTCTAACTTATACACTAAAAAAATGTCTATATACATGCATGGAAATGATGGGCTAAAACATCTTATATTTTGGAACAGAGGGAGTAGGTGATAAATAAGTTAAACACCCTCGTGAAGAACACCATTGAAAGAACATTTCCTGGAACTTTAGTGTTTTGTGTGTTAGACAACAATGTTAGGAATTTAATCATGTTTTGAAGTGTTGCAGATGATTAAGTTATCAGCTTTTGCAACATCGCCACCAAAAAGTGAAAATGGAGAAGAGCCCCTGTATGCACGCACCCAGATGGGGGCCGGATATTTGGCCGGATATTTTGTATCCGGGCTGGATTATCCGCCCCTGGAAACATGGCTAAGGACTCGAGCGTCGTCACACAGATGGGGGCCCGGATATTTGGTCGGATATTTCCTATCCGGGTCGGATTATCCGCCCCTCCCCCCAAATCGACTAACGACCAGCGCGCCCATCAATCATATGGGGGCCGGATTATTGGTCGGACATTTTGTCCAAAGGCCGGATAATCACCCCCCCCCCCGGAAATCGACTAAGTACTTGGCCGCCCGTCAATCAGATTGGGGCCGGATTATTTGGCCCAGGGCCAGATAATCTGGGAGGGTCGGATATTCCTCCCCCCTTTCGGTCGGATAACCCCCCCCCCCCAGCGCAGCAACGGCTCTCTTCGGGAGGGGTATAAATACCCCTCCCCTTCTTCAACCTCAAGCTTCTCAAGTTCCACGAAGAACACCTCCATATTTGAGCCACCAAATTTGCAAGATCTCCTCCCTCACCCACCCAAAGTCGTTGATCTTTGGGGAATCGAAGGAGAAGGCCTTGATCTACATCTTCACCTAAGCATTTACCAAGAATACTGCCAACTGAGGCCTGATAGAGCACCAACAAAACCCTAGACATGTTTGGTCCTAATAACGATTTGTTGGGAAGTTAACTATCTTGGGTAAGGTAATCCTAAGAAAGGAGACCAAAATTACTCATCTCGTCGGTTATCAACAGGCAAATTTGCAGCTGGTTAGTGAAGAAATCCCTTTACGCTTGATACTTTGTTTGTAGCGTAAAATAACTTTGCTACTTGTTGTTTGACAACATCGTGTTGTTCTTGGGATCCCCCAATTCAGTTGTGGATGTGTGCCCCAAGCTCGTAAAGGCCGGTTCCGCCTCAAGGAATCCCTTAGTGGAAAAGTGGTCTAGGCCTTTGTGGCGGAAGCTCACACCAGAGAATAGGGTGAGCCTTTGTGGCGTTGGTTAGGCCTGTGTGGCAACCACATCCCTCCAACGTAGACGTACTTCCCTTCAAAAGGAAGGAACTACGGTAATTACATCCTATATCTTCGTGTGCTCTACTCTGGGTTACCTCTATACTTTATTTTCTTTACTTGTTGTATCTTGCTTAGCTTGTTACCTGTCATGTAGGTAAATTCACCTTAGTTGCATATCTAGAGAATTTACCTTTTGTGATAAGCCTAAATTGAAAAAAAAAGTAAAATTTGAGGAGCACCTATTCAGCCCCCCTCTAGGTGCCCTTACGATCCTTTCAACCATGATACAGGAAGCTACATATCCCAGTTCAGCAGCCACACAGATCTATTGGACTTGATCACAAGGACAATCACGATGTGCCAGACAAGAATCGCACTTTGACGGGAACAACTTGATAATTTACCGTTGAGACGATCACAAGGGAGCTAGGAAAATATGAGCAATGCGTACATGATTGGAACTTAGATCATAAACATACATGTGGTTCCTATCAAGAGTTAGATGACCTTGAATGTAGAATTCCAAAATTATAGCATGGAGGGGGGGTTATGCACTAGCTTACATCTCTAAATTTTATATACACCTTCAAGGAGAGCCATGCCCCCCCCCCCCAACTCCACTCATGTGAATTACCGCCGGTGTACTATTGTCCCATCCATGGCGGTCACGCGCGAGCATGGCCATCTCCATCCGTGGACGAGATGCACGAGCCAGATCTCCCTGGTCGTCCACATCTAACGACATCTCCTGGGCCGTGTAGTGCTCCTAGTTGGCATGCAGAAGAAGATAACTTGCTAGGTGCTTGGTCTAGTCAAAGATTCTTCATTGGCTTGTAGATCATTTTTGTTTTTTGATGTTTGGTAGGTCTGTAGTGTTTGATCTTGCTCCAGTTTATATCTTCAGATCATTTGCAGGCCAGCCAAGACCGAGCTCACTTGAACCTTCCATGACGGTCATGGGAGCCCAGGAAATGCTCGGAATTGTATTGCTTTGCCAGAAATTAGTGGAGATTTGGCCGGAATCGGAGCACGATGGTGGAGTTTCGTCCAATTCCAGCGAGTCCGGTGATAATTGGGCTAAAAGTTCCCTCCCGTTATCTGTTTTTCTACTATTAGGGGTGCTAGAAAATTGGCCCAAAAACTGGCTATGTGGGAGTTTGCGGGGCTGATTTCGGGGGAGCTATAATTTATTCCGGTATTATGGGATCTGTTTTGGGTTTTTTAACTGCAAAATAGCAATTTTTCATAAAGATTGGTCGTTCATTCTAAGTATTGCATGCTATGGTTTTAATTTATCCCACATGTTATTTTTAGGTCAAAGTTTATATTGGCAATGTTTAATAAATACTCCCTTTGTTTTCAAATATAAGATGTTTTAGTTGTTTCATTATAGACGAGATACAGACTAAAGTGAGTGAATAGATACACTAAAATATGTCTAAATACATGAAATTCCAAAAAAGGCTACAACATCTTATAGTTAGAAGCGGAAGAAGTATATTCTAGAATTTAACTATTTATCCCAACTTTTGTTTTCATATGAATTTATTGTATAGTTAACTGCTTCTGACTTCATATGTGTTTACTACAACACCCATTAACATGCATATTTTCATATGATGCAACTTCAATTTTCAAAATTGATCCTAAGCTTAGCTATTCATGAACTTCAAATGGAGCCCATTGATGTCTACACACGCTTCTGTTCTTGTAGACAGTGTTGGGCCTCCAAGTGCAGAGGTTTGTAGAGCAGCAGCAAGTTTCCCTTAAGTGGATCACCCAAGGTTTATCGAACTCAGGGAGGAAGAGGTCAAAGCTATCCCTCTCAAGCAACCCTGCAATTACGATACAGAAAGTCTCTTGTGTCCCCAACACACCCAATACACTTGTAAGATGTATAGGTGCACTAGTTCGGCGAAGAGATAGTGAAATACAAGTGGTATAGATGATTATAAGTAGTAAATGCAATCTGGAATAAAAATGGCAGCAAGCAAACAAGTAACAAAACAGCGAGTAAACGATGTGCAAAGCTTGGAAACAAGGCCTAGGGATCATACTTTCACTAGTGGACACACTCCCAACAAATATAACATAATTGAACAAATAAATAACTTCTCTTCACTATGCTACTCTGAATTACTCTCCTATTGAATAACACTAATCATTGCGTAGGGCTACGAAGCACTCCTCAAAGTTCATCAAGTACTTGACAAACACCACTCATAGAGATATCCAAATCAAATCACAACTCAAGATAGATATTATTGCAACTTAGACCAAGTACTAACACGGTGCACACACTGTCAACATTACACCATGAAAGGAGGAATAGATCACTTCAATACTATCATAGTGATAATTATTCTCATAATCCATAAAAGATCACAATCGTAGCCTAGACCAAGTACCACCACGATGCACGCACTGTCACAATTACACCATGGCAGGAGGAATAGATTACTTTAATAACACACTAGAGTACACATAATGAAGAAGAGTAACATCTACTTATTCAACATGATACAAAGCTCACGATCACATAAAGATCACATCATGGGAGAGAGAGGTGAACCACGTAGCTACCGGTAGAGCCCTCAGCCCTGGGGATGAACTACTCCCTCCTCATCATAGGAGACAGCAAGGTTGATGGAGATGGCGGTGAGGTCGATGGAGACGGTGGAGACGGCGATGGAGACCGATGGAGATGGCTCCGGGGGCACTTCCTCGTCCCGGCAGGGTGCCGGAACAGAGACTTCTGTCCCCCAAAATTCGTCGGCGGCGGTGGCGGAACTGCAGAACTCTTTCTGGAAAATTGCCGACTCTCTTAGGGTTTTCCGTCCCAAGGCTTTATATAGGCGAAGGGGCATCGTCAGGAGGCAGCCAGGGTCTCCTCACACCAGGTGGGTGCGGCCAGGGGCTGGGCCGCGCCCCCTACGTGTGAGGGCGGCCTCTGGCCCCCCTCCGGCTCTCTTTCAGTCTTCGGGAAGATCCCGGAAAAAATAAGACTTCTGGAACTTGTTTCGTCCAATTCCGAGAATATTTCCTGTGTAGCTTTTCTGAAACACAAAAACAGCAGAAAACAGGGAACTGGCACTGTGGCATCTTGTCAATAGGTTAGTTCCGGAAATCGCATAAAAGTGCCACGAAGTGTAACGAAACAGTAGGCAAATGGTGTAAAAATAAGCATGGAGCATCAAAAATTATAGATACGTTTGAGACGTATCAGCATCCCCAAGCTTAACTCATGCTCGTCCTCGAGTAGGTAAGTGATAACAAAAGAAATAAATTTTGAGGTGACATGCACCATCACAATCTTGATCATATATGTAAGCATTTGAGCTGGGATCAAAAGAACTTAAAACATGGGCATGAAAGATATAATCTTGATAGAAGAAACTTAGCAACCATGTTATAAACATGCAAATGAACACAAACAAAAGATCATGAAAATGAAACAATGAAAGTCAAACGCGTGTTCAAATCATAAGGAAAAACATACAAATGGTTTTCAGCTTGTCCTTCATGAAGAGCAAAACATAAATGCATAGGACACCTTCAAGTTTAAGAGGGTGACTAGATACAAATAATTTGAGAACAAGTGAAACCAACAATATGAATCAAACAATGAAAACTTTGGGACAATGCACATTATACTCAGAATGACAACTATGCTCTCTTAATGGTGCGTAAAGGTAGAAGGTGGTGACTCAACATAAAAGTAAAAGAAAGGCCCTTCGCAGAGAGAAGCAGTGATTAAACATGTGCTAGAGCTTTTTATTTGTAAAACAGAGAGATAAAAATTGGTTTTGAGAGGTGGTTGTCTTTGTCAACGACTGGCAATGGGGTTCTTACCATGGGGTTCTTATAAAGCTTGGCACTCCTCCCCACCTTTCTTTCTTTCTCAAACCATGGCTAACCGATTCCATCGGGTGCCCACCAACATTCACATACCATGGAGGAGTGCCTTTTTTCTTTCTTTTTTCCTTTTTTTATTTTTGGAATAAGACAATATGGAAGATAGCAAATCCGACCACTACGTCCCCATGAGCTGAAAACAGTGTCACAAAACAAGGAGTATTTTGAAGGTTTTTGAAAGGTAGCACATGAAAATTTACTTGGAATGGCTTGCAAATACCATACATAGGAATTTATAGTGGACACAATGGCAAACTTGGTTTTTAGGAGTTGGATGCACGAGTAGAGCTCATACTCAGTACAAAATGAGGGCTAGCAAAAGACTGGGAGCGACCAACTAAGAGAGCAATAACGACCATAATCATGCAAAGCGACAAAGCAACATTAAAAGAAGCATAAGATGGCATCAAAAGTCAAAAACTAAATGATCATAGAGGCTATAGGCGATTTATTTTTGTAGGCAACATGGTGTAAGCATGCATCAAGTCAACCCAAATAAAGCATCAAAGGAGAAAACCAAATAAATGCTTCCAAACGATAAAAACAACGCATGATTTTTTCAAAGGCTCATTAAGCAATCTCAGTTATTTGAGACAAGTCATGCTACAGCAAAACCACTAAGCATACTATCAAAAAGACATCAAGCACTTCATGAAAAAGCCTAAGCCGCAGTCTACACAAGCTCCTTCTTGTACCACTTTTTTGCATAAAGCTTTTTTTCTTTTCCAACACCATTTGAAAATTTTTAAGACACCTCTTTTGATAAAAACCAATAAAGATCAGAGGCAAAAATACACCTTGATGAAAAGATATAACAAGGTCTGAACAAAAATCAAGGCGAAAAATGCAAGCTAAACGCAGTAGCAGAAAAAGAAAACACTCGTTGAAACGATAAGAGTAAAAACTAGAATGTTCTTGGCAATGAAAAACGGAGTTCATCTCCCTCAAAAACAATATGATGTGATTAAACCATTTATTGCAGCAAACTAAACTAAACTAATACTGAAAACAAAAACAACTGACGCTCCAAGAAAAACGCATAGTGCATGAAGTAATAAAAATATAGTGTTTTGAAAGGTGACCTGATTTTTGCCGATGAAGAAGGGGGTGCCTTGGGGGCATCCCCAAGCTTTGACGCTTGTACTTCTTGGATATTTCTTGGAGTGATGCATGGGCATCCCCAAGCTTGAGCTTTTGTCCATTCTTCAACTCATCTCATCATTCTCCAATCCCTACACTTGAAAACTTCCTTCATATAAAACTAAACACAAATCTATTAGCAACATTAGTGTAAGCATAACATATAATCAACCTCTTTTTGCTTCAGGTTTCAACCCAAAACCACCACATATATAGCATATACTACTGTAGCAACTTCTCCAAAAGTTCCGTGATCAAAATAACTCAAAAGAAAGCGATAAAGCGGCAAACACAAATATTGGCAGAAATCTGTCAAAACAGAACAGCTGACAAGGGCCGAATTTTTGAGTGGTTTTCTGTTGCTCAAATCAAAAAGTGTTTCACTAATGAAAGTTTGGATATAACCTGGGGCATATGCACAAGAAATAGCAGGTCCAAAAGATATACAGAGAATTTATATGAATTTTTACGGTGCAGCACCGAAAACTGTTTCAGGACAGCAACATCCCCAAATCTTACCTCACTCAAATTAGAGGCTTCTCTTGGCACAACAACGAAATAAAAAGGATAAGGAGCGGTTATTACAGTAGTAATAACTTCCAAGACTCAAATAAAAGAAAAAGTACTGAAAATAAAACAATGGGTTATCTCCCAAGAGTGCTTTTCTTTAACGCCTTTGAGCTAGGCGCAGTAATTTGCAAAGATGCTCATGTAGGCGCCATATAAGAGCTTGAGGCAAAGGCGCCATATAGGAACTTAAAGCAATAGAGAGCATCAAAAAGCAAATGTGTAAGATATTTAAATCTGAACCACTTCCTATGAAAAATAGTCTTGTAAAGAGACAAGTCATAAAAGCGCAAAGCAAAAAGCATAGGAAGGCAAAACAAGTACAACTTCAAGAATTGCAACATAAAGAGGGGAAACTCAATATTGTTGAGATCCATCAAACCATGTTTCCCTCTCTCATAATAACTTTTAGTAGCATCATGAATAGAACTAACAATATAACTATCACATAAAGCATCCCTATCATGAGCCACATGCATAAAAGAATTAATACTCACCACAGGAACAATAGTAGTAGGAGCAGATTCAACAGAATAATTATTCTCATCACCATAATTATCAAAAATAGGAGGCATATTGTAATCATAACTAATTTTCTCCTCAAAAGTAGGTGAACTGAAAACATTATACTCATCATTGTAACCATCATAAACTAGAGGTTTAGTATCATCACAAGCTAGAGAACTACTATGTCGCAAAGCATACTCATCAAACATATCATCATAAGAAGGAACAGGGATAGCACTAATGGTACAACAATTATTAACCTTAGAATTGGTACCAAAAAGATTTTCAATATCAAAAGTAGAGTGCTTTTCCCAATCATGATCACTAACATAGGTAACAGGCATGGGAACATCATCCCAATCAGAATTATCATAATCTATAGCAGGATCATAACGCTTAGGGGAAGGTACCGTGTCCTCTCTCCTTTTACTCCTCCTCTTCTTCTTCTTCTTCTTTATACTCTTCTTACTCTCTCCTTTAGGAGGGAGAGACTTGAAGGGCATCTTCTCCACATATTCTTTAGGAGGGAAAGGCATCTTCTCCACATAATCTGGTTTGCTGACAGAAACAACAGAAGAAACTTTGGAGGATTCCTCCTCTCTATTAATAAGATCGAAACATCTATTAGTCCTGTCATAACTTGGTAAAACATCATGTTTTATAAGATATTGCAAGTAAGTATTTGCGAGGCAATCTTTAGCACAATAGAGGCGACAACCACGAAGGGTACTATTAATATCAGCATCTCTCATATCAACCAAAGAAATCTTTCTAGATATCTCTTCACAATTCAAAAACAAAGTAAGCTCATCATACTGATTGAAAGTAATCTTGTCATCACAATACAAATCTGCGGTACTCGTTCGATTAATTAGGCATTGAAAATTAAAGTGACCCTTTTTACCGCAAAGTTCACAAAGAAAAGGATAAAGCTCACAAACCCTTTCACCAAGCACATCTAGATCCTTGAGCCACATACTGGTTTCTTCATTTGCATGGGTGATGCAATAATCTTCCTTGTTGTAACTCTGTTCACAAGGTCTATGTATTCCACAAAAATTAACATGCTTATAAGAAATAGGACTTTTAGAAGTTTGAGCATGTTCATTGCAATCATCAATAACAATATCACTTTCTATGCAAGTGTCCTTAAAAGGTTCATGATACACGTCCCCATTTCCTTTAGGAACATTCATATGGGAAGCAAAGGCTTTAAAGCAATCAACCATAATTTGAGGATCAAGACCATATTTAGCACTAAGCTCTTGAAAATTAGCAGTTTCAGCGAAAGACTTAATGCAATCAAACTCGTAATTCATACTTGATCCTTTACCTTTGTCTCTATCCCAACCTTCAATATTGTTTTGAATTGTTTCAAGCATATCCCACTTGGTGTTAACATCCTTGCTTGTGAAAGACCCATCAAAGCATGCATCTAGATAGTCCTTGTAATATCCTGAAAGCCTTGCATAAAAATTATTAATAACAATATTATGGGGAAGATCATGAATAGGACATTTGTGCATTAGTAACTTCAATCTTCCCCACGCTTGGGCAATGCTTTCTCCCTCATGAGGCCAAAAGTGATATATCCGATTACGATCTTTATGAATTTCACTTGGAGGATAAAACTTGGAATAAAAGAGAGGCACAATTTCCTCCCATGCAATAGATGGACCATCTTCAAGCAGCCGATACCATTCCTCAGCTCTGCCTTTCAGTGATAAAGAGAATAGCTTCTTCTTAACTTGGTTCATTGAAATACCTGCACACTGGAATAACTCGCATAATTCATGTATAAAAAGCAAATGGTCACCAGGATGGACAGTTCCATCTCCTAAATAGCAGTTATCCCAAACACGTTCAACAATCTTCGTAGGTATTTTAAAAGGATGAGGAGCACAAGCATCATTAGAAACATCACATATGGGAGATAATATATTATCAGAACAAACTTTCTCCACTAAAGCTGGGGAACTAAAAATATCATGCTTAACAAAACCAGCTTCCCCAAGCTTAGACTTTTCCATAGCATTAGCAATAACGGGATTCAAAGCATTCGTACTAATAACATTGCTATGTGAAATAAGCCCCAAAGGTTTTTCAATTTTCTCTTCAAATCTAAACTCAGAAAAAAGACTAAAGAACTCTTTATTTTCCATTAAGCCTAACTAGTGAAAATAAAAACAAGAAACAAAAAGATATAATTGCAGAATCTAAAGAAAATAACTTTGAGCACTCACACAGGAGGATGCGAGTACCTTTTACCTTACCTCCCCGGCAACGGCGCCAGAAAAGAGCTTGATGTCTACACACGCTTCTGTTCTTGTAGACAGTGTTGGGCCTCCAAGTGCAGAGGTTTGTAGAGCAGCAGCAAGTTTCCCTTAAGTGGATCACCCAAGGTTTATCGAACTCAGGGAGGAAGAGGTCAAAGCTATCCCTCTCAAGCAACCTTGCAATTACGATACAGAAAGTCTCTTGTGTCCCCAACACACCCAATACACTTGTCAGATGTATAGGTGCACTAGTTCGGCGAAGAGATAGTGAAATACAAGTGGTATAGATGATTATAAGTAGTAAATGCAATCTGGAATAAAAATGGCAGCAAGCAAACAAGTAATAAAACAGCGAGTAAACGGTGTGCAAAGCTTGGAAACAAGGCCTAGGGATCATACTTTCACTAGTGGACACACTCCCAACAAATATAACAAAATTGAACAAATAAATAACTTCTCTTCACTATGCTACTCTGAATTACTCTCCTATTGAATAACACTAATCATTGCGTAGGGCTACGAAGCACTCCTCAAAGTTCATCAAGTACTTGACAAACACCACTCATAGAGATATCCAAATCAAATCACAACTCAAGATAGATATTATTGCAACTTAGACCAAGTACTAACACGGTGCACACACTGTCAACATTACACCATGAAAGGAGGAATAGATCACTTCAATACTATCATAGTGATAATTATTCTCATAATCCATAAAAAATCTCAATCGTAGCCTAGACCAAGTACCACCACGATGCACGCACTGCCACCGTTACACCATGGCAGGAGGAATAGATTACTTTAATAACACACTAGAGTACACATAATGAAGAAGAGTAACATCTACTTATTCAACATGATACAAAGCTCACGATCACATAAAGATCACATCATGGGAGAGAGAGGTGAACCACATAGCTACCGGTAGAGCCCTCAGCCCCGGGGATGAACTACTCCCTCCTTATCATAGGAGACAGCAAGGTTGATGGAGATGGCGGTGAGGTCGATGGAGACGGCGGAGACGGCGATGAAGACCGGTGGAGATGGCTCCGGGGGCACTTCCCCGTCCCGGCAGGGTGCCGGAATAGAGACTTCTGTCCCCCAAAATTCGTCGGCGGCGGTGGCAGAACTGCGGAACTCTTTCTGGAAAATTGCCGACTCTCTTAGGGTTTTCCGTCCCGAGGCTTTATATAGGCGAAGGGGCGTCGTCAGGGGGCAGCCAGGGTCTCCTCACACCAGGTGGGCGTGGCCAGGGGCTGGGCCGCGCCCCCTACATGTGAGGGCGGCCTCTGGCCCCCCTCCGGCTCTCTTTCGGTCTTCGGGAAGCTTCCGGGAAAAATAAGACTTCTGGAACTTGTTTCGTCTAATTCCGAGAATATTTCCTGTGTAGCTTTTCTGAAATACAAAAACAGCAGAAAACAGGGAACTGGCACTGTGGCATCTTGTCAATAGGTTAGTTCCGGAAATCGCATAAAAGTGTCACGAAGTGTAACGAAACAGTAGGCAAATGGTGTAAAAACAAGCATGGAGCATCAAAAATTATAGATACGTTTGAGACGTATCACCCATGCATAAACTAACTAAGAGAACTCTACTCTTGTAATTAGTAGAGGGAATAAAGAAGAAGAAATATGGGGACTCGGCACCCTAGAACGATAAGATGAAGATTAGAACCCTCCACAGGGGATACAAACGCGTGAACCATATAAGCGACGTGCACAACCTGGACATGGTCAACGGCACCAAACAAGTAGTTCACCGATGGGGAAGACGAGTAGCGACATCACCATCACGATGTACAAAGAGACCTAGCTAACACATCACCGCAAGCAAAGAAATAGACTAGAATAACCAGATCGAGGCTTAATCGGGATGTGGCGTCCAACCTTGACCCTAGGAGAAAAAGGGGAACACGTGTCTAGTTTAGAGAGAGAGAGAGAGAGTTGCCGCCATGCCACGGCGGCTGATTGCGGGGCCGACCGGTCAAAAACAATGATAGCAAGCTTAAGCTGGACGATCAGTGTTTTTTGAAAAGCTCAAATACGCCCCGCTGGTCCTTTGTGAAAAAAATAAATTTCGGTGGTTTTGGTGTGACTAATTCTCAGTCCAATGATGTCATTCTCATTTGCAACTAAAAAATCTTACCAATTGCAACTAGAAATTTTTAGCTGCAACTGAAAAATCTTAGGTACAATCCAAATTTAATTGATTTTTTTCGATTGTAACACCATCTCAGTTACAACTCATAAGACACACGAATAAAGATACGAATCCAAGGATTTATGGGCTGGAATGAGCACTAAACTAATTCATAGCTAGCTAAGAGTTAGCAATTCTGTTTTAAAAAAGCTAGCCCAGTTGTATCGGTTTTTTGTAATTTCCTCTACTGGAGCAAAGCCATTCCTACTCCCCTCTCGTCAATCACAGGTAACACTACGTGATGAGTGATGAGGTATTGAGGTGTCATATACTATCTCTATTCTAAAATATAAGATTTCAGAAAGATAATTTAGCTTTTTAAAGAAGACTTATATTTCAGAACAAAGGTAATATAATATCTCTCTTTCCTCTGCAGACATGTTGAGGAGCAATAACATATTCGGACTTCACTGTTATATGCTTGACCATGATAATATATTCGTACTCCTTTTCTTTTTAGGGAAGCAAAAGATTTACCACCATTCATTAAATAAGAAGTGTCATGACAAAGGAAAAGGAAAAAAACAGATACAGAGCAAAAGGATTACTCTCCTAAAATTACATCACTCAACCACTTCGCACCGGCCTTAATCCAAAGCCTTGCCTCCCCCTTAATGGTTGCAAGAAGAATGGTTGTAGGGGTGGAAGTGTTCCAGAAAACCCTCACATTGCGCTCCTTCCAAAACTCCTTTTATTTTGAGGAATTCGTACTCCATTGTTGTCATTGATCATGAGCAGCAACGGTTCAGTAACAATCTCAAAAAAGATTTCAGTTCTACTATGAAATTGCTGAACTGAAAATCATAATTCTTCCGTCAGAGTAAACTTAGGCAGTCAAAAGCACAAGAGCAAGTCAAAGAATAACATCAGACATAGCTGCTGCCAAATGGTAGTCTTCAGACTGGATACATCATTGCTAGCTGCTACCTTTTGTTCAGTACAAACATGACAATAAAGAACTACCGCAATTGTACCCCAATTTTGTTTTGTTCCACTATGGAAATGTTCTTTTTCTATCAAATTAATAATTAGAAGTTCATAATGTTGTTGCTCCACCTTTTAATTGGCAAAGACAACAAGCATAAGAAGAGGGTAAGCTCAAGCAACAGAAAAACTCTTCGACAGTGCAAGACATGGACCTCAACAAAATTACAGACAATCAACTCAATAATCTCTAATGACTCATCGGCCTCCATAGCATCACCTAGGTTCCATGCTCACGCGGCGTCCAAATCTGAGATAAACAGAGACTGTTGGTGCACGCTAACACAATCAGCATGAAGATCAACCTGTAGTCCTAACAGATGACCAACCACTGACATAAGCACCACAGGGAGCAATCTCTGAAAATGGCACCCCAGCCAACATTAATCAGTTTGTGTCTGAGAGCCATGCACCCATGTTCAGCTTGAAAGAACATGTAGCAAGAACCACCAAATAAGCTTCTGTTCATTAACAAGCTTATTGTGTCCAAACCACCAAGAGGAGGACCAGGGTTTTCAGACGTACCATTTTATCAAGGTACCAGATATGTTCTAGCATGACACAAGCTGCAGCCTGACATCCTGTAGGAGCATCTCCCACCAAAATAATTCACCATTTTGCATTTAAATGAAGAGCCCCATCCTTGTTCAATCTATAGCACAATGGATAAACTGGATCAGTTTTCATGTCTTCAACTTGTTTGAACATTCCAAGTCCCAGACTTGCTGCCACTGGAACCAAGCCACCGAGGGTATTGAGTTCTCCTGAAGCCGATTCAACACAGCAACATCACTTATAAGCAGATTTCATACTGAAATGACCATTCAAGTCTATGTCCCAAGGCAAAAAAATCAGGAATATCCTCACAGAGGAATCTTATAAATTAAGTTCATCTCGGTTTATGCAGAAAATCCATGTCACATCCACAAGTAAGGATCAATCAGCTCAATCATTTGTATTAGCAGGCTAGATCCTCTAGGTGACAGAACAAAGTAATGATCAAGCAGCACCCTTGGGTCAGACCAGATGTTAATGTGGGATCCATCCCAAACTCTAGAAATGATGCCCTTCTGTAACGATTTAATCCCCTTCAAAACACTCCGAGCAGTGGTCAGATCCTCTGGGAGTACCAGAGTAAGTCACACCTCTGGGGCATTGTCAATTATTGCAACCTTTGTAAGATCATCTTCAATAATGGTCAGATCAGTCACACAGTTGCCATCTACCGAGACAGTCTACAAGCAAAACATTACGAGATCAATCTGTTCTCAGGAATCAGGATCCAATATATCAAGCAGCTGGTTTGCATAAGAGCCTAAGCTAGCTGTGAAGATAACAATCTCAAACATCTCAGACACGAAGGTGTCCACATGTGGTCTCCTCTTCAGTATGCAGTGTATTCTTTTGGTTCATATGGTTCATAGAACACAGAAAATGAGAAGTCCATGCCATCGTCACTCATTGCTGAGTAGATAAGAGTTCCTATGCAGACAGAAAATGAGGATGGCATAAATCTCAAGTGCAAGAAAAGAAACCAACAGGAGAAAAACCTAACAACGTACCATCTGTGCTCATTGCCAGTTAATTTCTCAGCCATATGAGACAACTTATCATCATCCAAGCACATGTCTGCAGTACCACCAGATGATGCTGCACCAGCAAACAGAATACTGGCTCCTAAAGTTTTCTGAATGGAACATGGGACTTCATATTTAACACTCATGTCTGTCAAATCATCCACGGACAAAACTACATCACCTAGTGTGCTATGATTATTCTTTAGGACACATCTGAAGTATCAAGTGTATAAAGACAATCCTCAGTTGGGAAACTACCCAGCAGGTTGCGACTCTGACTCAAGTTTTGGGGATTTGCGAAACCGTTTATGATGGTAAGATTTGGTTCTGTGAGAGTTTCATCTCCATCTGCAAAAAATCGACAATATCATCTTAATAAGTTTATATGACTATAATATAACAGTATCAGACTGAGGAAGGCAAAAGCAAAGTTTGCTGACCAAATCGAAACTCACTAAATTCACAGTTAATAAGATATAGACATACAAAAATTGAGTCCCTGTGGAATTACTCATTACCCATACAAACAGCACAGAAGTTAAGCAGTTAGTAAAAGGCATAGATTAATTTAGTTGCATAGATTGTAATTTACAAAAAAAGCTGGGTGCGTCCCAGTTTTTCTGCCAATATAAGAGGTCCTTGATATATCAAGGAGAAACATCACTATAAAAACTGAGAAACCATGAATTAATTTAGTTGCATAGATTGTACCACAATACTAAACAAATCATAAGAACCACTTTCATGACGTAAATGACGAACTTCCTTTTGAGAATTATTTTCACAATCGCATTCTACAGATGCAAGAAGACCAAGAACAATATCATGATGTGGTTATAATTCTGTTACCTCTTACCTTCATTGATATAATCTACTACATTAAACTGAGGATGGTCCTGGAAATGTGGCGAGGAAGTAATTAAACCCTGTAAATGCGTCTCAAAGTTAGCATACGGAATCATCAAGAGCTCTTTCATGGAATAATAATACTGATCTATTGGTGAATGACATACAGGGGCAGAGTGTTATTACATCAATGACTTGAGTGACCGGGCTTTCACAGGCTTCCTCCACCTCTTCTTGAACGGGCTCTTCCTCTTGATGCCGCCATTAGCACCAACAACTCGGGGTTCACCATTCCAGGCGAACGCATCGTCGCTGCTCTCCTCGTCACAGCCAGCAATTCCAACCGTATCATCGCACATCGGCTCATCAGTGCGTGCTGATGCCACTTGATGGTCTGGCTCGTCCGCATCGTCGACTTGGGGTTGAGCTGTAGTAAGATCAGCATGCTCTTCGGGCGGTACCTCCTCGATTTCTTCAGCAGATGCCTGCTCTTTTAATTCATCAGGCTCTTTTAATTCATCAGGCGGAGATTCCAACACGCTGCTGCTTGGTCTGCATTGCCTCTTGCTGCGGGAAGGACCAAACCCAGCATAGTAGTAGAAGCCCTCAGCTATGTCGAGGGCCCTCTTCCTCCGCCGCTTGGAGGGTTTGGAGGCTGCCAATGAAGGCAGCTGCGGCACACGCTTCGGATCAGAGTGATACAAACAGTAGGAGTCAGGCTGGCTCACAGTCCGCCGGCAAAACCAGGTCTTGCCATCATTCTTCTTGCACATCCAAAGTCCTTCTCCTCCCTCAGCCACATAGTCATCATCCTCCTCCTCTATCTTAAGTCTTTCCTTCTTTTTCTTCGGCGAGCTCGCATTCTTCTCCCCATGTTTGTTACCTATGACTGTCTTTTTCGCTGACTTCTTCTTTACAACCTTACGCCAAGGTTTGTAATTGACATCATCGTCAGCCATATCTACTGCCATGTCCTCCTCGTCTTGATCTTCCTCCATGAAAAACTCCTCCGCCTTGATGCGGGGGGCAGGCATGCTGGCCCTGGCCGGGAAGAGCCAGCTAGCACGGTATGAGACACTCACGAAGTATGTCTCCTTGAAGAGTTCCAGCTCCTACACCACGGAAAATCGAAGATACAGGTTAATCCAAAGGCCAGCGTGTAACCACGTCACCTTTCCCCAGCTGCCTGCTGTGCTGGAATTGGGACGCGGATCTAGGGTTGTATCCCCGGGCGCCATTTCCGCGATTGCAATCCCTAGACGCGCCGCCGGCCACAAATTACAACGAGCCAAGGGTAGCTAACGCGCCCTGGACATCGACCAGGCATCGGGCGCGCCCACCCGAAGCAGCCGAGGAACCCTAGCGGCATGCATGAACAGGAACTCGCGGGCGGCGAGTGTTGGACGGAGACGCCGCGGGAGGAGCGAGCTAGGGGCGCGCACGCCACGGAGAGCATAGCGGAGTGCAGTGGAACGAACGAGGAGAGCATGGAGGCAGTGGGAGTGAGCTAGGTGGTGGTGCTGACCTGGGGATCCGAGGGATCGAGCTGGGACATGAGGTCCCACGGCGACCTGTTGTGCCCGCACGGCGGCTCCGCGGAGGTGGCGGAGAGACCTCCGCCGCCTCCAGCGTGGGCGGAGGAGGAGCAGGGCTGCAGCACTGGCGGCGGCGGTGGGGGTGAGGGCGGTAGCTCGAAATCCTCGAATGGGGGAGGAGGCGGGAGCTCGAATGGGGGCGGCGCGGGGGAGGAGTAGTCGGAGCCGAGCAGGCGGGAGGCGCACCTGCGGATCCGCATGGCGAGGCGGCTGGGAGGGATCTGGGGAGCTAGGCTAGGGTTTGGGATTTGGGCTAGCAGCGCGATGGTTGGAAGGCAGGTCAAGACGAAGCTGAGAGAGTGTGGGTGGGCGGGTATGTTGTTCTCTTATATTTGTTCGAGCTCCCATCTCATCCATACCTACCCTGCCCGCCTCCGCTTCCGCCGCCGCCGCCGCACGGCCTCGTCTGCATCGCCGGCCGCCGTCGCCTGCCCGCGCCGGACGCACCTTCTCGCAGCCCGACCCCGGCCGCCGCCGAAGCTCCTCGATCGAGCTCAAGATATATATCCTCGCTCACAGCTAGCTCTTCTCTCCCGTCTCCGTCGTTCTCTCCAACTCTCTGCCGACGCCGACGTATTCCTCCGAGCGAGCTCAGCCGGCCGCGCGCGTGGACGAGCAAGGCGCCGTCGCCACCCTGCTGCATGCGCCGCCGCGTTCTCCCGCCAAGGTCTATAGTCTTGACTCTCGATCCTCGAGAGGTAGCTATTCGCCGGGCTAGCTCCCGCCGGCACTAGAGGCTGACGGCCGGCTAGCTGCGTCCCCCGTGCTCGATCGTCACTTAACTACGAAGTTGTTCGTGCTTGATGTAGCCATAGCCGTAGGTCATATGTATTGGTGTGCTAGCTAGCTCGTGGCTCCGCATCTGAGCTAGTGCTAGTCACGCCGCTCCGGCGACATACGGCCACAGTTCGAGCCCGTCCGGCCGAGATTTCTTCATCGCCAGCATGACAGTTGCCGCGCTTTCGCCGGCGGTGATACACTGGATTGTTCTGAATGTCACCTCCTTGCTGCTCTCTAGTTCAGTAATTCCAGTTGTTGGTGGTAGCTACCCGTGCTGCCATCTTGAGAGTAATTAGGGCTACCTATATACTCCTTACATATCTACCCTAAGCTAGACAGTATACTCAAATCCATAATCTGAACAACATCAAAGATGTCGAAGAAACACCGAATATAATGTAGTCAGTGGGTTCCAAAATAATTGGAGTTCAAGGTTTATCCTAAGTCAAACTATTTACAGTATTACCAAGTTTATAGAAAAACATATCAACACCTATAACACCAATGTAGCTTTATTAGATTCACCATCAAATATATTTGCGTAAATTTACAGTAGTAGATGTCATATTATTTTTCTATAAACCCAATTAATGTTAGAGAAATTTGACCTAAGGCAAACATATATATAACTATTTATTCTGAATTAGAGAGAGTAGGTATGTGCATGCAAAAGGTACCGTTGATATTACTGGAAATGTAACACGTAACTGAACTTGGAAAGTAGCTACTATTACAGAGGACAGAGAAGAACATTCGCTGTTGCCACCGTTCAGTCATTAGGTATCCGCTCGTTGCTGCCATATGTCTATAAGTAACGTTGTTTTTTTATGGGAGCATCTAGAGATCACTAGAGATGATGTTATTTTTTATGTTTTTTCTAAATTTTGAATGATTTTAATTTTTGAATTTGGTTTTTCAATCCATGTACAAATAGTTGACTCTCAGTTGCGACCCACTGGTAACTAGATAAAACTAAATTATGGCCTCCTTGCACCTAGTTGCGACCCACTTGCAACTAGAAAAGAGTTGCGACCCACTTGCAAGTGGTAAATTGTAGTTGCAATTCACTTGTAACTGGAAAATCACATTCACAGCCAACTTATAAACTAGATAAAACTTAGTTGTAACCCATATGTAACTGAAAACTTCCAGCTAAAACTCACTTTTAACTTTTACACTAGCACAAATCATGACGTACATAAGTACTACCTCCGTTTCAAGGAATAAGGCGCACACGTGTTTCAAAGCAATCTTTGACCAAATAAATAGAGCAACCAAAACTTAATTATATTGTGTAAAATTAGTATCGTTGGATTTGTATTGAAACATACTTTTTAATGATGCTAATTTTATATAAATATTCTTTATATATTTAGAATAAATCTTGGTCAAAAAAAATATGCAAAACGAGGGTGACTTATTCCTTAAAACGGAGGTAGTACTATTTTTTGTTGCATCCCACTTGTAACTCAAAAAAACTCAGCTACAACATGTTTAACATTACACTGTAGATAAGAATGAGAAAGACAAAAACAAATTCAATAAATAGAAACGGCGGAAAATATTCTACATCAAACCAGAGAAAAAGGTAAAAGGAAAAAATAAGCAGATAACTAATCTCTAACTAGAGATCAAGCGCCTATTTTCTAGCAAAACCGTTTTTATAGGGAATAAGTAAGCCTTGTTGGTGGCTTGGTGCTCCATCTCGCTGGTCACTGGACCAAGCCGTCGCCCATGTATTGCCTGTTGGATTGCACAAAGCGTCTGGGCTTTTTTTGTGTATGGTGACTCCCATGTCATGGTCTTTGGTGTTCGAGGAAGTAGAGGCTCTGGCATCGATCCCTTCCTCTTCAAGAAATAGCTGACCCCAAACAATTGTCACCAAAAATCGTATTGAAGGTCAATAATTTCCTAATACTTGCGTGTGGTGGCTCCCAAGTCAGGGTCATGGGTCTTCGAGGAAGTAGAGGCTTGACATCCTCTCCTCCTTGAGAAAGAGCTTGACCCCACACAATCTCCACCGAAAATCAGTACCAAAGGTCGATAATGTCTTGATACGGTTAAACATATACCGTTTGAAGAATTTTGTCTAAATATTCCTTCTACTGTAATTGAAATAAATATTATGTTTTACTTAAAATGTTTTTTGTGATTTATAGGATTTCTCGCTAAATCTCATTGTTTTGTTATTTAATTTAATGCTAGTAGTAGGAAATCCCTTTTTCATATTTACCATTTTAGAAACCTTCTCAATCCCAATTAATTCAGGAAAAATTAATGCTATCATATCTTTTGGAAATGAAGAGTTCTGGCCAAGCCGGAGTCCATGAGACGACCAGGGGCGCAGGAGGGGCCATGCTAGCATCGGCCCCTAGAGGCGCGTTGTGGTGGACCTTGCTCTCCTTGGTAATCCGATTGACCTAATTCTTGTGTCATTGGGTCTGATTGACCAATTCTTATGTCGTTGGTCTGATTTATCCTAAAATCATCCATATATATAGCGCCTCATGATGCTACGAGAGATAGGAAGGGCAATATATACAAGGCGAAACACCATAACAGAAGGCCACCGACAAGAAGATTGGAGGGGAGAACATCATTAGAACCTTTGTCAGTTGCATCTCTAACATCGCCAATGACTTATCAACTGCCTCCATGATGAATAAGGAGTAGTCCCATAGATTATGAGTCTGTGGAAGTAGCTTGATCATATCTCTATATGCATTCATTATTTTATTATGCTTGAGAACAAAACTAAACTAATAGAGCAACATTGAAGAGCGATGAAAATGATGAAAACTACAATAGTGCTAAAGGTGTTCTCAGGGAGTTATGATTCACCATTAGCATATATTATAATTGTGAAGGATCATAGTATATTTCAGTTGTCAGGTATGTGTGGGTGCAACCCCGCATGAAGATATGCTTATTACCTTGGCAACATATATATCCCGCACATCCACCCTTCCTCTCCAAATAGGTTGATGCCAAAGTACAATAGAAATTAAGGGCTTCTCTGTGGATGTGGATCAGTCTAGTATTTGGATCTCCCCTATTATTACCTTACTGATAGCTAGTTACAACAAAGATGGGTTTCTTCTGTCACCAAAACACAGACAACCCCGCCTTGCAAGGCAATAACATCCTTCATGCCATAAGTAAAATAATATGTTGTTGGCATCCGTAGAATATCATGAAAAACATCATCACAATTTATACCATGAAAAATGAATATATCCTTTCATACAATTCATTGTAATTTTAGGGTTCCTCCATCTCCCCACAAACTAATTAAACTACTCAGACATGGGGCACAAGGCATCACCAAAATACTTATACGAATTGTTGCAAATGAGTAAAATAGCACACGGGCAAATCTACACTAGGGTTTGAAATTGCAACAAGATGAATGGAGGAGTCAAGGATGAGGGCGTCAATGACGGTGGTGATGATGAAGATCGATGTTGTAGCCTTGAATTTCCAGGATATGGCGGGGGTGGATGCCCTTCTACTCTCCTTCAGTTCCCTTCCGGAGGTGAGGTTTATGGTTTTGTTTCAAATGGTCTAGCTTCTCTCTCTTGTACGTGAGATTCGGTTGCACATGGATAAATTACAAGTGGCGTGTGATACAACCGCCACTATGAATGGTTGCGGTCGTGCCATTTGTCGACATATTTTCTCTCTCTTTTGGTTTTCATGATCTTGCTTACTCTTTATTCCCAGGTGTGTCGCTCTTTGTATGGACGATATTCATGGCTTCCAGTAAACATATTTATCCAAATATAGGGAAAAAATTAGTTTGCTATTTTGTCCTCTTATGCTTGCTATGCAAAAATACTTAATAAAATGTGTTGCAAAATGCCCTAAATATTGCCCTATATGATTATGGTCATATTTGTGCACCCTCTATGATGGATCTTTATATTATTAGCACTACAATGGCGTATGTGGGCCCTATCGGTTAGAAACGCCAAGGCACACATCTAACGCACATAGGTGACATATTAAAACCACCAGTAATAACTACGTCGGGGAAAGTCCAGATGCAACATTTTTTGGGGGCAGCACTTAGAATCCTTCACACACTCTCGTATGGGCGCTGATGGTGCGGTGTTGATGATGTAAATGACCGACCAGTTGGGAACCCCAAGAGAAGGTGTGATGAGCACAGCAGCAAGTTTTCTCTTAGTTAAGAAACCAAGGTAATCAATCCAGTAGGAGAAAGCCAAACTTAAGAAGGTGATGATTGCTAGCTTCGCGACACTCCGGACAATGGCGCCAGACAACTTGCTGGTGCGTAGTTGACGTAGGAGCTTCTTCACCTAGCAGCAACATGAAACCTGCATACAACACAAACAAGTACTTTGATCCCAACTTACGATGAGGTTGTCAATCTCACCGGTTTGCTGTAAACAAAGGAATGAGCGTATCGAGTGGTAAAAGGATGATAGTAATGTAAGTAAAGTAAACAGTGCGAGTAAAGTAAACGGTAAAGCTATGTAAAGGAAATTGGACTGGGGTCCATAGTTCACTAGTGGCGTCTCTCCATAAGATAAATAAAGCATGCTGGGTAAACAAATTACAGTTGGGCAATTGATAGAGTAAAGATAATGTACATACATCACGAGGATCACTATGAGGCTTACTCTGGGCATTACGACAAAATACATAGACCGTAATCCAACTGCATCTATGACTAAAAATCCACTCGCGGGGAATCGTCCGAGGACCCCTTGAGTATTAAGTTGCGAACAACAGATAATTTGCATTAAGCAAAGTGCGTAATGTAAACAAAGCAAATGTCCTTGGACACAAGAATGTTGTTTCCTCCCTAGTGGCAACATCACATCTACAACCTTAGAGGTATCTGTCACTCCCCCAGATTAAATAGAGGCATGAACCCAACTATCGAGCATAAATACTCCCTCTTGGAGTTACTATCATCTACTCGGCCAAGATTGCTACTAGCAACGGAAAGCATGCAAGATCATAAACAGCATAGACATAACATAAGATAAAATTCAGCACATCAACTTGACATAGTACCAATACTCATCGGATCCCAACAAACACAACATGTATGATTACATAAAGATGATCTTGATCATGTAGGGCAGCTCACAAGATCTAAACATGAAGCACATGGTGGAGAAGACAACCATCTAGCTACTGCTATGGACCCATAGTCCAAGGTAGACTACTCACACATCACTCCGGAGGTGATCATGGTGGTGGAGAAGGCCTCCGGCAGGGTGCCGGGAAGAGCTCCTGGATCCTCCCAATCTCGTTTCGACGACGGCGGCGGCTTGCAGTATGTTTCGAGGAAAAGCAATCAATCCCTTAGGTTTTTCCCGTCGAGGAGATTTATAGGCGAAGGGGCATCATCAGGAGGTGGACCAGGCGGCCTCACCAAGGGTGGGCGCGGCCAGGGGCTGGGCCGCTCCCCCCTGTGGTGTGGCTGGCCCCTGGCCCCCCTCTGTCTCATCTTCGGTCTTCGCGAAGCTTCGGTAAAAATAGGAGGTTCGGCTTTTATTTCGTCTAATTCTGAGAATATTTCCTGTGTAACTTTTCTGAAACACAAAAACAGCAGAAAATAGGGAACTGGCACTGTGGCATCTTGTTAATAGGTTAGTTCTAGAAAATGCATAAAAATGCCATGAAGTGTAACAAAACACAAAGAAAATGGTGTAAGAACAAGCATGGAGCATCAAAAATTATAAATACGTTTGAGACGTATCAAGCATCCCCAAGCTTAACTCCTGCTCGTCCTCGAGTAGGTAAGTGATAACAAAAGAATAATTTTTGAGGTGACATGTACCATCACAATCTTGATCATCTATGTAAGCATTGAGTGCTGGGATCAAAGAACTTAAAACATGGGCATAAAAGACATAATCTTGACAATAAGAACTTAGCAACCATGTTATAACATGAAAAGAAACACAGACGAAAGATCATGAATAATGAAACATAGAAAGTCAAACATGTGTTCAAATCATATGGAAAAACATAGCAAATGGTTTTCAGCTTGTCCTTCACGGAATAGCAAAATATAAATGCATAGGACACCTTCAAGTTTAAGAGGGCGACTAGATACAAATAATTTAAGAACAAGTAAAACCATAATCATGAATTAATCAATGATAAACTTTGGGACTATGCACATTAAACTCAGAATGGTAACTATGTGCTCTCTTAGACTGTGTATAAAGGTAGAAGGTGGTGACTTAACATAAAAGTAAAAGAAAGGCCCTTCGCAGAGGGAAGCAGTGATTGCAAGTTTTATAAACCTTCAAAAATTATGGTACTTACTAGCTTTGAGCTCTCATTGCCCCCATCATAGGCATCTTGAATGGTTAAAGTAAATGCAAAAACGTTTATGAGCATATGCTTGACAAATCATAAGTTGAAAACCTCGTGTCCCATGAAGTACAAATACCCAAACCTCATGCTACTCGATTTAGAGTCCCAAGCAAGCTCTTGTCATTGTAAGTATACACGTATCATCGAGAACCGCCAATGGGGTACCTCCTTGCCCGATGACATGGAACAAGCCCACATCAAAATGACAGGACAAACAGATAATGAACACCTCGGTATCTCTTTTATTTACCATTGCTATAGCTTTTTATTTTGAGATGCATCATCGAATGTCCACTACGGGCATGCTGTAAATTTCCACCATGAATGATGCATGGCTTAGATTAGCGGCTCAGGCGTTTCTCTAACACGTATACAAACTCCATGATCCCGCAAGATTCCCAACTTATTTCACATCGCGAGTATCCATAAACAAAAGATTACGATATCAACTCAAATAAGAGAAGTGCAATGTTGAAAGCTTACCCCATGACGGCATGGTTTGGCTAATTTCCAACTTACGACTTACAAGCATAACGTCAACATAAAAGAGCCACATTGTCAAAATTTTAAAAGCGAGAAAAGTAAAGTGTGCCATCAGCTTTGTGAGAGCTTTACTAACTAATTTTCACATAACACCAAAAGAGTTTAATTTGAAGGATAGATAAAAGCAAGTCAAATGTACTTTGGAATAGAAAATTGCTAATAGGTATGTATGGTGGACACATTGGAATACTTGGTTTTTGGGAGTTGGATGCACGAGTAGAGCTCATACTCAGTACAAAATGAGGGCTAGCAAAAGACTGGGAGCGACCAACTAAGAGAGCAATAACGGTCATAATCATGCATAGCGACAAAACATCATTAAGCGAAGCATAAAATGGCATCAAAAGTCAAAAACTAAATGATCATAGAGGCTTATGGTGACTTTGTATGAGTCAAACTTGTTGTAAGCATGCGCCAAGTCAACCCAAATAAAGCATCAAGGAGAAAACCAAATAAATGCTTCCGTATAATAAAAACAACGCATGATTTTTTCAAAGGCTCATTAAGCAATCTCAGTCATTTGAGACAAGTCATGCTACAGCAAAAATCACTAAGCATACTATCAAAATGACATTAAGCATGGCATGAAAAAGTCTAAGCCGCAGTCTAAACAAGCTCCTTTTTGTACCACTTTTTTGCATGAAACTTTTTCTCTTTTCCAACACCATTCAAACCTTTTTGAAATAACTCTTTTGATGAATACCAACATAGACCATAGGTCCAAATACACGTTGATGCAAAGATAAAACAAGATCTGAACAAAAATCAAGGCGAAAAACGAAAGCTAAATGCAGTTCCAGAAAAAGAGAACACTCGTTGAACGATAAGAGTGAAAAACGGAGTGTTCTTGGCAAATGAAAAGCAAGTAAATCTCCTCCAAAAGAAATTTGTTGGGGTCCAACCATTTATTGCAGCAAACAAAACAAAAGAAAACTGAAAGCAAAAGTAAAGATGCTCCAAGAAAAACGCATAGTGCATGAAGCAATAAAAATATAGTGTTTTGAAAGGTGACCTGATTTTTGCCGATGAAGAAGGGGTGCCTCGGGGGCATCCCCAAGCTTTGATGCTTGTACCTCTTGGATATTTCTTGGGGTGACATGGGCATCCCCAAGCTTGAGCTTTTGTCCATTCTTCATCTCATCTCATCATTCTCCAATCCCTACACTTGAAAACTTCCTTCGTACAAAACTTCACACAATTCTATTAGCAACGTTAGCATAAACATAATAATGAATCAACCCTTTTTGGTTCAGGTTTCAACTAAAAAACACCACATATAAAGCATATAATACTGTAGCAACTTCCCCAAAAGTTCCGTGATCAAAAGAACTCAAAAAGAAAGCGATCGAGAGGCAAACATAAATAGTGGCAGAAATCTGTCAAAACAGAACAGCTGACAAAGGTCGATTTTTTCGAGGACCTTCTGTTGCTCAAATCAAAAAGTGCAAAACTAATGAAAGTTTGGATATAACCTGGGGCATATGCACAAGAAATCGTAGGTCAAAAAGATATTCTAAGAATTGTCACGAATTTTTATGGTGCAGCACCGAAATCTGTTTCAAGACAGCAACTTCCCCAAATCTTACCTCCCTCAAATTAGAGGTTCTTCTTGGCACAACAACGAAATAAAAAGGATAAGGAGCGGTTATTACAATAGTAATAACTTCCAAGACACAAATAAAAGAAAAAGTACTGAAAACAAAACAATGGGTTATCTCCCAAGAGTGCTTTTCTTTAACGTCTTTGAGCTAGGCGCAGAAAGTGTAAATCAAGTAATATCAAATAAGGCATTAAGATCAATTGCAGAAGTCTTCTCAACAATGAATTGAATTGTATCCAAATGAGTTTTTGAAGACCCCTTGTGTTCACACTTTGGTTCACTCAATTCACTAAAAAGATTTTCAGGACAGATCCAATCAAAATTATTTTCCAAAGCTTCATGCAATCCTAAGAGTTTGCTAGGTATTGGTACTTTGATGTCTTCTTTGGTTGTACCAATAACATTAAGAGGCGAGCCAAGCATATTAAAACGCTCAAAAACTTTCCTAGCTTCAATAGTAACATCTCTAAATTCTCTATGCAAAGTCTCCAAAATAAAATCTTTCTTTTCGGAGTCTTCAATATCATGAAGCTTAAGAAACATTTGTTGCATAAAAGGATTAAGGTTAACAAACCTAGCCTCCAACATGTGAACTAAATAAGCAGCAACAACTTCATAACTAGGAGCAAGCTCAGTCAAAGATCTATCCTCAACATCTTTATGCATACTAATATGATTAAAGAACTCCTCAATGTTACCTTTCCCAATAATAGAACCACTACCTACTGAGAGGTCCTCCAAAACATACTTAGGGAACAACATAATGAACTAAAAGTAATAAAGTAACAACTATAAAGGAAGCTATTTTTTTTGTATTTTTGATAAAAAGATGCAAGCAAAAATAAAATAAAGCAAAACAAAGACAAAGTAAAAGATTGTGCGTGCGAGACTCCCCTTGCAGAAGTCTTCTTCCTCCCCAGCAACGGCGCCAGAAAACTTGTTGATGGTGCGATGTTGATGATATAAATGACCGACCAGTTGGGAACCCCAAGAGAAGGTGTGATGAGCACAGCGGCAAGTTTTCCCTCAGTTATGAAACCAAGGTAATCAATCCAGTAGGAGAAAGCCAAAATTAAGAAGGTGATGCTTGCTAGCTTCGCGACACTCCGGACAATGGCGCCAGACAACTTGCTGGTGTGTAGTTGACATAGGAGCGTCTTCACCTAGCAGCAACGTGAAACCTGCACACAACACAAACAAGTACTTTGCTCCCAGCTTACGATGAGGTTGTCAATCTCACCGGTTTGTTGTAAACAAAGGAATGAGCGTATCGAGTGGTAAAAGGATGATAGTAATGCAAGTAAAGTAAACAGTGCGAGTAAAGTAAACGGTAAAGCTATGTAAAGGAAATTGGACCGGGGTCCACAGTTCACTAGTGGCGTCTCTCCATAAGATAACTAAAGCATGCTGGGTAAACAAATTACAGTTGGGCAATCGATAGAGTAAAGATAACGTACATATATCACGAGGATCACTATGAGGCTTACTCTGGGTATTACGACAAAATACATAGACCGTAATCCAACTGCATCTATGACTAAAAATCCACTCGCGGGGAATCGTCCGAGGACCCCTTGAGTATTAAGTTGCGAACAACAGATAATTGCATTAAGCAAAGTGCGTAATGTAAACAAAGCAAATGTCCTTGGACACAAGAATGTTGTTTTCTCCCTAGTGGCAACAGCACATCTACAACCTTAGAGGTATCTGTCACTCCCCCAGATTAAATAGAGGCATGAACCCAACTATCGAGCATAAATACTCCCTCTTGGAGTTACTAGCATCTACTCGGCCAAGATAGCTACTAGCAACAGAAAGCATGCAAGATCATAAACAACATAGAGATAACATAAGATAAAATTCAGCACATCAACTTGACATAGTACCAATACTCATCGGATCCTAACAAACACAACATGTATGATTACATAAAGATGATCTTGATCATGTAGGGCAGCTCACAAGATCTAAACATGAAGCACATGGTGGAGAAGACAACCATCTAGCTACTGCTACGGACCCATAGTCCAAGGTAGACTACTCACACATCACTCCAGAGGCGTACATGGTGGTGGAGAAGGCCTCCGGCAGCGATTCCCCTCTCTGGCAGGGTGCCAGGAAGAGCTCCTAGATCCTCCCAATCTTGTTTCGACGATGGCGGCAGTTACAGCATGTTTCGAGGAAAAGCGATCCGTCTCTTAGATTTTTCCCATCGAGGGGACTTTATAGGCGAAGGGGCATCATCAGGAGGTGGACCAGGCGGCCTCACCATGGGTGGGCGTGGCCAGGGGCTAGGCCGCGCCCCCCTATGGTGTGGCCAGCCTCTGGCCCCCCTCCATCTCATCTTCGGTCTTCGTGAAGCTTCGGTAAAAATAGGAGGTTCAGCTTTTGTTTCTTCCAATTCCAAGAATATTTCCTGTGTAACTTTTCTGAAACACAAAAACATCAGAAAACTGGGAACTGGCACTGTGGCATCTTGTTAATATTTAGTTCTAGAAAATGCATAAAAATGCCACAAAGTGTAACAAAACACAAAGCAAATGGTGTAAGAACAAGCATGGAGCATAAAAAATTATAGATATGTTTGAGACGTATCAGGCACCAAGATTTAAATGCCTTGGTACATTACTAGACAGGGCAAAACTTACTGCCATCGTACAAATAAGTTTGACACATTATGTCTTCTTCAGTACATCTTTTATGACACCTAAATTAATCATTAAGTGACATATTCCTTCATTCAGTTAATAATTTTGATTTCATTAAGATATAACATTCCATAACATTTAGGATTTATCTCATTATATTACACTTTAATGATGAGTGCACTCTTGTGCTAGTACTAATTATAAAATTAGGTGCATCAGAAGAGTAGACTAATAAGAAGAGGGTTTGTGCCCCTTTTCGTTCATCTAGCCTAAAAATATTACAACTATTTGGTATCACGGCTAGGCTGATGGTGGTAAGGCTTCATCCTCCGTTGGTGTCTATAACCAACAATTTGCTGCGGTGGGTGATACGTCTCAAACGTATCTATAATTTTTGATGCTCCATGCTTATTTTACACCATTTGCTTCATGTTTTGTTTACACTTCGTAGCGTTTTTATGCGATTTCCGGAACTAACCTATTGACAAGATGCCACAGTGTCAGTTCCCTGTTTTCTGCTATTTTTGTGATTCAGAAAAGATACACAGTAAATATTCTCGGAATTGGACGAAATGAAGACCGAAACTCCTATTTTGCCCGGAGGAAGGACGAGGACCAAACGGGAGCCGGAGGGGGGCCAGAGGGCACCCTCACCACCAGGGGGCGCAACCCAGGCCCTGGTCGCACCCACCTGTGGTGAGGTCCCCTTGGTCCACTCCTGACGATGCCCCTTCGCCTATAAAGAGGCTCCCGACGGAAAACCCTAAAACAATTGGCGTTTTTCCTAGAACAGTTCCGCAGCGCCGCCGCCGTCGAAGACAAATTTTGAGGGACATAAGTCTCTGTTCTGGCACCCTGCCGGGACGGGGAAGTGCCCCCAGAGCCATCTCCATCGACGCCGTCGCCTCCTCCGCCGTCTCCACAGACTTCACCGCCATCTACACCAACCTTGCTATCTCCTATGATGAGGAGGGAGTAGTTCTCCCCTGGGGCTGAGGGCTCTACCGGTAGCTATGTGGTTCACCTCTCTCTCCTATGATGTGATCTTTATGTGATTGTGAGCTTTGTATCTAGTTGAATTGGTAGATGCTATTATTCAGATATTATGCTACTCTCATGCTTTATTATTGTAAACTCCGGAGACACCTTGTATCGTAATGTGAAGGTGACTAGTGTGCGCGTTATGTGTGTCTTTTTGGTTAATGTCTCTATGAATTGTTGGTGTTTG
This sequence comes from Dactylis glomerata, assembly GCA_007115705.1. Lineage (NCBI taxonomy): Eukaryota > Viridiplantae > Streptophyta > Magnoliopsida > Poales > Poaceae > Dactylis > Dactylis glomerata. The sequence goes on along the minus strand of QXEO01000264.1, from coordinate 3,305,283 downwards.
TTGAAACCATCTAGTGCGTTCATGGTGATAGTGTGGGACAATCTAGTTTGGGGAAATACGGACTTTGAGGAATGCTTCGTAGCCCTACACAAGATTAGTGTTCGTTTTCCATTGGAGAATTGTTTAGAGTGGCATATTGAAGTTAGTATCTATTGGTTCAATTATGTTATTTTGTTGAGAGTGTCCACTAGTGAAAGTATGATCCCTAGGCCTTATTTCCAAGCATTGCACACCGTTTACATTCAGTTTTGTTACATGTTTGCTCACAGCAATATTTATTTCAGATTACATTTACTACTTATAATCATCACTACTACTTGTATTTCACTATCTCTTCGCCGAACTAGTGCACCTATACATTTGACAAGTGTATTGGGTGTGTTGGGGACACAAGAGACTTTCTGTATCGTAATTGCAGGGTTGCTTGAGAGGGATAGCTTTGACCTCTTCCTGCCTGAGTTCGATAAACCTTGGGTGATCCACTTAGGGAAAACTTGCTGCTGCTCTACAAACCTCTGCACTTGGAGGCCCAACACTGTCTATAAGAATAGACGCGTGCGTATCAAGCTCTTTTCTGGTGCCGTTGCCGGGGAGGTAAGCTAAAAGGTACTCACATTCTTTGGTTACTAAGTCTTTTAGTTTCTGGTGAGTGCTCGAAGTTATTTCCTTTAGATTCTGCAATTATATCTTTTTGTTTCTTGTTTTTATTTTCACTAGTTAGGCTTAATGAAAAATAAAGAGTTTTATAGTGTTTTCCTGAGTTTAGAGTTGAAGTGTTTGAAAAACCTTTGGAGCTTATTTCGCATAGCAATGTTGTTAGTATGAATGCTTTGAACACCGTTATTGCTAATGCTATAGAAAGGTCTAAGCTTGGGGAAGCTGGTTTTGCTAAGCATGATATTTTTAGTTCCCCAGCTTTAGTGGAGAAAGTTTGCTCTGATGATATTTTATCTCCCATATGTGATGTTTCTAATGATGTTTGTGATCCTCGTTCTTTTAAAATACCTATGAAAATTATTGAACGCATTATAAATAGGGATTTCTATTTTCGTGCCCTCGGGTCCTTAGTTGTACTCAGTTTTCCCCAGCTCCTTAGTTTTTCCTCAGTTTTTCCCAAGCCCTTGTCTGAAACCCTCACAAGGAGCTCGGACGAGAGGAATCCCGTTCAGTTGACCGTTCCATGCTGACGAGTGGGGCTGCGTCGTGTGGGGCCGCATCATGTGGGGCTGGTAGAAAGGGACCGCGTGGGATAGGACGAGACCGTGTTTGGTCATACGAGTGGAGCTAGGGCCGTAGCATGTGGGGCCGTAGTGTGTGGAGCTGTGTGGGTCTGGGACGTGGGCACGAGTGGTTTCTGTCTCTTTCGCCCAGATTAGCAGTTTTCAATGCACCTTTTTCCTCTCTCTGGCTCGATCTCATTCATTCTTGATTGCCCAAATTGGTAGCAAATCTAGAGCAGCTTCTCCTTCTGTTTTTAACGCCATTCATTTCTTTATGCCTTCGTTTTTACCCAATCAGGTACTCCCTCCGATCCATATTACTCTTCACTAATACGGATGTATCTACCACTAAAATTTGTTTAGATACAACCACATTAGCGAAGAGTAATATGGATCGGAGGGAGTAGGAAATCTAGGGCACAAATCCAGAGAAATTATACGATAAGCTGCATACAGCAGCCAACATAGCATAGATATATGGGAGCACGACAGATCCAACAGTACTACCGAGATCCAACATAAGCTACATTTTACATGGGATTAAGCTTGGAGGTTGCGCAGGTGAATGCCAAGTGCTTTGTGTTTGGCCATGAATGCATGCACGTTCACGGTCGTTCCAACTCTAGCGCCGCCAATGGCTCAGCCAATAGATTCCGCATGGTTCACCATGTAGTTGAAATTGGTGGCGCGGAGCCTCCTGTTGCAGAAGGGGCACCTGTAAATGCCTCGAGCAAAGTGGCAATCGTAATGGCCGGACTACAGCCTCCTGAGGACGTGACGAGTCTTGGTGTGGAAGGACTCGTCGTCGCTGTCGACGTCGCTGCTCTGCACCTGTCACGTAGCACCAAAGATCAAAAAACACGGAGTCAATTGCAGCGATGATGGAACAGAGAGTGAACAAAAGATCATGCATGATAATATGGGCACGAAAAAAGAGGTAGCCTCAGTTACATTGGACACACTTATATCCAGGATTTGAGTCAGTGAACCAAAGATCATGCACAACAAATTTATACACACCAATTATTCACTGACCAAACCCTGAATCAAATTGTGCCCAAATATTCATCATCATCGGCACAAATTAACCGGATGGGATTGATTACTCACATAAGTTAACCGAATCTTAAACAAAAGCAAAATCACAAACACTAATAACGCAAGATCTAGAACTAGGAACAGACGAACCCTAATAACGCAAGATCTAACACAAAAGGATTGAACTAGGAACAGACGAACCCTAATAACGCAAGATCTAACACAAAAGGATAGAACTAGGAACAGACGAACCCTAATAACGCAAGATCTAACACAAAAGGATTGAACTAGGAACAGACGAACCCTACTAACGCAAGATCTAACACAAAAGGATTGAAATGGGATAAGAACAAGGGAACAAAGGGTTACCTCCTTGTCATCGACGATGCTGGTGTCGTAGGGGTTCTCCGGCGCGACGTACGGCTCTTGTTCGTACGGGTCCCAATCGATGGGGGCCTGGACAGGGGCCTGGACGGGGGCGGCGGCCGATGCGCCGGCGGCTACGTCGAAAGCAGCGACGGGGGCCTAGACGGGGGCTGCGGCCGATGCGCCGGCAGCCGATGCGCCAGCGGCTGATGCGCCGGCGGCTATGTTCGAAGCAGCGACGGGGGCCTGGACGGCGGCGGCGGCCGATGCACCGGTGGCTGATGCGCCGGCGGCTACGTCGGAAGCGCCGACAATGGGCATCTCATTCTTCTCCATCGCCGGGGTTTTTTCTTTGGGGTTTTTTCGACGCGAAGTGGAGAAGATGATGGGACAGGAGAGGCGGTTGCAGTGAGAATGAGAGAGTAGGCGAGCGTTGAGGGAGAGAAAGAGGGGCTCTATATAGACAAAGGTGGCGTGTACCGCAATACGCGTCCGCTATGCACGGCTGCAGCGTGCACCGCGACACGAGGCTAACCCTTCGATGTTTGGTGTACTCAGTTCTAACCTTGGGCCTTATACAGAAATTTTATCTGTACTCAGTTTTCCCCTCGAGTACTTAGACTGGCAAGTGCAATATACTCAGTTCTACCCTCAAGTAGCTGGTCAACAGAGAGTCAACAAATGAGATTAACATAGCTAATTGAGTCATTTCATGCGCAAAAAAATCCAAAAAAATAAAAACATAGTGGCACCTACTCATGGAGTCTTCCTACGCAACCTGCCACCTAGGAAACCTTAACAAACATAGATAAATCAAGTTTTACCACAAATTGTCACTTATCAAAATCACTAGTAGCTATGAAGATGCATGGTTTTCCACTCAAACCCCTTTGCAAAACATCTTCCCCAAAACATAGCTTGTCTAAATGAGGCCATAATTGTCACACTCATGTATATTTGAATTGCAAATAATTTGATGTAGCCCAATGATACGTCTCAAACGTATCTATAATTTTTGATGCTCCATGCTTGTTTTTACACCATTTGCCTATTGTTTCGTTACACTTCGTGGCACTTTTATGCATTTTCTGGAACTAACCTATTAACAAGTTGCCACAGTGCCAGTTCCCTGTTTTCTGCTGTTTTTGTGTTTCAGAAAAGCTACACAGGAAATATTCTCGGAATTGGACAAAACAAGTTACTGAAGTCTTATTTTTCTCGGAAGCTTCCAAAGATCCGAAGAGGCGAAGGAGAGGGGCCACAGGCCGCCCTCACACCAGGCTCGCGCGGCCTGCCCCTGGTCCGCGCCACCTAGGTGTGAGGAGGCCTGGGGCCACTCCTGACGACGCCCCTTCGCCTATAAGAAGCCTCGGGACGGAAAACCCTAAGGGAGTCGGCAATTTTCCAGAAAGAGTTCCGCAGTTCTGCCGCCGTCGAAGCCAAATTTTGGGGGACAGAAGTCTCTGTTCCGGCACCCTGCCGGGACGGGGAAGTGCCCCCGGAGCCATCTCCATCGGTCTCCATCGCCATCTCCGCCGTCTCCATCAACCTCACTGCCATCTCCATCAACCTTGCTGTCTCCTATGATGAGGAGGGAGTAGTTCATCCCCGGGGCTGAGGGCTCTACCGGTAGCTATGTGGTTCACCTCTCTCTCCCATGATGTGATCTTTATGTGATCGTGAGCTTTGTATCATGTTGAACAAGTAGATGTTATTATTCAGATATTATGTGTACTCTAGTGATGTTATTAAAGTAATCTATTCCTCCTGCCATGGTGTAACGGTGACAGTGCGTGCATCATGGTGGTACTTGGTTTAGGCTATGATTGTGATCTCTTGTGGATTATGAGAGTAATTATTACTATGATAGTATTGAAGTGATCTATTCCTCCTTTCATGGTGTAATGCTGACAGTGTGTGCACCGTGTTAGTACTTGGTCTAAGTTGCAATAATATCTATCTTGAATTGTGATCAGATTTGGATATCTCTATGAGTGGTGTTTGTCAAGTACTTGATGAACTTTAAGGGGTGCTTCTGTAGCCACTACACAATGATTAGTGTTATTCAATAGGAGAGTGATTCAGAGTACCATAGTGAAGAGAAGTTGTTTATTTGTTCAATCATGTTATATTTGTTGGGAGTGTGTCCACTAGTGAAAGTATGATCCCTAGGCCTTGTTTCCAAGCCTTGCACACCGTTTACTTCCTGTTTTGTTACTTATTTGCTCGCAGCGATATTTATTTCACATCACGTTTGCTACTTATAATCATCACTACTACTTGTATTTCACTATCTCTTCGCCGAACTAGTGCGCCTATACATCTGACAAGTGTATTGGGTGTGTTGGGGACACAAGAGACTTTCTGTATCGTAATTGCAGGGTTGCTTGAGAGGGATAGCTTTGACCTCTTCCTCCCTGAGTTCGATAAACCTTGGGTGATCCACTTAAGGGAAACTTGCTGCTGCTCTACAAACCTCTGCACTTGGAGGCCCAACACTGTCTACAAGAACAGAAGCGTGTGTAGACATCAAGCTCTTTTCTGGCGCCGTTGTCGGGGAGGTAAGGTAAAAGGTACTCGCATCCTCCTGTGTGAGTGCTCGGAGTTATTTCCTTTAGATTCTGCAATTACATCTTTTTGTTTCTTGTTTTCATTTTCACTAGTTAGGCTTAATGGAAAACAAAGAGTTCTTTAGTCTTTTTCCTGATTTTAGATTTGAAGAGAAAATTGAAAATCCTTTGGAGCTTATTTCGCATAGCAATGTTATTAGTACGAATGCTTTGAATACTGTTAATGCTAATGCTATAGAAAAGTCTAAGCTTGGGGAAGCTGGTTTTGTTAAGTATGATATTTTTAGTCCCCCAGCTTTAGTGGAGAAAGTTTGCTCTGATGATATTTTATCTCCCATATGTGATGTTTCTAATGATGCTTGTGCTCCTCATCCTTTTAAAATACCTATAAAAATTGTTGATCATGTTAAGAATAACTGCTATTTAGGAGATGGAACTGTCCATCCTGGTGATCATTTGCTTTTTATACATGAATTATGCGAGTTGTTCCAGTGTGCAGGTATTTTAATGAACCAAGTTAAGAAGAAGCTATTCTCTTTTTCACTGAAAGGCAGAGCTAAGGAATGGTATAAAACATTGAAGGATGGCCGATCTATTGATTGGGAGGAAATTGAACCTCTCTTTTATTCTAAATTCTATCCTTCTAGTCAGGTTTATAAAGATAGGAATTACATTTATAATTTTCATCCGCACGAGGGAGAAAGCATTGCCCAAGCTTGGGGAAGATTGAAGTTACTAATGCATAAATGTCCTATTCATGATCTTCCCCGTAATATTATTATTAATAATTTTTATGCAAGGCTTTCAGGACATTACAAGGACTATCTAGATGCATGCTTTGATGGGTCTTTCACAAGCAAGGATGTCGACACCAAGTGGGGTCTGCTTGAAACAATTCAAAACAATATTGAAGGTTGGGATAGCGATAAAGGTAAAGGATCAGGTATGAATTACGAGTTTGATTGCATTAAGTCTTTCGCTGAAACTGCTAATTTTCAAGAGCTTAGTGCTAAGTATGGTCTTGATCCTCAAATTATGGTTGATTGCTTTAAAGCCTTTGCTTCCCATATAAATGTTCCTAAAGGAAATGGGGACGTGTATCATGAACCTTTTAAGGATACTTGCATAGAAAGTGATATTGTTATTGATGATTGCAATAAACATGCTCAAACTTCTAAAAGTACTATTTCTTATAAGCATGTTAATTTTTGTGGAATACATAGACCTTGTGAACAGAGTTACAACAAGTAAGATTATTGCATCACCCACGCAAATGAAGAAACCAGCATGTGGCTCAAGGATCTAGATGTGCTTGGTGAATGGGTTTGTGAGCTTTATCCTTTTCTTTGTGAATTTTGCGGTGAAAAGGGGCACTTTAATTTTCAATGCCCAATTAATCGAACGAGTACCGCAGATTTGTATTGTGATGATAAGATTACTTTCAATCAGTATGATGAGCTTACTTTGTTTTTGAATTGTGAAGAGATATCTAGAAAGATTGCTTTGGTAGACATGAATGATGTTGATCTTAATAGCACCCTTCGTGGTTGTCATCTCTATTGTGCTAAAGATTGCCACGCAAATACTTACTTACAAGATCTTATTAAACATGATGTTTTTCCAAGCTATGATAGGACTAATAGATGTTTCGATCTTATTAATCGAGAGGAGGAATCCTCCAAAGTTTCTTCTGTTGTTTCTGTCAGCAAGCCAGACTATGTGGAGAAGATGCCTTTCCCTCCTAAAGAATATGTGGAGAAGATGCCCTTCAAGTCTCTCCCTCCTAAAGGAGAGAGTAAGAAGAGTAAGAAGAAGAAGAAGAAGAAGAGGAGTAAAAAGCGAGAGGACACGGTATTTTCCCCTAAGCGTTATGATCCTGCTATAGATTATGATAATTCTGATTGGGATGATGTTCCTATGCCTGTTACCTATGTTAGTGATCATGATTGGGAAAAGCACTCTACTTTTGATATTGAAAATCTTTTTGGTACCAATTCTAAGGTTAATAATTGTTGTACCATTAGTGCTATCCATGTTCCTTCTTATGATGATATGTTTGATGAGTATGCTTTGCGACATAGTAGTTCTCTAGCTTGTGATGATGGGTATAATATTTTCAGTTCACCTACTTTTGAGGAGAAAATTAGTTATGATTACAACATGCCTCCTATTTTTGATGATTATGGTGATGAGAATAATTATTCTGTTGAATCTGCTCCTACTACTATTGTTCATGTAGGGAGTATTAATCCTTTTATGCATGTGGCTCATGATAGGGATGCTTTATGTGATAGTTATATTGTTAGTTCTATTCATGATGCAACTGAAAGTTACTATGAGAGAGGGAAACATGGTTTGATGGATCTCAACAATATTGAGTTTCCCCTCTTTATGTTGCAATTCTTGAAGTTGTACTTGTTTTGCCTTCCTATGCTTTTTGCTTTGCGCTTTTATGACTTGTCTCTTTACAAGACTATTTTTCATAGGAAGTGGTTTAGATTTAAATGTGTTCCATACTTGCTTTTTGATGCTCTCTATTGCTTTAAGTTCCTATATGGCGCATTTGCCTCAAGCTCTTATATGGAGCCCACATGAGCATCTTTGCAAATTACTGCGCCTAGCTCAAAGGCGTTAAAGAAAAGCACTTTTGGGAGATAACCCAATGTTTTACTTTCGGTAATTTTTCTTTTATTTGAGTCTTGGAAGTTATTACTACTGTAATAACCGCTCCTTATCCTTTTTATTTTATTGTTGTGCCAAGAGAAGCCTCTAATTCGAGTGAGGTAAGATTTGGGGATGTTGCTGTCCTGAAACTGTTTTTGGTGCTGCACCAGAAAAATTCGTGCAAATTCTCTGTATATCTTTTGGACCTGCGATTTCTTGTGCATATGCCCCAGGTTATATCCAAACTTTCATTAGTTGAACACTTTTTGATTTGAGCAACATAAAACCCCTAAAAAATTCGACCTTTTTCAGCTGTTCTGTTTTGACAGATTTCTGCCAATATTTGTGTTCACCGCTTTATCGCTTTCTTTTGAGTTCTTTTGATCAAGGAACTTTTGGAGAAGTTGCTACAGTAGTATATGCTTAATATGTGGTGGTTTTAGGTTGAAACCTGAAGCAAAAAGGGTTGATTCTATGTTATGCTTACACTAATGTTGCTAATAGATTTATGTTTAGTTTTGTATGAAGGAAGTTTTCAAGTGTAGGGATTAGAGAATGATGAGATGAGTTGAAGAATGGACAAAAGCTCAAGCTTGGGGATGCCCATGCATCACCCCAAGAAATATCCAAGAAGTACAAGCGTCAAAGCTTGGGGATGCCCCCGAGGCACCCCTTCTTCATCGGCAAAAATTAGGTCACCTTTCAAAACACTATATTTTTATTGCTTCATGCACTATGTGTTTTTCTTGGAGCATCAGTTGTTTTAGTTTTCAGTATTAGTTTAGTTTAGTTTAGTTTGCTGCAATAAATGGTTAGATCACATCAAATTTCTTTTGGAGAAGTTGCCTTGCTTTTCATTTGCCAAGCACGCTCTAGTTTTCACTCTTATAAAAAACCGAGTGTTCTTCTTTTTCTGCTACTGCTTTTGGTTTTCATTTTTGCCTTGATTTGCATTCAGATCTTCTTATATTTATTTATCAAGGTGTATTTTTGCCTCTGGACCATGTTGGTTTTCCTCAAAAGAGTTGGATTTAAAAGGTTTTAATGGTGTTGGAAAAGAGAAAAAGCTTTATGCAAAAAAGTGGTACAAGAAGGAGCTTGTGTAGACTGCGGCCTAGGCTTTTGCATGTCGTGCTTGATGTCTTTTTGATAGTATGCTTAGTGGTTTTGCTGTAGCATGACTTGTCTCAAATAACTGAGATTGCTTAATGAGCCTTTGAAAAAATCATGCGTTGTTTTTATTGTATGGAAGCATTATTTTGGTTTTCTCCTTGATGCTTTATTTGGGTTGACTTGGCGCATGCTCACACATGTTAGACTCTTACAAAGTCGCCAATAGCCTCTATGATCATTTAGTTTTTGACTTTTGATGCCATCTTATGCTTCTTTTAATGTCGCTTTGTCGCTTTGCATGATTATGGCCGTTATTGCTCTCTTAGTTGGTCGCTCCCAGTCTTTTGCTAGCCCTCATTTTGTACTGAGTATGAGCTCTACTCATGCATCCAACTCCTAAAAACCAAGTTTGCCATTGTGTCCACTATAAATTCCTATGCATGGTATTTACAAGCCATTCCAAGTAAATTTTCATGTGCTACCTTTCAAAAAACCTTCAAAATACTTCTCATTTTGTGACACTGTTTTCAGCTCATGGGGACGTAGTGGTCGGATTTGCTATCTTCCATATTGCTTATTCCAAAAAGAAAAAAAAGAAAAAAAAAAGGCACTCCTCCATGGAATGTGAATGATGGTGGGCACCCGATGGAATCGGTTAGCCATGGTTTGAGAAAGGAAAAAAGGTGGGGAGGAGTGCCAAGCTTTATAAAAGAGCACAAAAGTGCCAATCTCTCTCAAAAACTTGCTTCATTTTTGTATGGAAGATAGTAAAAACCCCATTGCCAGTCGTTGACAAAGACAACCACCTCTCAAAACCAATTTTTATCTCTCTGTTTTACAAATGAAAAGCTCTAGCACATGTTTAATCACTGCTTCCATCTGCGAAGGGCCTTTCTTTTACTTTTATATTGAGTCGCCACCTTCTACCTTTATGCACCATTAAGAGAGCATAGTTGTCATTCTGAGTATAATGTGCATTGTCCCAAAGTTTTCATTGATTGATTCATGACTATGGTTTCACTTGTTCCTAAATTATTTGTATCTAGTCGCCCTCTTAAAATTTAAGGTGTCCTATGCATTTATGTTTTGCTCTCCATGAGGGACAAGATGAAAACCATTTGTATGTTTTTAATTATGATTTGAACACACGTTGACTTTCATTTTCATGATCTTTTATTTGTGTTCATTTTCATATTTATAACATGGTTGCTAAGTTCTTATTGTCAAGATTATGTCTTTCATGCCCATGTTTTAAGTTCTTTGATCTCAGCACTCAATGCTTTACCTATATGATCAAGATTGTGATGGTGCATGTCACCTCAAAAATTATTTCTTTTGTTATCACTTACCTACTCGAGGACGAGCAGGAGTTAAGCTTGGGGATGCTGATACGTCTCAAACGTATCTATAATTTTTGATGCTCCATGCTTGTTTTTACACCATTTGCCTATTGTTTCGTTACACTTCGTGGCACTTTTATGCATTTTCCGGAACTAACCTATTAACAAGTTGCCACAGTGCCAGTTCCCTGTTTTCTGTTGTTTTTGTGTTTCAGAAAAGCTACACAGGAAATATTCTCGGAATTGGACAAAACAAGTTCCTGAAGTCTTATTTTTCCCGGAAGCTTCCAGAGATCCGAAGAGGTGAAGGAGAGGGGCCACAGGCCGCCCTCACACCAGGCTCGCGCGGCCTGTCCCTGGCCCGCGCCACCTAGGTGTGAGGAGGCCTGGGGCCACTCCTGACGACGCCCCTTCGCCTATAAGAAGCATCGGGACGGAAAACCCTAAGGGAGTCGGCAATTATCCAGAAAGAGTTCTGCAGTTCCGCCGCCGTCGAAGCCAAATTTCGGGGGACAGAAGTCTCTATTCCGGCACCCTGCCGGGACGGGGAAGTGCCCCCGGAGCCATCTCCATCGGTCTCCATCGCCATCTCCGCCGTCTCCATCGACCTCACTGCCATCTCCATCAACCTTGTTGTCTCCTATGATGAGGAGGGAGTAGTTCATCCCCGGGGCTGAGGGCTCTACCGGTAGCTATGTGGTTCACCTCTCTCTCCCATGATGTGATCTTTATGTGATTGTGAGCTTTGTATCATGTTGAACAAGTAGATGTTATTATTTAGATATTATGTGTACTCTAGTGATGTTATTAAAGTAATCTATTCCTCCTGCCATGGTGTAACGGTGACAGTGCATGCATCATGGTGGTACTTGGTTTAGGCTATGATTGTGATCTCTTGTGGATTATGAGAGTAATTATTACTATGATAGTATTGAAGTGATCTATTCCTCCTTTCATGGTGTAATGCTGACAGTGTGTGCACCGTGTTAGTACTTGGTCTAAGTTGCAATAATATCTATCTTGAATTGTGATCTGATTTGGATATTTCTTTATGAGTGGTGTTTGTCAAGTACTTGATGAACTTTAAGGGGTGCTTCTGTAGCCACTACACAATGATTAGTGTTATTCAATAGGAGAGTGATTTAGAGTACCATAGTGAAGAGAAGTTGTTTATTTGTTCAATCATGTTATATTTGTTGGGAGTGTGTCCACTAGTGAAAGTATGATCCCTAGGCCTTGTTTCCAAGCCTTGCACACCGTTTACTTCCTGTTTTGTTACTTGTTTGCTCGCAGCGATATTTATTTCACATCACGTTTGCTACTTATAATCATCACTACTACTTGTATTCACTATCTCTTCGCCGAACTAGTGCACCAATACATCTGACAAGTGTATTAGGTGTGTTGGGGACACAAGAGACTTTCTATATCGTAATTGCAGGGTTGCTTGAGAGGGATAGCTTTGACCTCTTCCTCCCTGAGTTCGATAAACCTTGGGTGATCCACTTAAGGGAAACTTGCTGCTGCTCTACAAACCTCTGCACTTGGAGGCCCAACACTGTCTACAAGAACAGAAGCGTGTGTAGACATCACCCAATATGAATTATATTGTATAAAACACGCATTTTTCATTTTGTAATTCTTTTATTTGAATCCCTTAGTCTATTTACTATTTATGTGCCCTTGGTTTCTTAGTAATACTCAGTTTTGCCCTCAAGTACTGTCACAAATGCTCACAGAACCCCAAACTTATCCCGATTGGTTGAGACGTTGTCACACGGATCGACTCCACCAACCGTTGATCCACTGATCTAACGGGCAGTATACCCCTCTCCGTCTCTTTGTGGCCACCCCTCTCTCTCTTCGTGGCCACCCCTCTCTCTCTCTGTCGGTGGATCAACGGTTGGTGGAGTCGATCCATGTGACAAGAGACATACATTTATGGATTATTTTGTCACATAACTATATTCCCTCTATTTATGCATTATTTTCCATGATTTAAAAATGTTAAACTAAAAAGTGGTATAATTTTGGTGTAAACAAGAGACATACATATTTGCGGATTTCGGTGAATGGATTATTTATCACCCCTCTAACAATTATCAACTATCTTTAGCATTCCTTTTCTTTTAGGGAATATAGTTTTGGTAATTTGAAATGGCCCAAAAGTGGTATAATTTTGGTAGAAACATGAGACATACATATTTGGCATATTTGGGGGATTTCGGTGAATGGATTATTTATCACCCCTCTAACAATTATCAACTATCTTTAGCATTCATTTTATTTTAGGGAATATAGTTTTGGTAATTTGAAATGGCCCAAAAGTGGTATAATTTTGGTAGAAACATGAGACATACATATTTGGCATATTTGGGGGATTTCGGTGAATGGATTATTTATCACCCCTCTAAAATTATCAACTATCTTCTGCGATGCTTGCCCTGATGGAAGATCGGCGCTTCCCATCTCGTTGGCGTGGCTAACATCGTTGGCACAGCTGGACAGGCTTGCGGAGGACGTCGCCTGATCGAGTGATCCGGCCGACGGCCTACTCTCCGATGCCTACCGCGAGCTTAGGACGGGAGATCCGGCGCAAAAGTGTCGATGTGGAATAGGATTTTGGGTCGAGAGAGGAGAGCTAGCGATATAACTCTGCCTTTCCCGATTGGATAGCAAGCTTAATTATGACGGAAGCCTACATAATCAATCTGCAGTAGTAGTTCTAGGACTCTACGTCTCAAAGACGTGAAACGTTTTTCATACTTTTTCTAGACGTGGATCCTTTTTCATCTTTTTTAATCTTAGCCGTTCTTTTTTAGCGTTACTTCTTATCAAATCTCAGTCGTTAATTGTTAGTTCTTTTAATAATATAATAGATAATGGATTTGTAACAAGGGATCCCTTGTAACAACTTTTAGCACTTGATGAGCAATGATAAGAATCCGATCGCAATTATACAACAAAAAAAACAACCAGCCATCAGATTAGCTTGCTTCTTCAACTCGATCAGCTGCTTTAACTGCTTGTTCATTTTCTTCAGTTTTCCCTTCACTTCCACTAGTTCTGTATTGGGAGCATTAGGCATAATCGGAATGGCTCATCTCTCCGCCGCATTCTCTACAGCAAGTCCCCCCCCCTCCCAAATTGCGCTCCCCAATAGCGCCAATTGATTCCTACAATTTAAGCCTCTGAACGTACACATCGATCCACTCAAAATACTTGCATTTCTTCAGGATCTGAAAACAACAACGTGAACCCTAAATCCCAAATTCGAGGGAATAACAAGAAAATCGAGAGAAAACAGAGCAATTGGAGCGAGATCTAACCTTATCCCCCTCTCTATATGGCAAGCTCTCGCATGCAAGGAACTCACGTCCACGGTTGCCATTGTCGTCCGTCTTACAGATCGACTGCTTCAGAGGCTCTTGGCGTGGGCAGTCAGGGCATCTTGTCAAAGGCACAGGTCCATACTGCGGCCATGAAGAACGGGAGGTCAAAGAGAAACTAGATATCACCCGCCTGCCGGAGAAGGGCTGCCGCTGGCGGAGAAGAAGAACGATGGGGTGCGGGGAAAGAAAGGGGAAGCAATGACACGGGCACGGGCGCGGGGCTGGCTCGGGCTCCCATTTTGCAACGGTCACCTGGGTAAGCTGTGGGTCCGGCGCGCTAACGTGGACAAGTTGTGGGTCCCATGATGATCTGGATAAGTGGAGACGTGTCCACAGCGAGGCACCAACAGCGGCTCCACTTGCCAGCACCAACCAACAGTCAACTAAATGGGATTCCTCCCGTCCGAGCTCCTTGTGAGGGTTTCAGACAAGCGCTTGGGCAAAACTGAGAAAAAACTAAGCGGCTGGGGAAAACTGAGCACAACTAAGGACCCGAGGGCACGAAAATAGAAATCCCTTATAAATAACCGCTATTTAGGAGATGAAACTGTCCATCCCGGTGATCATTTACTCTTTATACATGAATTATGCGAGTTATTCAAGTGTGTAGGTATTTCATCAAGCCAGGTTAATAGGAAGCTATTCTCTTATTCACTGAAGGGCAGAGTTGCGGAGTGGTATAGGCTGCTAAAGGATGGTCCATCCATTGGCTGGGAGGAAATTGTACCTCTCTTTTATTCTAAATTCTATCCTCCAAGTGAGATTCATAAAGATCGTAATCAGATATATAATTTTTGGCCTCACGATGGAGAAAGCATTGCCCAAGCGTGGGGAAGATTGAAGTCACTAATGCTCAAATGTCCTATTCATGATCTTCCCCATAATATTGTTATTAACAATTTTTATGCAAGGCTTTCAGGATATTATAAGGACTATTTAGACGCATGCTTTGATGGGTCTTTCACAAGCAAGGAGGTTGACACCAAGTGGGATTTGCTTGAAACAATTCAAAGCAATATCGAAGATTGAGATAGCAAAAAAGGTAAAGGTTCAGGTATAAATTACGAGTATGATTGCATTAAGTCTTTCGCTGAAACTTCTGATTTTCAAGAGCTTAGTGCTAAATATGGTCTTGATCCTCAAATTATGGTTGATTGCTTTAAAAACTTTGCTTCCCATATTAATGTTCCTAAGGGAAATGGGGACGTGTATCATGAAACTTTTAAAGACAATTGGATAGAAAGTGATATTGTTATTGATGATTGCAATAAACATGCTCAAACCTCTGAAAGTCCTATTTATTATAAGCATGTTAATTTTTATGGAGTACTTAGACCTTGTGAACAGAGTTACAACAAAGAAGATTATTGTATCCACCACAGGAATGAAGAAACCCGAATGTGGGATAAGGCTCTAGATGAGCTTGGTAAAAAGGTTTGTGAGCTTTATCCTTTTATTTGTGAACTTTGCCATGACAAGGGTCATTTTAATTTTCAATGCTCAGGCCATAATAGTAACCCGTCTAATCGATGAGTACCGCTGTCATAGGGCAAGCTTTCAACATTGCACTTTCTTTCATTTGGTTGATATCGTGATCTATTGTTTATGGATACTCAGGATGTGAAATAAGTTGGGATCTTGTGAGCTCATGGAGTTTGTATATGTGTTAGAGAAACACATGGGCTGCTAATCTAAGCCATGCATCATTCATGGTGGAAATTTACAACCTGCCCATAGTGAACATTCGATGACGCATCTCACAATAAAAAGCTATACCAATGGTAAATAAAAGAGATGCTGAGGTGTTCATTATCTGTTTGTCTTGTCATTTTGATGTGGGCTTGTTCCATGTCATCGGGCAAGAGGTACCCCGTTGGTAGTTCTCGATGATACATATATGCTTACAATGACAAGAACTTGCTTGGGACCTAAGTTGAGTAGCATGAGGTTTGGGTATTCGTACTTCACGGGACACGAGGTTTTCAACTTATGATTTGTTAAGCGTATACTTCATAATTGTACTCGCATTAACCTTAACCATTCAAGATACCTATGATGGGGGCAATGAGAGCTCAAAGCTAGTAAGTATCATAATTTTTAGAGGTTTATAAAACTTGCAATCACTGCTTCCCGCTGCGAATGGCCTTTCTTTTACTTTTATGTTGAGTCTCCACCTTCTACCTTTATGCACCATCTAAGAGAGCATAGTTGCCATTCTGAGTTTAATGTGCATAGTCCCAAAGTTTATCATTGATTGATTCATGATTATGGTTTTGCTTGTTCTTAAATTATTTGTATCTAGTCGCCCTCTTAAACTTGAAGGTGTCCTATGCATTTATGTTTTGCTATTCCATGAAGGACAAGCTGAAACCACTTTGCTATGTTTTTCTATATGATTTGAACACACATTTGACTTTCAATGTTTTATTACTCATGATCTTTCGTTTGTGTTACTTTTCATGTCATAACATGGTTTCTAAGTTTTATTGTCAAGATTATGTCTCTTATGCCCATGTTTTAAGTACTTTGATCTCAACACTCAATGCTTTACATCGTTGATCAAGATTGTGATGGTGCATGTCACCTAAAAAATTATTATTTTATTATCACTTACCTACTCGAGGACAAGCAGGAGTTAAGCTTGGGGATGCTTGATACATCTCAAACGTATCTATAATTTTTGATGCTCCATGCTTGTTTATACACCTTTTGCTTTGTGTTTTGTTACACTTCGTGGCATTTTTATGCATTTTCCGGAACTAACCTACTAACGAGACGCCACAGTACCAGTTCCCTGTTTTCTGCTATTTTTGTGTTTCAGAAAAGCTACACAGGAAATATTCTCGGAATTGGACGAAACAAAAGCCGAACCTCCTATTTTTCTAGAACACGAGTTGGAGTCCAAAGCAGAGACGGAGGGAGCTAGGACCTGGCCACACCCTAGGGCGGTGCGGGCCAAGCTGATACATCTCTAACATATCTATAATTTTTGATGCTCCATGCTTGTTTTTACACCATTTGCTTAGTGTTTTGTTACACTTTGTGGCATTTTTATGCATTTTCCAGAACTAACCTATTAACGAGATGCCACAGTGCCAGTTCCCTATTTTCTGCTGTTTTTGTGTTTTAGAAAAGTTACACAGGAAATATTCTTGGAATTGGACGAAACAAAAGCCGAACATCCGGAAATTTACCAAAGCTTCCAGAGAACCGAAGAGGAGACGGAAAGGAGCCACAAGGCGGCCTCACCACCAGGGGGCGCGGCCCAGGGCCTGGCCGTGCCCACCTATGGTGAGGGCCACCTGGTCCACTTCTGACGTTGCCCCTTCGCCTATAAAGACCCCCCGACGGGAAAAACCTAAACACCCGATCACTTTTCCAGAATACATCGCGATCCACCGCCGCCGTCGACCCGAGATCGGGAGGGTCCAGAAGCTCTTCCCGGCACCCTGTCGGAGAGGGGAATCGCCACCGGAGGTCTTCTTCATCGCCATGCTTGCCTCCGGCGCGATGAGTGAGTAGTCTACCTTGGACTATGGGTCCATAGCAGTAGCTAGATGGTTGTCTTCTCGACCATGTGCTTCATGTTTAGATCTCGTGAGCTGCCTTACATGATCGAGATCACCGTTATGTAATTCTACATGTTGTGTTTGTTGGGATCCGATGAATATTGGTGTTATGATTGAGTTGATGTGCTGAATATTATCTTATGTTATCTCTATGTTGTTTATGATCTTGCATGCTCTCCGTTGTTAGTAGCTATCTTGGCCGAGTAGTTGCTAGTGACTCCAAGAGGGGGTATTTATGCTCGATAGTGGGTTCATGCCTCTATTTAATCTGGGGGAGTAGTTGCTAGTGAACTGTGGACCCCGGTCCAATTCTTTACATTGTTATTATCATTTTACTTTTACTCGCTTTATTTATATTCTTGCAAACTATTACCTTTTACCACTCGATACGCTTAATCCTTTGTTTATAGCAAACCGGTGAGATTGACAACCTCATCGTAAGTTGGGGCAAAGTACTTGGTTGTGTTGTGTGCAGGTTCCACGTTGCTGCTGGTGAAAAACTACACGCCGACAAGTTTCCTGGCGCCATTGTCCGGAGTGTCGCAAAGCTAGCGGGCATCAACCTTCGGAAGTTTGATTCTTTCTCCTACTGGTTCGATAACCTTGGTTTCACAACTGAGGGAAAACTTGCTGTTGTGCTCATCATGACCTTCTCTTGGGGTTTTCCAACAAGTTTTCTAGCGTCAACTATATGCTAGTAAGACAGCAATCATCCCTAAATTGGGGCAATGGATTCGTCTTTGATTCCCACGCTCCAAATTATCGCTATATGACGATAAAACCTGATGATACAAGTCCTCTATCTGGTTGATTACCAAATATGGAAATTAAGTGAAAATGAGAGGGAGTATCTCACTAAGAGAGACTAAGTATTCTCTACAAAAAACACATCTTAATTAACTACTAGGTAGCTTGATTTATTTGGTACTAAACAAACACCACAAGCGGAAACACATCACACGTCTTAACTACTAGCTTACTTATTTGGTACAAAGCAAACCACACAAGAGGAAACACATCTCACATCTTAACTAATAGCTTAAATATCTCGTAAAAATGAAGCACGATAGGAAACACATCACATATTAGGTACAAAATATACAACATTGGGAATCACATCACTACATATTTTTAGCCAAGGTATTTTTCTTAAGCGGCACCAGCACATCAGCCATAACCAAACACGCCAAGTTAATCACCTTTACCTTACGCACTTCCTGCCTTTCTTCTTCCAGGCTTCGCTGAAAAAATTCCTTGTGGGACACCTTGATTTACTTGGCTTGGGCATGCAGGTCTCCACATCACCAGCAACACACGGAGAAATCTCCAGCTGGTGCAGTTCATTGATCTATTCCATGAAGGAGCACTTAGGGGATTAAAATTAGCACCCATAAACTTTTGACATGTCCACGCCCACGTAAGTCATGAGCCGACATGGTAATTGACTGTCGTTGCATTGCCGCCATCTCATCTATGTCGCTCCAATCCTCCTTATGGATTAAACTGGGCACTTGCTGTCCTGAGAAGAAAATCTCAAATATTGTTGGTAAAGATCGTAAAATTAAATTGTAACGAATCTACAAGAAAGCCTAAAGATCAAGGATGACATACGATTACACTGCCGCGCTCAAGTCCAATATTGTTCAACATCATCATGTTATCGCTGCCGCTTTTCTGCAGTTGTTGCGCCCACTGCTGCCACACACGATAAGCTTGTACGGTTCAAACAATGATGAGTGATGGTTATACGTGTGTGAGTGCTGGTGAACAATGTTTATAAATAATTGGCAAGGAAATAACTCGTGATGGTAGAAAACACTAATCAGCGAGATAATATTCACCAGTTAGCCCTATGTGCTTGACTATTCTCCAGCGGGGGACCCGCTTTAAATATTGTAAATCATGCACGATGTGCAAATTAATGCATATGTTCCTCTAGAGCGGCATAAAGGAGTGTCACTCTTGCATGCCACCTGCCATGGCGCCTAGATTGCATGCATGGTGTCTACCATGGCGCATAAGACCGCATTTCTTGCGCCACAAAAGGGCGATCCACAGAGAAAAAATTACATATAATTTTTGGTTGTGTTGCCCAAAGAATCCGCCTGGTATGGTATGGGGCATTTTTGTAGTGTAGGTGAATTATTCAGTTGATACTTGTTTGTTGTTGATGTATTTGTAGATGCATATTACTACCTTATTATTCTATGCAACTTGTTCTGATTAAACTAGTATACAATGGTATGTGTGGTGACATGTGTGTATTGATGGACTAGAACTTGTCGTAAGAGTTTGTGAGTATTATTCTTCTTGTCCTGTTATCCTTGGGAGACCGTTGAGAACTACATGTGCAATAATAGACTCAAAAGGCCAAGAAAGATTACCAAGCTTGAGCATACCATGGCCATCAAGCAAGGTGTGGCCCATAGAAAAATGATGTCTTCTAATTTCTCTAAATTTATGTAAAAGCATGTTCAAAGGAGCTTCCCTTTGTAGATTAGGTGGATTTTTGCTTCTATAGGTATTGCTTCAGTGGACATGTTCAAGTGATATTTATTAGGCCAAGAAGAATAATTTAATAAAAAAGGGAGAACCATTAGAATAAGATTTTTTCAACAATCTCCTATTACTCAATTGAATATTATTCCTAATTATATGGGAGAAACTCTGCCTCCTAAAATAATGACCTAGATGTGTTTTGAAACCTTTGCATTATAATCTCAAGTATGGTTTTTGAGATGATAAGTAAAATTTAGGGATTTCTATTTTCGTGCCCTCGGGTCCTTAGTTGTGCTCAATTTTCCCCAGCCGCTTAACTTTTCCTCAGTTTTCCCCTCCCTCTAGTTTGAAACCCCTCGCAGACGCTCGGACAGGAGGGTTGCCGTCTGGTCAGAGGCCTTGACCGTTACCGGTGACGGCTAGGGAGCCATGGTGGTTGTAAATTGACCGTTGCTTTTGAATGGTGCTGATGTGTAGGGTCAGGAGACACGTCGGAGCAGCCATCCATCTATCGCTGACGTGTGGGCCGTTTTATTTCCTGATTGTATACGCGGTGCTGGCAATGACAAATGGGGCCGCTCTATAGGGCTGCCACAGCCAATGACCAGTGGGGTCGTGTATTTTTCAGGAAAAGACATATATTACCGCTCTGTGGGGCTGTCGCAGCCAATGACTAGTGGGGTCGTCTATTTATTTAGAGAAAATCATATATTGCCGCTCTGTGGGGCCTCCGCAGCCAATGACCGCTGGGGTCGTCTATTTATTTAGAGAAAATCATATAGAGCCACTCTGTGGGGCCGCCTCAGCCAATGACCGCTGGGGTCGCCCTTAGTGAAAAGGCATATATCCTTGCTTTTAGTTAGAGAGAAGCAACAAGTTCGCTAATTAATTTTTATTAAGCTAGACCCAGCAGGTGACTATTTTCGCAGCTTAATCTAAAGTGAATCTTATGCTAAACATGGCTGGAATCTAGTGTTGTGTATCTCATTAGTCATCGGAGAATCACTGACAGCTCGTTCGCCACCCTCGGACGGAGCAGCCATCGCCGGCACCTCGTCGCGTCGCCGGCTCTGTCCCCCGGCGGCGTCGGACGGACTGCGGCGCTGCACGTCAACCACGGCTCCAGCACTTGTTTTGTCCACACGCATTGTACCCACCGCAGGAAAGTCCGCCGCAAGCAGATCCACCGCCCACGACGACCGGGATTTGATCCGCACACCAATTGGTAGTATAGCTTGATAAGACCTCCGCTTCTGCCTCCCCCGCCCCCTAATCGATTCGGTTCCCGTAATTTATTGGAGTTTGCAGGTGCGAAATAGTCCTCAATGTCTGGTCGTAGCGGGTACACCGGCGAGGGTGGGGATTCGATCATGTCGTGGCCACGTTCTACTTCTCCTACCTCGTTGGAAGTGTAGGTATCTAGCTTCTGCTCTCTGTACTACCATTGAATTTGAAGTGCCGCCATGGCCTGTTGGAGTGATTTAAGTTGTTCTTTTTTCCATTATTATTACAGTTTGCCAGGCAAGCCGATAATCCATGGTACATTGCATACCAAGATGAATCAACCCAATGGTGTAGCCAGAGGATGGATTTGGAGGAGAAGGTGGCCAATTTAGGTGATGAATTGGCCCGTAAAAACCTGATGATATTCGAGCTGAAGCATACTGTGGAGGAAGAAAAGAAGAATTCAGAGCTTATTCGCAAGGAGAAGTTGATACTTGAGACAGATCTTGCCGTATTTGATCAAGTGGTAGAAAATCTAGAACATGAACTTCAAGTGATGGGAGAGGAGAAAATCAGATTCATCTGGGCAGTTTTATTAGGTGTTATCCCTGTCCTAGCAGTTATGTGGTTGTGGTAGATGATTTAGATAGTATAGAATTGTTATTCAGTAGATGGCTCTAACCACTATATTTTGGTGTGGCTCTAACCACTGTATTTTGGCGTACAATTTCCTAGTTGTGCTAAGTAATGTGCGCGATAATTTTAGCATGCATGAACATCTTATAAAAGTGAAGGGATCCCAAAAGTGAAAGCATGTACCAGTGATACGTCTCCAACGTATCTATAATTTTTGATGCTCCATGCTTGTTTTTACACCATTTGCCTACTGTTTTGTTACACTTCGTGGCACTTTTATGCATTTTCCGGAACTAACCTATTAACGAGTTGCTACAGTGCCAGTTCCCTATTTTCTGCTGTTTTTATGTTTCAGAAGTGATACACAGGAAATATTCTCGGAATTGGCTGAAACAAGTTCCTGAAGTCTTATTTTACCTGGAAGCTTCCAGAGATCCGAAGGAGAGTAGGAGGGAGGCCACCAGGGCCCCACACGCCTGGCTGGCGCGGCTAGGGGCCTGGCCGAGCCGCCATAGTGTGAGGGCGCCTGGCCCCTCCTCTGACATCGCCCCTTCGCCTATAAAGACCCCCCGATGGAAAAAACCTAAGTACCCGATCACTTTTCCATCGTGATCCGCCGCCGCCGTCGACCCGAAGATCGGGAGGGTCCAGATGCTCTTCCCGGCACCCTGCCGGAGAGGGGAATCGCCACCGGAGGTCTTCTTCATCGCCATGCTTGCCTCCGGAGCGATGAGTGAGTAGTCTACCTTGGACCATGGGTCCATAGCAGTAGCTAGATGGTTGTCTCCTCCACCATGTGCTTCATGTTTAGATCTCATGAGCTGCCCTACATGATTGAGATCACCGTTATGTAACTCTACATGTTTGGTTTGTTGGGATCCGATGAATATTGGTGTTTATGATTAAGTTGCTGTACTGAATATTATCTTTTGTTATCTCTATGTTGTTTATGATCTTGCATGCTCTCCGTTGTTAGTAGCTATCTTGGCCGAGTAGTTGCTAGTGACTCCAAGAGGGGGTATTTATGCTCGATAGTGGGTTCATGCCTCTATTTAACCTGGGGGAGTGACAGAAACCTCTAAGGTTATAGATGTGCTGTTGCTACTAGGGAGAAAACAACATTCATATGCTCAAGGGCATATGCTTTGTTTACATTACACACTTTTCTTAATGCAATTATCTGTTGTTCGCAACTTAATACTTGTGGAGTTCTCGGATTGATTCACCACAAGTGGATTATTAGTCATAGATGCAGTTGGATGGCGGTCTATGTATTTTGTTGTAATGCCCAGAGTAAATCTCATAGTGATCTTCTTGACATATCACGTTTATCTTTATTCTATCAATTGCCCAACTGTAATTTGTTTACCCAGCATGTGTTATTTTATCTTATGGAGAGACACCACTAGTGAACTGCGGATCCCGGTCCTATTTCCATCATATTGCTATCACATGTTTACTTTTCTCGCACTCTTTACTTTACTCGCATACTCTATTGTTTTCCACTCGATACGCTCATAACCTTTGTTTCAAGCAAACCGGTGAGATTGACAACCTCATCGCAAGTTGGGAACGAAGTACTTGGCTGTGTTGTGTGCAGGTTCCGCGTTGCAGCTAGCAAGCAAAGCTTGGATGAGGCGCCATATATAAATTGTCCGAAGCTGTCGCAATCCAGCAAGCATCACCTTTAGTCGTTTGTCTCTCCTCTCCAAGAACGATAAACCTTGGTTTCTTAACTGAGGGAAAACTAGCTGCTATACTCATCACACCTTCCTCTTGGGGTTCCCAACGGGCTGGTCATTCACCACGCATCAAGCTAATTTTCTGGCGCCGTTGCCGGGGAGGAAGTAGAAGACTTCTGCGAGGGAAGTTTTCGCACGCACATCCTTTACTTTGTTTTATTGTTTTGCTTTACTTTATTTTACCTGCATCGTTTTATATCAAAAACCCAAAAAATTAGAATCCTTGGTAGTTGTTATTTCTTTACTTTTAGTTTATCATGTTGATCCCTAAGTACGTTCTGGAGGACCTCTCAGTAGGTAGTGGTTCGATTATTGGCAAAAGTAACATTGAGGAGTTCTTTAATCACATTAGTATGCATAAGGAAGTTGAGGAAAAGTCTTTGGTTGAGCTAGCTCCTAGTTACGAAGTTGCTTCTGCTCATTTAGTTCACATGTTAGAAGCTAGGTTTGCTAGTCTTAATCCTTTTATGCAATACATGTTCCTTTAGCTTCACGAAATTGAGGATCCCGAAAAGAAAGCTTTTATCTTGGAAACTTTGCGCATAGAATTTAAAGATGTTGCAAGTGAGGCTAGGAAAGTTTTTAAGAAGTTTAACAAGCTTGGCTCGCCTGTTGAAATTGTTGGTACACCCAACGAAGATTCTAGATTGCCAATACCTTGTAAGCTTGTAGGAATTCATAATGCCTTGGTAGCTAATACTAGTTGGATTTGTCCTGAAAATCTTTTTGATGAAAATAGTGTACCAAAGCGTGATTTCAAGGGATACTCAAAACCTCAATTGGATAGTATTCATTTCTTTATTCCTATAGTGGATCCTGATCCCCCTTTCATTATTACTTGATTCGCAATTTTCTGCGCCTAGCTCAAAGGCGTTAAAGAAAAGCACTCTTGGGAGATAACCCAATGTTTCTTTTCAGTACTTTTTATTTTATTTGAGTCTTGGAAGTCATTACTACTGTAATGACCGCTCCTTATCTTGTTTATTTTGTTTTTGTGCCAAGAGAAGCCTCTAATTCGAGTGAGGTAAAGATTTGGGGATGTTGCTGTCCTGAAACTGTTTTCGGTGCTGCACCGTAAAAATTCGTATAAATTCTCTGTATATCTTTTGGACCTTCAATTTCTTGTGCATATGCCCCAGGTTATATCCAAACTTTTGTTAGTTGAACACTTTTTGATTTGAGCAACAGAAAACCCCTCAAAAATTCGACCTTTGTCAGCTGTTCAGTTTTGACAGATTTCTGCCAATATTTGTGTTTGCCACTTTATCGCTTTCTTTTGAGTTCTTTTGATCACGGAACTTTTTAGGAGGTTGCTACAGTAGTATTTGCTATATATGTGGTGGTTCTGAGTTGAAATCTGATGCAAAAAGAGGGTTGATTATATGTTATGCTTGCACTAATGTTGCTAATAGAATTGTGTTTAGTTTTGTATGAAGGAAGTTTTCAAGTGTAGGGATTGGAGAATAATGAGATGAGTTGAAGAATGGACAAAAGCTCAAGCTTGGGTATGCCCATGCATCACCCCAAGAAATATCCAAGAAGTACAAGCGTCAAAGCTTGGGGATGCCCCCGAGGCACCCCTTCTTCATCGGCAAAAATCAGGTCACCTTTCAAGACGCTATATTTTTATTGCTTCATGCACTATATGTTTTTCTTGGAGCGTCAGTTGTTTTAGTTTTTTTAGTTTGTTTAGTTTGTTTGATTGCTGCAATAAATGGTTGGACCCCAACAAATTTCTTTTGGAGAAGTTGTACTCGTTTTCATTTGCAAAGAACACTCCGTTTTCACTCTTATCGTTCATCGAGTGTTCTTCTTTTTCTGCTACTGCTTTTGGTTTTCGTTTTCGCCTTGATTTGCGTTCAGACCTTGCCATATCTTTTCATCAAGGTGTATTTTTGCCTCTGATCTTTATTGGTTTTCAACAAAAGAGGTGTCTTTAAAAATTTCAAATGGTGTTGGAAAAGAGAAAAAGCTTTGTGCAAAATAGTGGTATAAGAAGGAGCTTGTGTAGACTGCGGCTTAGGCTTTTTCATGTCATGCTTGATGTCTTTTTGATAGTATTCTTAGTGGTTTTTCTGTAGCATGACTTGTCTCAAATAACTGAGATTGCTTAATGAGCCTTTGAAAAAATCATGCATTGTTTTTATTGTATGGAAGCTTTATTTTGGTTTTCTCCTTGATGCTTTATTTGGGTTGACTTGGCGCATGCTCACACATGTTAGACTCTTACAAAGTTGCCAATAGCCTTCCTGATCATTTAGTTTTTGACTTTTGATGCCATCTTATGCTTCTTTTAATGTCGCTTTGCATGATTATGGCCATTACTGCTCTCTTAGTTGGTCGCTCCCAGTCTTTTGCTAGCCCTCGCCTTGTACTGAGTATGAGCTCTACTCGTGCATCCAACTCCTAAAAGACAAAGTTTTCCAAAGTGTCCACCATACATACCTACTAGCAATTTGCTATTCCAAGTAAATTTGACTTGCTTTTATTTTCTCTTCAAATTAAACTCTTACCAGTGTTATGCGAAATTCGGTCAGTAAAGCTCTCGCGAACCGGAAGGCACACTTTACTTTTTCCTGCTCTTAAAAATTTGACATTATGTTCTCTTATGTTGAGTTGTTATGCTTGCAAGTTATAAGTTGGATTCTAGCCTAGCCATGCTGTCATGGGGCAAGCTTTCAACATTGCACTTCTTATTTGAGTTGATATCGTGATCTTTTGTTGATGGATGCCCGCGGTGTGAAATGAATTGGGAATCTTGTGGGGATCATGGAGTTTGTATATGTGTTAGGGAAACGCCGGGCCGCTAATCTAAGCCATGCATAATTCATGGTGGAAATTTGCAGCAAACCCATGGTGAACATTCGACGACGCATCTCACAATAAAAAGCTAAACAAAAGGCAAATAAAAGAGGTGTCAAGGTGTTCATTGTCTGCTTGTCCTGTCATTTTGGTGTGGGCTTGTTCCATGTCATCGGTCACGGAGGTACCCCATTGGTGGTTCTCAATGATATGCATATACTTACAATGACAAGAGCCTTGCTTGGGACTCTAAGTAAAGAAGCATGAGGTTTGGGTACTCGTATTCACGGAACATGAGGTTTTCAACTTATGATTTGTCAAGCATATGCTTCATAATTGTTCTCGCATTAACTTTAACCATTCAAGATGCTTATGATGGGGGCAATGAGAGCTCAAAGCCGGTAAGTACCATAATTTTTGAAGGTTATAAAACTTGCAATCACTGCTTCCCTCTGCGAAGGGCCTTTCTTTTACTTTTATGTTGAGTCACCACCTTCTTTCTTTATGCACCATTAAGAGAGCATAGTTGTCATTCTTAGTGTGATATGCATTGTCCCAAAGTTCATTGATTGATTCATATTGTTGGTTTCACTTGTTCTCAAATTATTTGTATCTAGTCGCCCTTTTAAACTTGAAGGTGTCCTATGCATTTATGGTTTGCTCTCTTTGAAGGACAAGCTGAAAACCATTTGTATGTTTTTCCTTATGATTTGAACACACATTTGACTTTCACTGTTTCATTTTCATGATCTTTTGTTTGTGTTCATTTGCATGTTTACAACATGGTTGCTAAGTTCTTATTATCAAGATTATATCTTCATGCCCATGTTTTAAGTTCTTATGATCCCAGCTCACAAATGCTTACATATATGATCAAGATTGTGTAGGTGCATGTCACCTCAAAAATTATTCTTTTGTTATCACTTACCTACTCGAGGACGAGTAGGAGTTAAGCTTGGGGATGCTGATACGTCTCCAACGTATCTATAATTTTTGATGCTCCATGCTTGTTTTTACACCATTTGCCTACTGTTTCGTTACACTTCGTGGCACTTTTATGCATTTTCCGGAACTAACCTATTAACGAGTTGCCACAGTGCCAGTTCCCTATTTTCTGCTGTTTTTGTGTTTCAAAGTGATACACAGGAAATATTCTCGGAATTGGACGAAACAAGTTCCTGAAGTCTTATTTTACCCGGAAGCTTCCAGAGATCCGAAGGAGAGTAGGAGGGGGGGGCCACCAGGGCCCCACACGCCTAGCTGGCATGGCCAGGGGCCTGGCCGCGCCGCCATAGTGTGAGGGCGCCTGGCCCCTCCTCTGACATCGCCCCTTCGCCTATAAAGACCCCCCGACGGAAAAAACCTAAGTACCCGATCACTTTTCCAGAAGACATCGCGATCCGCCGCCGCCGTCGACCCGAAGATCGGGAGGGTCCAGAAGCTCTTCCCGGCATCCTGCCGGAGAGGGGAATCGCCACCGAAGGTCTTCTTCATCGCCATGCTTGCCTCCGGAGCGATGAGTGAGTAGTCTACCTTGGACCATGGGTCCATAGCAGTAGCTAGATGGTTGTCTCCTCCACCATGTGCTTCATGTTTAGATCTCATGAGCTGCCCTACATGATTGAGATCACCGTTATGTAACTCTACATGTTTGGTTTGTTGGGATCCGATGAATATTGGTGTTTATGATTAAGTTGTTGTACTGAATATTATCTTTTGTTATCTCTATGTTGTTTATGATCTTGCATGCTCTTCGTTGTTAGTAGCTATCTTGGCCGAGTAGTTGCTAGTGACTCCAAGAGGGGGTATTTATGCTCGATAGTGGGTTCATGCCTCTATTTAACCTGGGGGAGTGACAGAAACATCTAAGGTTGTAGATGTGCTGTTGCTACTAGGGAGAAAACAACATTCATATGCTCAAGGGCATATGCTTTGTTTACATTACACACTTTGCTTAATGCAATTATCTGTTGTTCGCAACTTAATACTTCTAGGGTGTTTGGATTGATATCCCCGGGAGTGGATTATTAGTCATAGATGCAGTTGGATGGCGGTCTATGTATTTTGTTGTAATGCCTAGAGTAAATCTCATAGTGATCTTCTTGACATATCACGTTTATCTTTATTCTATCAATTGCCCAACTATAATTTGTTTACCCAGCATGTGTTATTTTATCTTATGGAGAGACACCACTAGTGAACTGTGGATCCCGGTCCTATTTCCATCATATTGCTATCACCTGTTTACTTTACCCGCACTGTTTACTTTACTCGCATACTCTATTGTTTTCCACTCGATACGCTCATAACCTTTGTTTCAAGCAAACCGGTGAGATTGACAACCTCATCGCAAGTTGGGAACGAAGTACTTGGTTGTGTTGTGTGCAGGTTCCGCGTTGCAGCTAGCAAGCAAAGCTTGGACGAGGCGCCATATATAAATTGTCCGAAGCTGTCGCAAGCCAGCAAGCATCACCTTCAGTCGTTTGTCTCTCCTCTCCAAGAATGATAAACCTTGGTTTCTTAACTGAGGGAAAACTAGCTGCTATACTCATCACACCTTCCTCTTGGGGTTCCCAACGGGCTGGTCATTCACCACGCATCAACCAGCCTCTCGGATCAAATACATATCAATCTTCCCAATCAAGTTGGGATAGAATTCAAATCATACATACGGATGTACATGGACACATCGAGAAAGTGGAGAAGCTTGTTTTGAGATGGAGGTAGTAGTTCGAACAATTTTATCCCAATTTGAAATTTAAAAATACAAATTTATCATAATTTATCCCAATTTGTGGCATCGAACACGGCCGCGCAGCGATGGGCTAGAAGGGCCGGGACGACGGGCGGCTGAGGGGTGGTCATCTGCGCCATCCGCAAACTTGGACATGGAGGAGGGCTGGATATGCGCCATCTGCGGCTTCGCAACCACTCTTGGCACCACTGCCGTCTTGGTGTACTTCATCAGCGACGGATCTGAGGAGGGCTAGATCGGCGGCTTTGCAGCGCGGTTATAGACGATGGCTTCAATTGTCTTGGCATCGATTCATGCTCTCGGCACCGCCACCGTCTTGGTGTCCTTCATCAGCAATGGATCCGAGGAGGGCAACGGAAGTGAGACATCGGCAGGCTCCGACATTGAAGGCTGGATCTGCGCCGTCACAGCGATGTTGTAGGCGATGGCTTCAATGATCTTGGCATCGATGACCACTGTCGGCACGGCCGCCATCTTGGTGTCCTTCATCAGCAACAGATCTGAGGAGGGCAACGGAAGTGAGACATCGGCAGGCTCCGACATTGAAGGCTGGATCTGCACCGTCGCAGCGATGTTGTAGGCGATGGCTTCAATGATCTTGGCATCGATGACCACTGTTGGCACGGCCGCTGTCTTGGTGTTCTTCATCATCAACAGATCTGAGAAGAGAAACGAAAGTGAGACAGAGAGAGACATTTCAACTATTTCTGAGGGTTAGATCCTCAACGGCACTCTTAGATCCACGCCGCCGCACGGTTAGATCCGCGCCGCCGCACGTACGGTTAGATCTGTGCCGCCGTATGCACGGTTAGATCCGCGCGGCCGCACACACGCTGCAGTTCTGCGCGGCCGCACGCACGGTTAGATCCGCGCCGCCGCACGCACGCTGCAGTTCCGCGCGGCCGCACGCACGGTTAGATCCGCACCGCCGCGACCGCCAGAGTAAGAGAGGAAATAGGAGAGAGGAAGATGCGACTGGAATATGGGACTGCCAGGGTTGGTAGGTATGTGCTCTGCTCTTCTCTCCGTATGCGTCCATCGAGGTAGAGAGAGATATACAGGCCATCCGATCATAAATGATCCAACGGTGCAAGCGTACGTTGAGCTATCAACCAACCAAGATCCGTGTGATATATTACATCTCGACCAATCAGAGATCAGCCAGTGAGTACAAGAGGAAAACTGAGTAGAACTAAGAGGGGGAAAACTGAGGAAAAATGTTTATCGGAAGGGCAAAACTGAGTAGGACTGAGTAAAACAAGTGGACTCGGAGGGGGAAAACTGAGTAAAACTAAGTAAAACAGGGGCACCCAAATAATAAAGGGAGTAAGGGAAATATAAGCTTTTGGCATAAAAATTGTTAGATTGTGTTATTTGAACAATATAGTACATTTTGGCCGACGTGATATTATTTGCAATTCAAAGATACACTGAAAGTGCAAACTTTGTTTCCCTCAGATTTTGTGTGTTAGATAACAACATTAGTGATACTAATTGTGTGCTAAGATTTGCAGGATTTTCATTTGAAGAATTGCCAGGCCGGATTATCCGGCCAGGGGTGGCCGGATAATCTGCCCCCTCTGGGGTGGCCGAAAAACGGCTAAGGACTTATCGCGGTGTCACCCAGATAGGGGGGCCGGATAATCCGGCCAGCCGGATAATCCGCCCCAGCTTTGGCCGGATATTCCGCCCTCCCCCGGGAGTGGCTGAAATTCTGCTAAGGACCTAGCGCGGCGTCACCCAGATAGGGGGGGCGGATAATCCGGCCAGGGGCCGGATAATCCGGCCAGCCGGATAATCCGGCCCAACTTTGGCCGGATAATCCGCCCCTCCAACTCAGCAACGGCTACATTTTGGGAGGGGCTATAAATACCCCTCCCCTTCTTCTACCTCAAGCTGCTCGAGCTGTGAAGAAAAAGACCCCATTTTAGAGCCACCAAATTCGCAAGATCTCCTCCCTCAACCCACCAAAGTCGTTGATCTTTGGAGAATCGAAGGAGAAGGCCTTGATCTACATTCTCACCGAAGCGATTTGATTTCCCCTCTCATTTGCTAGAGGGCCCTTTGGTCTTGGGTTCCCTTGTGTCCCTTGACCTTGTTTGTGTGATTGAAATCTTGATACTTGTTGATTGAGATCTTTGTGGTGCTTGGGAGCCTCCAATTCAGTTGTGGAGTTGTGCCCCAAGTTTTGTAAAGGCCGGTTCCGCCTTGAGGAATCCCTTAGTGGAAAGTGAGCTAGGCCTTTGTGGCGGAAGCTTGCACCGGAGAATAGGGTGAGCCTTTGTGGCGTTGGTTAGGCCTTTGTGGCAACCACACCCCTCCAACGTAGACGTACTTCCCCTAAAAAGGAAGGAACTACGGGAATTACATCCGTGTCTCCGTGTGCTCCACTCTCGGTTACCTCTATCCTTTATTACCTTTACTACTTGTATCTTGCTTAGCTTGCTAGTTGACATATAGGTAAATTCACCTTAGTTGCATATCTAGAGAATTTACCTTTGTGTCAAGCCTAAATTGAAAAAGAAATAAAATTTGAGTAGCACCTATTCACCCCCCCCTCTAGGTGCCCATACGATCCGTTCAATTGGTATCAGAGCCTCGGCTCTTTATTCGGGCTTAACCGCCTAAGAGTATGGACACCTCTCCGAGTGAGGGCTCGGGTCAAGTTTCCATGGGTGAGTTCAAATCTTTGGAATCATCCATGGCTTCTATGACAACTCAAGTAAATGAGTTGCGTGAAATGATAGCGCAACTCTTGCAAGCTAAAACTACGAATGCTCCTCCACCTCCGGAAAAACCCGCTACTCCACAAGTGGAGAATGTGGTAATTGATGTGGAGGGCACCGATAAAAATGGCGATGCTAAGTCTTCCACCAAGGGCGACGGGAAAGGTGAATTCCCTCCTTGGTATTCACCCGACCCGCCGGTTCCTCATCCTCATATTAACAATAGAGGAGATCCACCTAAGCTTGATGCATTAAACTTTGGTCAATGGCAATATCAAATGATCTCTCATATGCGCAGTTCTTGCATCGAGCTTTGGAGGATCGTTGAGGAAGGATTCAAGGCCGTGGATCCCCACAACATGACAAGAAGAGAGACGGTTGATAGCCAACTCAATGCTACCGCTCTTCACATGATTCAAGTCGCCGTGGGATCCAAGGACTTGCCTCACATCCAACACTTCTTCACCGCCAAAGAAGCTTGGCAAGCTCTCTCCGACGTCTTTGTTGGCAATGAGAGCATGAAGAAAACAAGATATATTGCCTTCTCAAATCAAGCGGAGGGTTTCTTCATGATGGATGGTGAGGATCATCAAGAAATGTATAGAAGACTCAAGACCATTGCTACCACCTTCAAGAACCTCGGTGCTCACCATATTGATGATGAGTGGATCAAGATGAAGTACATTCTTGCTCTCACTCCATATGAGCCCGCGGATATAAAGAGTGTTCAAGGAAAGCACAACTTCAATGAGATGACCTCCAATCAAGTGATGCAAGAAATTCAAGCCTACAAGGTTTCCGCACAAAATGCGGAAGATGCTCGTGCCCGTGCCATAGGGATGCAAAGAAGCTCCAATCTTGCATTGAAAGCAAGTGTGGTTGAGAAAGAGGTTCCTCTTCAAGCAAGTATTGAAGCAAGGCTAGAGATGTGTCCCGAGGACATAAGGCATGAGTACAATGAGCACATGGCCTTCTATGGAAAAACCTTTTGGGTTGATCCACACAAGGCCAAAGAAGACAATCAAAGAAGAAGCAAGTCAAGTGGCTATCAAAGGAATGACAACAATGGTCAAAGGGTGAGGACTTGCTACAATTGCAATGATAGATTTCACTTCGTTGCCGAGTGCCCTTATGAGAAGAGAGAAGACCATGGTGGAAAGCTCATACTCAAGAACAAGACCAAGTCACCATCCAAGAAGCCTTTTGTGAAGAAGGGTGGACCAAAGAGGAAGCAACCAAAGTTTGTGTTCTTGACTCAAGAAGAGTACTCCGCAAGTGAGAGTGATGAAGAAGAAACCACAACTAGTGAGATGGCCGCAATGGCAACCACCTCCACTTCCTCCATATCACTCTTTGAATCCCCCAATGAGGACTCTCTTCTCAAGAACGTCAAATGCCTTATGGCCAAGTCTTCCGAGGTATCACCCACATCTTTCTCTTCCTCTAAGACAAATGATGCTTCCTTGAATGATCTTGCTAGTCTTAGATTAAAGGAAGAAATTATTGCTTTTGATGATTATGTGTCTAGTGTAGATGGTGTTCATAAGATTCACTTTGAACGTCTATTGAGCCAATATGGTAAAACTCTTGAAAAACTAGATGAACAAATGAGGCTTGAAAGAGAATATGCTCAAGATATTGCCTCACTAACCGAGTCTCTTGAAGAAGAGCAAGAGGAACGAGCAACTCTTGAAGAGAAGCTCGATTCCATTGAGGAAGCAAATAATGAAGTGGTTTCCAAACTCACTAAAGAGCGTGACCATGCTCATGCTAAAGTAAAAATGCTTAAAAAGGAAAAGGTTGAATTTGGTGTTGGTCATGATATACTTGTTAAGGATTTAGAAGATCTTGACAAGGCTCACAAGGCCTTGAAAAGTGAACACTCTATTCTTACCAAGTCACATGAACAACTTCAAATTCAATTGACTAAGAATAATGTGCCTAGTTCTTCTACTTCTACTTGTGATCATGCAAATGTCATTGAAGAAAATGCTAGGTTGAAAGATGAGCTTGCCAAGTCCTCCATTCCCATAGGTGAGAAAAACTTGAATGACCTTTTGAGTAAGCAAAAGGCATTTGGTGATAAAACGGGGATTGGCTATGTCTCAAAGAAGAAGAAGAACAACAAGAAGAAAAAGGCCAAGCCCGCACAAGCAAAGAAGGATCCTATTGTGGGTGGCAAAGCCACTCATGATGATCATGCGGGAATTGCTAACCCTCACTATGTTTTATTTCGTGATTATTATGGTGATGTTTATGCAAAATATGTTGGTCCAAATGATGGTTATGTTGCTTGGTCTATTTGGGTTCCAAAGACCCTTGTTGCTAACAAAAGAGGACCCATTGAAAAATGGGGACCTAAAACCAAGCAATGATCTCTTGTAGGACTATGCTTCCGGTGGTTCAAAATGGGTGCTTGATAGTGGATGCACAAGTCATATGACCGGAAGCAAGAAGATTATGACGGAGATAAGACCAAATGACAATCATATAACCGTCACTTATGGAGACATGTCACAATCCGAGGTATTGGGTCTTGGCAAGGTGGTGGTCGCACCGGATATTTCCCTTGTGGACGTCATGCTTGTTGAGACCCTTGGTTATAATTTACTTTCAGTTCGTGCACTTGGTAAGATGGGCTTTGCCGTCTTCATTGATAATGACATTGTGGTACTCTTGTGGAGCAAGTCTCTAAAGGTCGCTTTCGTTGGACACATTGAAAATAACTTGTATGTGGTGGACTTTTCGGGGAAAACCACTACAAGTGCTATGTGTTTATTTGGAAAGGCCGATGTGGGTTGGTTTTGGCATCGCCATTTATCCCATGTCAATATGAGAACTTTGCAAAGCCTTCACAAGGGTGGCCACATACTCGGACTAAAAGAGAATGTTTCTTTTGCCAAAGATCGTGTTTGCAGGGCTTGCGTTCTAGGAAAGATGCATGATTCTCCCCACCCAAGCAAGACTATCATTTCTTCCAAGAGGATCTTGGAGCTCCTTCATGTGGATCTTTTTGGTCCTCCCTCTCATGCAAGTCTTGGTGGGAAGAAATATTGTTTGGTGATTGTTGATGACTATTCAAGATATACTTGGGTTTACTTCTTCAAGCATAAGAGTGAGACTCAACAAACCGTCATCGACTTTGCCAAGGAAGTTGAACGTCAACATGGGCAAACTATTTTGGCAATAAGAAGTGACAATGGCTCGGAGTTCAAGAACTACACCTTAAATGGATTTCTTAGTGATGAGGGGATTCGTCATCAATATTCCGCTGCATATACCCCTCAACAAAATGGTGTAGCCGAAAGGAAGAACCGGACTCTTATGGATATGGCTAGGTCCATGTTGGCGGAGTTTAAGTCTCCATACAACTTTTGGGCCGAAGCTATCTCTACGGCTTGTCATTCATCAAACCGGCTCTTCCTCCGCAAAGGCCTAAACAAGACTCCATATGAAATTCTCACCGGAAGCAAGCCCAACATCTCCTACTACCGGGTTTTCGGGTGTAAGTGTTTCTTTAAAAGAAAAGGAGTTCGTTTAGGTAAATTTGATCCAAAAGCAATAGAAGGTATTTTTGTTGGTTATGGTGCCGAATCCCACACTTATAGAGTCTTCAACAAGTCCACCGGGCGTGTTGAAGAATCTTGTAGTGTGGTATTCGAAGAGAATGACGGCTCCCAAGAGGGGCGAGATGTTGTTTCTTGTGATGTAGATGATGAAATACCTCGAGAAGCCATAGGAAGAATGGGCGTGGGATTTTTCCGCCCCATTGAGGGACACCTTGTGGCCGACCGGGAAGGACTATGCTCTACTCAAGTGGAGCCTTCATCTTCACAAGCTCAACAAGCCTCTCCCAAGGAAGCAACTAATGCACCAACCGAAGAACAAGACAAGGACCTTCATGAAGAAGAAGGGGCACCACCATCCTCTCCGGTTATCTCAACCGCCCCCAATTCTTCACATGACCAAGATCAACCTACTCATGAAGATAATGATGATCAAGGTCAATTTAATGGTCAAGACGGGGACCAAAATGATCAAGATGATCAAGTGACTCCTCCAAGGTCAAATGAGGAGATCGAAGCCTGTCGCAAGAGAAGAGTTGAAAGAGACTTGGAACTTAAAGGTCATACCCTTGAGAGGGTTATTGGAGATTTAAGAAGCAAAGTGTCAACTCGGCGTCAATTGGCACAATTTAGCTCTCATCATGCTTATATCTCCATGGTTGAACCCAAGAAAGTATTTGAAGCACTTGAAGATCCAGATTGGTTGGATGCTATGCATGAAGAACTCAACAACTTCAAGCGCAATAATGTATGGGTGTTAGTAGAGAAGCCAAAGGAGTGCCGCAATGTGATTGGCACAAAGTGGATATTCAAGAACAAGCAAGATGAGCATGGAATTGTTGTGAGGAACAAGGCAAGATTGGTTGCTCAAGGTTTCTCTCAAGTTGAAGGCATTGACTTTGGAGAAACTTATGCTCCCGTGGCTCGTCTTGAGTCCATCCGTATCCTTCTTGCATATGCCACTCATCATAATTTTAAGTTGCAACAAATGGATGTTAAGAGTGCATTTCTTAATGGTCCATTGAAAGAGGAAGTGTATGTTAAGCAACCCCCGGGGTTTGAGGATCTCAACTTCCCTAACCATGTCTACAAACTCCATAAGGCACTCTATGGCCTTAAACAAGCCCCACGTGCGTGGTATGAGCACCTTAGGGAGTTGTTGGTAGACCGTGGGTTTGAAGTTGGGCAAATCGATCCTACTCTTTTTACTAAGAGGGTCAATGGGGAGCTTTTCGTATGCCAACTATATGTTGATGATATTATCTTTGGCTCTACTAACAAAGCTTTTAATGATGAATTTTCAAAGCTTATGACCGATAGGTTCGAGATGTCTATGATGGGCGAAATGAAGTTCTTTCTTGGTTTTGAAATCAAGCAATTGAAAGAAGGGACTTTTATTTATCAAGCAAAATATGTCCAAGACATGCTCAAGAGGTTCAAGATGAAGGAACTAAATGGGGCTGCCACACCAATGGCCACAAAATGCCATCTTGAGCTTGATCCCAATGGTAAAGATGTGGATCAAAAGGTATACCGTTCTATGATCGGTTTGTTGCTTTACCTTTGTGCATCTAGACCCGATATTGTGTTGAGTGTAGGTGTGTGTGCAAGGTATCAAGCCGCTCCTAAAGAAAGCCACCTTATGGCGGTTAAGAGAATATTTCGATATTTGGTTCATACCCCAACTTATGGTCTTTGGTATCCCAAAGGCTCGGATTTCTCTCTTTGTGGCTTCACGGATTCGGATTGGGCTGGTGACAAGGATGATAGGAAATCAACCTCCGGAGCTTGCCAATTTCTTGGTAGGTCTTTGGTGTGTTGGTCTTCTAAGAAGCAAAATTGTATATCTCTCTCCACCGCCGAAGCCGAATACATTGCCGCCGCAAGTGGATGCACTCAATTGTTATGGATGAGGCAAACTTTGAAGGAATACGGTGTCAATTGTGACAAAGTGCCTCTTTTATGTGACAATGAAAGTGCCATCAAGATCGCCTATAATCCGGTGCAACATTCAAGAACCAAGCATATTGAGATCCGGAATCATTTCATTAGGGATCATGTTGCCCGCGGGGATATTGAGCTTGCCTATGTTTGCACCAAGGATCAACTTGCCGATATATTCACGAAGCCTCTTGATGAAGCAAGATTTGGATATTTGAGGAATGAGCTAAATATCATCGATTTGAGGAGTGTGGCTTGAACATCTTGCAAATACACCTATATTTCAATGCTTGTTTGATTTAGGTGTGGGCATGGAAATAGGGGGAGTGCGGTCCTAATTAATTGGGCTATCCCTCCCCCCATAATGCCGATAGTAATCATATCATTCTCTTAATATCATTTTATGATTTTTGAGCTTCAATGATGAGTAGTGGTTATGGACTCAAGATACATCTTCGCGGTCCAATGCCATAACACTCAAACATGGTGGCTTCGGCCACCGACCTCTTCTTTGCGAAGAGTTGATTCATTGCATATCTTATTTGAGGTTTTGGTGTTCTCTCCCGGTGTTATTTCTTATTTTTGATATGGGAAGGCACTTGCGTTGGATTTTTAGTCGATTTGCTCTTGCAATGTTAAGTGCCGAGAACCACTCCGTGTTTGCTCTCTCACCTAAGCCATCCTCTCTCAAGACATCTATCTATGCACACGAGTTCAAATTTTTCATCAAAACAACATCTGTTTTTGAAAATTTCGTGTTGGCCAGTTTGCTGGCTCCAGGCCAGAATATCCGCCCTCTCTGGGCCAGAATATCCGGGGGGCCGGATTATCCGCCCTTTCCTGGCCGGATAATCCGGCCGTAGTGACCCTGGGTATATAAGGGGGAGGGTCGGGCTGCCCTAGGGCAGTTCCCTCCCCACCCCTTCCAGGTGATCCCTGCCGCCGCCGCCTCCTTCCCATCGCCGCCGCCGGAGCTCCGGCCAACCTTTTGGCCTGATTTCTTCGGAGGTTGCTCTCCTCCTCTTCTGGAAGGCTTTCACCAAGCGGATTTCGCAATGGATGCGGGTATTGCTCTTCTCATTGGATGTGTCTTTACCCCTTCTTGTTCTTGGTGATTTTGCCCTCTAGGTGTTGTTTTCCTGAATCATGTTGTATGGTACTTTCTTCCCGATCTATCAAATTGCAGGCTGCAGCAACACTTAGAAATTTTTTTTCGAGGGGGCCGGATTATCCGCCCCCCCTTGGCCGGATAATCCGGCCTGGGAAGATCACTGTCAATTTTTTTTTGTGTTGCTACTCTCAATTTGCTGTTTTGGTGTAGGTTGTTTATTCATACTACATGGTTCTTTGATCTTTTCCGTAACTCGTGTGCATACGCTTATCCCCATGCTCTCCGTGCATCTCTCTTTCACAGGTGGTCCGAGTATCCCGAAGCGCAAGCGTCGGCTTGTTCGGAATGAGGAAGGAGTTCTTCTGGATGAGATTGCTATCCGGCGGGCACAGAGGGAAGCTGCTAGGAAGGCTGAGCAGGAGAAAGCTGCCAAGGTTGCCAAAGCTCGTGCCCGTCATCGCAAAGGCAAAGAGCCTCGTCCTGACTACAAGAAGATGCCAAAGGCCGAGTACATTCTTGTGCGGAGGAACAATTGGTATGCTACTGCAAGAGATGAAGACATTGAAGACAGGGGTTTCTGGAATGAGGAGCAGTGGGGGATTTTTCGTGATATTTATGAGCCTTTCAAGAATCCTTGCCGTCCAATGCATCCGATTGACTTTGATCACCTCCGCAGCAAGTCTTACTTTGATGAAGCTCTCTCTGTGATTGAGAAGATGGGTTTGATGGGGTTGGCCAACATTCAGTGCGACTACAATCCCGGTCTTATCAAGCAGTTCTATGCTACTCTGGTGATTTTGCCCAATGCTCAGAAATCTATGAAGTGGATGACCGGCGAACATGAGTGCACATCAGACTTTCCTACGTTTGCCTCTCTCTTGGGGTATGCGTACAATGGAGAGACTCCAGTGGGTCGGCGTATCCACAACCCGGGGAACAAGCCTGACAAGGACAAGCTCCATGACCTCTATGACTCCACAGGTGTTGTGGGCTTCATCAATGGCCTACATCCGCTTTATGATCAGCTGGTCCGCATTTTCAGGGAGAACATTGCTCCTAGTGGTGGCAACAATGATGCCATTCGCACCTCTCTGGTTGATCTGCTTGCTTTTGCTCATGAGTGTGCCACGTCGACTAACCCTGCTGAGGACTTTACCCTTGATGTGATGGACTTCATCTTCTATGAGATCAAGGATGCTATTATTCAGAGGAACACTGTGCCATATGCTCCTTTCATCATGCTTCTCATTAAGCATGTCCTTGGAGACTATGATATTCATGATGACTGTGTGGAGCACAAGGTCAAGAAGATGTATATCAAAAGAAAGGCGAAATCTGCTCCTTCAGCTGCATATCCTGACACTTTCATGGCTGATGCGAGGACTAGTGCTACTGCTCGTGAACAGAGGGCTGCTGCATCTGTTGTGTCTAGGGAGGTGAGGAAGCTCAGCTGGTTTGAGCGGAATGTTCTGTGCATGAAGGTAGAGATCCACCGTGAGAACTACCAGGCCTATGTCGAGAGGAAGAGCATCCAGGACACTCAGCAGCTTATCCTTCACCGTCTCAGTGGTGCTCAGACCGCCGATCCCACTCCTACTGCTCCTGTGGCCTATGAAGCTTGGAACATCGACCGCTACAACTGGATGGATATGCAGCAGCATCTCTTTGATGCTCCAGATGCTCCCGCAGGAGGTGCTCGTGCAGAGGCTGAGGAGGACTTTGAGGCTGAGGAGGACTTTGATGATGAGGATGAAGATGCTGGAGATGACGAGGGTGATGGCGGAGATTATGATGATGTGGACTTCGATGACGTGGACGAGTGATTTCTCGGGACGTGTAGCATCGCTCTTCTCCCTTTTTGGTGTCTTGATGCCAAAGGGGGAGAAGTAGTTCTATTAGGAATTTGTCGGGATTTGCATGGGTGGAAACACAAGCTTGCGCGCTTATCATTCTTTGGCGCTTGTGTTTCTTCTTATTTCGTTTGTCTTAAGTCGAACTTTGTGTGTGGTTGAACTTCGTGTCGTTTATATGCTACCATGTGGTGTATGAGACTATGTCATATGTTCTTAATATGCTATGTGGATCATTATGTGTTGTTCACTTATTTTTATCAGCTCATGGTTATTGGTGAAATGGCTATGGAATTATTGCCCGGCATATCATATTATCATATTCGGGATTCCATAATCCATAATATTTGAGTTATCTATGCAATGGTATGTCTCTTCTAAACTCATTGGTGAAGTTGCACACATCTAGGGGGAGCTGTGTATTTTGATCAATTATTCGTTGTTTGAATTATTCGACCTTTCTTGCAAATCCTAGTGTTGTCATCTAACACCAAAAAGGGGGAGATTGAAAGTGCAAACTTTGTTTCCCTCAGATTTTGTGTGTTAGATAACAACATTAGTGATACTAATTGTGTGCTAAGATTTGCAGGATTTTCATTTGAAGAATTGCCAGGCCGGATTATCCGGCCAGGGGTGGCCGGATAATCCGCCCCCTCTGGGGTGGCCGAAAAACGGCTAAGGACTTATCGCGGCGTCACCCAGATAGGGGGGCCGAATATTCCGGCCAGGGGCCGGATAATCCGGCCAGCCGGATAATCCGCCCCAGCTTTGGCCGGATATTCCGCCCTCCCCCGGGAGTGGCTGAAATTCTGCTAAGGACCTGGCGCGGCGTCACCCAGATAGGGGGGCGGATAATCCGGCCAGGGGCCGGATAATCCGGCCAGCCGGATAATCCGGCCCAACTTTGGCCGGATAATCCGCCCCTCCAACTCAGCAACGGCTACATTTTGGAAGGGGCTATAAATACCCCTCCCCTTCTTCTACCTCAAGCTGCTCGAGCTGTGAAGAAAAAGACCCCATTTTGGAGCCACCAAATTCGTAAGATCTCCTCCCTCAACCCACCAAAGTCGTTGATCTTTGGAGAATCGAAGGAGAAGGCCTTGATCTACATTCTCACCGAAGCGATTTGATTTCCCCTCTCATTTGCTAGAGGGCCCTTTGGTCTTGGGTTCCCTTGTGTCCCTTGACCTTGTTTGTGTGATTGAAATCTTGATACTTGTTGATTGAGATCTTTGTGGTGCTTGGGAGCCTCCAATTCAGTTGTGGAGTTGTGCCCCAAGTTTTGTAAAGGCCGGTTCCGCCTTGAGGAATCCCTTAGTGGAAAGTGAGCTAGGCCTTTGTGGCGGAAGCTTGCACCGGAGAATAGGGTGAGCCTTTGTGGCGTTGGTTAGGCCTTTGTGGCAACCACACACCTCCAACGTAGACGTACTTCCCCTAAAAAGGAAGGAACTACGGGAATTACATCCGTGTCTCCGTGTGCTCCACTCTCGGTTACCTCTATCCTTTATTACCTTTACTACTTGTATCTTGCTTAGCTTGCTAGTTGACATATAGGTAAATTCACCTTAGTTGCATATCTAGAGAATTTACCTTTGTGTCAAGCCTAAATTGAAAAAGAAATAAAATTTGAGTAGCACCTATTCACCCCCCCCTCTAGGTGCCCATACGATCCGTTCATAC
Source organism: Dactylis glomerata (assembly GCA_007115705.1). Lineage (NCBI taxonomy): Eukaryota > Viridiplantae > Streptophyta > Magnoliopsida > Poales > Poaceae > Dactylis > Dactylis glomerata. The sequence goes on along the minus strand of QXEO01000264.1, from coordinate 3,263,479 downwards.
ACAAGTGTGACGAATTCGGACTCATTTGGAAAAAGTTTGTAAGCATAGTGGGTATTTGGAAGGTGTGTTGAGTAGAAAGCCTTGCATCTTCATAGTGATACGTCTCAAACGTATCTATAATTTTTGATGCTCCATGCTTGTTTTTACACCATTTGCCTATTGTTTCGTTACACTTAGTGGCACTTTTATGCATTTTCCGGAACTAACCTATTAACGAGTTGCCACAGTGCCAGTTTCATGTTTTCTGCTGTTTTTGTGTTTCAGAGTGATACACAGGAAATATTCTCGGAATTGGACGAAACAAGTCCCTGAAGTCTTATTTTTCCCGGAAGCTAACAGAGATCCGAAGGAGAGCCGGAGGGGGGCCACCAGGGCCCCACACGCAGGGGCGGCGCGGCCAGGCCCCTGGCCGCGCGGGCCCCGCGTGAGGGCACCTGGCTCCTCCTCTGACGACGCCCCTTCGCCTATAAAGACCCCCCGACGGAAAAAACCTAAGTACTTGATCAGATTTCCAGAACACATCGCGATCCGCCGCCACCGTCGACCCGAAGATCGGGAGGGTCTAGAAGCTCTTCCCGGCACCCTGCCAGAGACGGGAATCGCCACCGGAGGTCTCCTTCATCGCCATGCTTGCCTCCGGAGCGATGAGTGAGTAGTCTACCTTGGACTATGGGTCCATAGCAGTAGCTAGATGGTTGTCTTCTCCACCATGTGCTTCATGTTTAGATCTCATGAGCTGCCCTACATGATTGAGATCACCGTTATGTAATTCTACATGTTTGGTTTGTTGGGATCCGATGAATATTGGTGTTTATGATTAAGTTGTTGTACTGAATTATATCTTTTGTTATATCTATGTTGTTTATGATCTTGCATGCTCTCCGTTGTTAGTAGCTATCTTGGCCGAGTAGTTGCTAGTGACTCCAAGAGGGGGTATTTATGCTCGATAGTGGGTTCATGCCTCTATTTCACCTGGGGGAGTGACAGAAACCTCTAAGGTGGTAGATGTGCTGTTGCTACTAGGGAGAAAACAACATTCATATGCTCAAGGGCATATGCTTTGTTTACATTACACACTTTGCTTAATGCAATTATCTGTTGTTCGCAACTTAATACTTCTAGGGTGTTCGGATTGATATCCCCGGGAGTGGATTATTAGTCATAGATGCAGTTGGATGGCGGTCTATGTATTTTGTTGTAATGCCCAGAGTAAATCTCATAGTAATCTTCTTGACATATCACGTTTATCTTTATTCTATCAATTGCCCAACTGTAATTTGTTTACCCAGCATGTGTTATGTTATCTATGGAGAGACACCACTAGTGAACTGTGGACCCCGGTCCTATTTCCATCATATTGCTATCACCTGTTTACTTTACTCGTACTGTTTATTTTACTCGCATACTATATTGTTTTCCACTCGATACACTCATAACCTTTGTTTCAAGCAAACCGGTGAGATTGACAACCTCATCGCAAGTTGGGAACAAAGTACTTGGTTGTGTTGTGTGCAGGTTCCGCGTTGCTACTGGCCGAAGACGAATCAACAAGTATCGTTAAACGGCGCCCTTGTTGGAGTGTTACTAAGGCAGTCTACATCACCTTCAGTCGTCATTGTCTCTCCTCTCCTGATCGACATTAAACATTGGTTTCTTAACTGAGGGAAAACTAGCTGCTATACTCATCATACCTTCCTCTTGGGGTTCCCAACGGGCTGGTTATTCACCACGCACAAGGACCGTCTGCTCCCACGTCAACCACATGCCATCAGCTTATTTTCTGGCGCCATCAACCGGTAGCAGCTTATTTTCTAGCGCCGTTGCCGGGGAGGAAGAGAAGACTTCTGCGAGGGGAGTTTTTCGCACACACATCCTTTACTTTGTTTTATTGTTTTGCTTTACTTTATTTATTTTACCTGCATCGTTTTATATCAAAAACCCAAAAAAATTAGAATCCTTGGTAGTTGTTTTTACTTGTTTACTTTCGTTTTGCTGAAATGGCCAATCCTGAAACACCAAGTTGTGTGACTTTACTAGCACAAACAATAGTGATTTTATCTGCACTCCTATTAAGCCACCTGCTACTGCTGCAAACTTTTATGAGATTAAGCCTGCTTTATTGAACCTTGTTATGAAAGAGAAATTTTTTGGTGCTAGTACTGAAGATGCTGCAGCTCATCTCAACAACTTTGTTGAGCTATGTGAGATGCAGAAATATAAGGACGTTGACAGTGATATTATTAAGCTCAAGTTGTTTCGTTTTTGTTTGAGAGGAAAAGCTAAAGATTGGTTGCTGTCTTTGACTAAGAATAGTATTGATTCATGGGCTAAGTGTTAGGATGTTTTTATTGGTAGATACTATCCTCCTGCTAAGATTATATCTCTGCTTAGCAATATTATGAAGTTTACTCAGTTTGATAATGAACATGTTGCTCAAGCCTGGGAAAGAATGAAATCTATGATAAAGAATTGCCCCACTCATGGACTGACTACTTGGATGATTATCCAAACTTTTTATGCAGGACTGAATTTTTCTTCAAGGAACCTACTTGATTCAGCTACTAGAGGCACTTTTATGTCCCTTACCTTGGGCGCCGCATCAAAGCTACTCGACAACATGATGGTAAATTATTCTGAATGGCACACCGAGAGAGCTCCACATGGTAAGAAGGTAAATTCTGTTGAGGAAACCTCTTCCTTGAATGATAAGATTGATACCATTATGGCTATGCTTGCTAATGATAGGACTCATGTTGATCCTAATAATGTTCCTTTGGCCTCTGTGGTTGCTCAAGAAGAGCATGTTGATGTGAATTTCATTAGAAACAATAATTTTAACAACAATGCTTATAGGAACAATTTTGCTAGTAACAATTATAGGCCGTATCCTTCTACCAATGGTAATGGTTATGGTAACTCTTATGGTAATTCCTACAACAACACTAGGGCCGCGCCCTCCGAGCTTGAGGTAATGCTCAAGGACTTCATCGGTAAGCAAACTGCTTTTAACAAGTCTGTTGAGGAAAAGTTAGGCAAAATTGATATTCTTGCTTCTAAAGTTGATAGCCTTGCTCATGATGTTGAACTTCTGAAATTAAAAGTGTTGCCTAATGATGTGAAAGAGAGCAATGTTTTTGCTACCGCTAATGCTATTCAAGTTGGAATTGATGAAAATATTAGATTGTTAGCGGAATTGCATGCCAGGTGGGAAAGAGAAGATGAGATGGCTAGAGAGATGAAGGTATGTACTATTACTACCTCTAATGATGTTGCTCCTAATGGTAGCAATCCCCTTACTTTGATTGGTGTAGAGAAAACTCCCACTCCTTGTGTTAAAAAGCCTAAAACTGCCAAAACTTTTTCTCAAAAGAGTGCTGAAATTTTTTGGAGTGTGGGAGATGATAGCTCTACTTCTTTTAATGATTTTTATGTTGATCGCTGTGATACATCTCAAACGTATCTATAATTTTTGATGCTCCATGCTTGTTTTTACACCATTTGCCTATTGTTTCGTTACACTTAGTGGCATTTTTATGCATTTTCCGGAACTAACCTATTAACAAGTGCCACAGTGCCAGTTTCCTGTTTTCTGCTGTTTTTGTGTTTCAGAAGTGATACACAGGAAATATTCTCGGAATTGGACAAAACAAGTTCCTGAAGTCTTATTTTACCCAGAAGCTTCCAGAGATCCGAAGGAGAGTAGGAGGCGAGGGACCAGGGGCCCACACGCACAGGTGGCGCGGCCAGCCCCTGGCCCGCGCCACCCCCGTGTGTGGCCGCCTGGCCCCTCCTCTGACATCGCCCCTTCGCCTATAAAGACCCCCTGACGAGAAAAACCTAAAGGCCCGATCAGTTTTCCAGAACACATCGCGATCCGCCGCCGCCGTCGACCCGAAGATCGGGAGGGTCCAGAAGCTCTTCCCGGCACCCTGCCGGAGAGGGGAATCGCCACCGGAGGTCTTCTTCATCGCCATGCTTGCCTCCGGAGCGATGAGTGAGTAGTCTACCTTGGACTATGGGTCCATAGCAGTAGCTAGATGGTTGTCTTCTCCACTATGTGCTTCATGTTTAGATCTCATGAGCTGCCCTACATGATTGAGATCACCGTTATGTAATTCTACATGTTTGGTTTGTTGGGATCCGATGAATATTGGTGTTTATGATTAAGTTGCTGTTCTGAATTATATCTTTTGTTATCTCTATGTTGTTTATGATCTTGCATGCTCTCCGTTGTTAGTAGCTATCTTGGCCGAGTAGTTGCTAGTGACTCCAAGAGGGGGTATTTATGCTCGATAGTGGGCTCATGTCTCTATTTCACGTGGGGGGAGTGACAGAAACCTCTAAGGTGGTAGATGTGCTGTTGCTACTAGGGAGAAAACAACATTCATATGCTCAAGGGCATATGCTTTGTTTACATTACACACTTTGCTTAATGCAATTATCTGTTGTTCGCAACTTAATACTTCTAGGGTGTTCGGATTGATATCCCAGGGAGTGGATTATTAGTCATAGATGCAGTTGGATGGCGGTCTATGTATTTTGTTGTAATGCCCAGAGTAAATCTCATAGTGATCTTCTTGACATATCACGTTATCTCTATTCTATCAATTGCCCAACTGTAATTTGTTTACCCAGCATGTGTTATTTTATCTATGGAGAGACACCACTAGTGAACTATGGACCCCGGTCCTATTTCCATCATATTGCTATCACCTATTTACTTTACTGGTACTGTTTACTTTACTTGCATACTATATTGTTTTCCACTCGATACACTCATAACCTTTGTTTCAAGCAAACCGGTGAGATTGACAACCTCATCGCAAGTTGGGAACAAAGTATTTGTTTGTGTGTGTGCAGGTTCCACAACACCTTCAGTCGTCATTGTCGCTCCTCTCCTGTTCGATAACCTTGGTTTCTTAAACTGAGGGAAAACTTGCTGCTACACTCATCATACCTTCCTCTTGGGGTTCCCAACGGGCTGGTTATTCACCACGCACAAGGACAGTCTGCAGCCACATCCACTTGGAGTAGCAGCCATTTTCTGGCGCCGTTGCGGGGGAACGCAGAAGAATAATCTCCCTCGTCAACTGGGCGCCATCAAACGCAGCAGCTTATTTTCTGGCGCCGTTGCCGGGGAGAAGAGAAGACTTCTGCGAGGGGAGTTCTTCGCACACACATTCTTTACTTTGCTTTATTGTTTTGCTTTACTTTATTTATTTTACCTACATTGCTTTTTATCAAAAACCCAAAAAAATTAGAATCCTTGGTAGTTGTTTTTTTTTACTTGTTTACTTTCATTTTGCTGAAATGGCCAATCCTGAAAACACCAAGTTGTGTGACTTCACTAGCACGAACAACAGTGATTTTATCTGCACTCCTATTGCACCACCTATTCCTACTGCAAACTTTTATGGGATTAAGCCTGCTTTATTGAACCTTGTTATGAAAGAGCAATTTTCTGGTGCTAGTACTGAAGATGTTGCAGCTCATCTCAACAATTTTGTTGAGCTATGTGAGATGCAGAAATATAAGGATGTTGATAGTGATATTATTAAGCTCAAGTTGTTTCCTTTTTCTTTGAGAGGAAAGGCTAAAGATTGGTTGCTGTCTTTGACTAAGAATAGTATTGATTCATGGGCTAAGTGTAAGGATGCTTTTATTGGTAGATACTATCCTCCTGCTAATATTATATCGTTGCGTAGCAATATTATGAAGTTTACTCAGTTTGATAATGAACATGTTGCTCAAGCTTGGGAAAGAATGAAATCTATGATAAAGAATTGCCCCACTCATGGACTGACTACTTGGATGATTATCCAAACTTTTTATGCACGACTGAATTTTTCTTCAAGGAACCTACTTGATTCAGCTGCTGGAGGCACTTTTATGTCCCTTACCTTGGGCGCCGCATCAAAGCTACTCGACAACATGATGGTAAATTATTCTGAATGGCACACCGAGAGAGCTCCACAAGGTAAGAAGGTAAATTCTATTGAGGAAACCTCTTCCTTGAATGATAAGATTGATACCATTATGGCTATGCTTGCTAATGATAGGACTCATGTTGATCCTAATAATGTTCCTTTGGCCTCTCTGGTTGCCCAAGAAGAGCAAGTTGATGTGAATTTCATTAGAAACAATAATTTTAACAACAATGCTTATAGGAACAATTTTGCTAGTAACAATTATAGGCCGTACCCTTCTACTAATGGTAATGGTTATGGTAACTCTTATGGTAATTCCTACAACAACACTAGGTCCGCGCCCTCCGAGCTTGAGGTAATGCTCAAGGACTTCATCGGTAAGCAAACTGCTTTTAACAAGTCTGTTGACGAAAAGTTAGGCAAAATTGATATTCTTGCTTCTAAAGTTGATAGCCTTGCTCATGATGTTGAACTTCTGAAATTAAAAGTGTTTTCTAATGATGTGAAAGAGAACAATGTTTTTGCTACCGCTAATGCTATCCAAGTTGGAATTGATGAAAATATTAGATTGTTAGCGGAATTGCATGCCAGGTGGGAAAGAGAAGATGAGATGGCTAGAGAGGTGAAGGTATGTACTATTACTACCTCTAATGATGTTGCTCCTACTGCTAGCAATTCTCTTACTTTGATTGGTGTAGAGAAAACTCCCACTCCTTGTGTTAAAAAGCCTAAAACTGCTAAAACTTTTTCTCAAAAGAGTGCTGAAATTTTTCGGAGTGTGGGAGATGATAGCTCTATTTCTTTTAATGATTTTGATGTTGATGGCTGCAATATATCTGAAGTTATTTTGTTCTTGCAAAAGCTTGCTTTGACTCCCAATGCTAGTTCTTTAAATATTGCTTTTACTAAGCATATTACCAATGCCCTCATAAAAATTAGGGATGAAAAGTTGAAGCAAAAAGCTTCTGTTCCCAAGAAGTTAGAAGATGGTTGGGAACCCATCATTGATATGCATGTTAATGGTTATGATTGCCATGCTTTATGTGATCTAGGTGCTAGTATTTCTATCATGCCTAGAAAGATTTATGACATGCTTGATTTACCACCGCTTGAAAAATGTTATTTTGATGTTCCTATTGCTGATGTTGCTAAGAAGAAACCTTTGGGAAGAATTAATGATGTTCTTATTGTGGTTAACAATAACCTTGTTCCCGTTGATTTTCTTGTTATGGACGTTGAATGCCATGCTTCATGTCCTATTATTTTGGGAAGACCCTTTCTTCGAACTGTAGGTGCCATCATTGATATGAGGGAAGGCACTATCAAATATCAATTCCCACTTAAGAAAGGTATGGAACACTTCCCTAGGAAAAGGAAGAAATTTCTTTTTGACTCTATTCTTAGAGCAAACTATGAGCTTGATGCTTCATCACTTGATATTACTTGATTCGCAATTTTCTGCGCCTAGCTCAAAGGCGTTAAAGAAAAGCACTCTTGGGAGATAACCCAATGTTTTATTTTCAGTACTTTTTCTTTTATTTGAGTCTTGGAAGTCATTACAACTGTAATGACCGCTCCTTATCTTGTTTATTTCGTTTTTGTGCCAAGAGAAGCCTCTAATTTGAGTGAGGTAAAGATTTGGGGATGTTGCTGTCCTGAAACTGTTTTCGGTGCTGCACCATAAAAATTCGTGATAATTCTCTGTTTATCTTTTGGACCTGCGATTTCTTGTGCATATGCCCCAGGTTATATCCAAACTTTTCTTAGATGAACACTTTTTGATTTGAGCAACAGAAAATCCCTCAAAAATTCGACCTTTGTCAGCTGTTCAGTTTCGACAGATTTCTGCCAATATTTGTGTTTGCCACTTTATCGCTTTCTTTTGAGTTCTTTTGATCATGGAACTTTTGGGGAGGTTGCTACAGTAGTATTTGCTATATATGTGGTGCTTTTGAGTTGAAACCTGAAGCAAATAGAGGATTGATTATATGTTATGCTTACACTAATGTTGCTAAGAGATTTGTGTTTAGTTTTGTATGAAGGAAGTTTTCAAGTGTAGGGATTGGAGAATGATGAGATGAGTTGAAGAATGGACAAAAGCTCAAGCTTGGGGATTCCCATGCATCACCCCAAGAAATATCCAAGAAGTACAAGCGTCAAAGCTTGGGGATGCCCCCGAGGCACCCCTTCTTCATCGGCAAAAATCAGGTCACCTTTCAACACACTATATTTTTATTGCTTCATGCACTATGTGTTTTTCTTGGAGCGTCAGTTGTTTTAGTTTTCTTAGTTGGATTAGTTTGTTTGTTTGCTGCAATAAATGGTTGGACCCCAACAAATTTCTTTGGAGGAGATGTACTCGTTTTCATTTGCAAAAGAACGCTCAGTTTTTCACTCTTATCGTTCGTTCATGCGTTCTTCTTTTTCTGCTACTGCTTTTGGTTTTCGTTTTCGCCTTGATTTGCATTCAGACCTTGTCATATCTTTTCATCAAGGTGTATTTTTGCCTCTGATCTTTATTGGTTTTCATCAAAAGAGGTGTCTATAAAAATTTCAAATGGTGTTGGAAAAGAGAAAAAGCTTTGTGCAAAATAGTGGTACAAGAAGGAGCTTGTGTAGACTGCGGCTTAGGCTTTTTCATGTCATGCTTGATGTCTTTTTGATAGTATGCTTAGTGGTTTTGCTGTAGCATGACTTGTCTCAAATAACTGAGATTGCTTAATGAGCCTTTGAAAAAAATCATGCGTTGTTTTTATTGTATGGAAGCATTATTTTGGTTTTCTCCTTGATGCTTTATTTGGGTTGACTTGGCGCATGCTCACACATGTTAGACTCTTACAAAGTTGCCAATAGCCTTCATGATCATTTAGTTTTTGACTTTTGATGCCATCTTATGCTTCTTTTAATGTCGCTTTGTCGCTTTGCATGATTATGGCCATTATTGCTCTCTTAGTTGGTCGCTCCCAGTCTTTTGCTAGCCCTCGCCTTGTACTGAGTATGAGCTCTACTCGTGCATCCAACTCCTAAAAGCCAAAGTTTTCCATTGTGTCCACCATACATACCTACTAGCAATTTGCTATTCCAAGTAAATTTGACTTGCTTTTATTTTCTCTTCAAATTAAACTCTTACCAGTGTTATGCGAAACTCGATTAGTAAAGCTCTCACGAACCGGAAGGCACACTTTACTTTTTCCTGTTCTTAAAAATTTGACATTGTGGTCTCTTATGTTGAGTTGTTATGCTTGCAAGTTGTAAGTTGGAGACTAGCCCAGCCATGCAGTCATGGGCAAGCTTTCAACATTGCACTTCTTATTTGAGTTGATATCGTGATCTTTTGTTTATGGATGCCCGCGGTGTGAAATGAATTGGGAATCTTGTGGGGATCATGGAGTTTGTATATGTGTTAGGGAAACGCCGGGCCGCCAATCTAAGCCATGCATAATTCATGGTGGAAATTTGCAGCATACCCATGGTGAACATTCGACGACGCATCTCACAATAAAAAGCTAAACAATATAGCAAATAAAAGAGATGTCGAGGTGTTCATTGTCTGCTTGTCCTGTCATTTTGGTGTGGGCTTGTTCCATGTCATCAGGCACGGAGGTACCCCATTGGCGGTTCTCAATGATATGCATATACTTAGAAAGACAAGAGCCTTGCTTGGGACTCTAAGTAAAGTAGCATGAGGTTTGGGTACTCATATTCACGGGGCACGAGGTTTTCAACTTATGATTTGTCAAGCATATGCATCATAATTGTTCTCGCATTAACTTTAACCATTCAAGATGCTTATGATGGGGGCAATGAGAGCTCAAAGCCGGTAAGTACCATAATTTTTGAAGGTTATAAAACTTGCAATCACTGCTTCCCTCTGCGAAGGGCCTTTCTTTTACTTTTATGTTGAGTCACCACCTTCTTTCTTTATGCACCATTAAGAGAGCATAGTTGTCATTCTTAGTGTGATATGCATTGTCCCAAAGTTCATTGATTGATTCATATTGTTGGTTTCACTTGTTCTTAAATTATTTGTATCTAGTCGCCCTCTTAAACTTGAAGGTGTCCTATGCATTTATGTTTTGCTCTCTTTGAAGGACAAGCTGAAAACCTTTTGTATGTTTTTCCTTATGATTTGAACACACGTTTGACTTTCATTGTTTCATTTTCATGATCTTTTGTTTGTGTTCATTTGCATGTTTACAACATGGTTGCTAAGTTCTTATTGTCATGATTATGTCTTCATGCCCATGTTTTAAGTTCTATTGATCCTAGCTCACCAATGCTTACATATATGATTAAGATTGTGTAGGTGCATGTCACCTCAAAAATTATTCTTTTGTTATCACTTACCTACTCGAGGACGAGCAGGAGTTAAGCTTGGGGATGCTTGATACGTCTCAAATGTATCTATAATTTTTGATGCTCCATGCTTGTTTTTACACCATTTGCCTATTGTTTCGTTACACTTAGTGGCATTTTTATGCATTTTCCGGAACTAACCTATTAACAAGTGCCACAGTGCCAGTTTCCTGTTTTCTGCTGTTTTTGTGTTTCAGAAGTGATACACAGGAAATATTCTCGGAATTGGACGAAACAAGTTCCTGAAGTCTTATTTTACCCGGAAGCTTCCAGAGATCCGAAGGAGAGTAGGAGGCGAGGGACCAGGGGCCCACACACACAGGTGGCGCGGCCAGCCCCTGGCCCGCGCCACCCCCGTGTGTGGCCGCCTGGCCCCTCCTCTGACATCGCCCCTTCGCCTATAAAGACCCTCCGACGAGAAAAACCTAAAGGCCCAATCAGTTTTCCAGAACACATCGCGATCCGCCGCCGCCGTCGACCTGAAGATCGGGAGGGTCCAGAAGCTCTTCCCGGCACCCTACCGGAGAGGGGAATCGCCACCGGAGGTCTTCTTCATCAAGATGCAAGTGGTCTGGAGCGGTACGCCCCTGTTATTGGACCAACGAACCTGTAGGAAAAATGGGAGGGTAAGGTTCGGCCCGCACCTCATGTGTCAGGTTCGTGGGTATCCTAGGTTCGGACCTATCTGTTAATGTCAAATTCTGATACATGAGCAAACGACAGATCTAATAGGAGCAGACCTCGGGGGCGAAGCTCAACTGCGAGCTACAGACTTGTAGGACTCAAACCCAACTTCCCGGAACACCGTCTTGAGCTCGCCGGCGAGGCATCGATCCAGATACCGCTGTTGAAGAAAATCAGCCGAGGGTGGAGACTGGAGTGGCCGGGATGGGGGAGAGCCGCTACTGGAAGAGACTCAGAAGAGGTGTTGTTTACGGCGTGCTTCACTAGCTCGGGGCACTCCCCTGCACCGTGTGCCTCTCATAGCTTGGCGGCGGCCGACGGCTGGCGGCAGGGATTCTGGAGAAAATCAGCAATGGAGAATCAAGGAGCCTGCAGGGGGGCGCCGTGCTGCGACTAGTTATACTGGTGCCAGCGGCTCGGCTGCTCCGCGGACGCGCGGCGGCTAGGCTGCTCCGCGGACGCGCGGCGGCTGCCTCCTTCCCCAATCGAAAGGAGAAAGATAAGGTGCGGTACTACCCTGGGATGGACAGGGTAGGTTCTTGTTTGGACCTAAATATTTACGGGTCAAACCTAAATCCTATTGGTAACAAATTTCAGGAGCGGTCCAGCGGGACACCGGGTCGGACCGGACCCCCTGCATCTATACTTCTTCATCGCCATGCTTGCCTCCGGAGCGATGAGTGAGTAGTCTACCTTGGACTATGGGTCCATAGCAGTAGTTAGATGGTTGTCTTCTCCACTATGTGCTTCATGTTTAGATCTCATGAGCTGCCATACATGATTGAGATCACCGTTATGTAATTCTACATGTTTGGTTTGTTGGGATCCAATGAATATTGGTGTTTATGATTAAGTTGTTGTACTGAATTATATCTTTTGTTATCTCTATGTTGTTTATGATCTTGCATGCTCTCCGTTGTTAGTAGCTATCTTGGCCGAGTAGTTGCTAGTGACTCCAAGAGGGGGTATTTATGCTCGATAGTGGGTTCATGTCTCTATTTCACCTGGGGGAGTGACAGAAACCTCTAAGGTGGTAGATGTGCTGTTGCTACTAGGGAGAAAACAACATTCATATGCTCAAGGGCATATGCTTTGTTTACATTACACACTTTGCTTAATGCAATTATCTGTTGTTCGCAACTTAATACTTCTAGGGTGTTCGGATTGATATCCCAGGGAGTGGATTATTAGTCATAGATGCAGTTGGATGGCGGTCTATGTATTTTGTTGTAATGCCCAGAGTAAATCTCATAGTGATCTTCTTGACATATCACGTTATCTCTATTCTATCAATTGCCCAACTGTAATTTGTTTACCCAGCATGTGTTATTTTATCTATGGAGAGACACCACTAGTGAACTGTGGACCCCGGTCCTATTTCCATCATATTGCTATCACCTGTTTACTTTACTCGTACTATTTACTTTACTCGCATACTATATTGTTTTCCACTTGATACACTCATAACCTTTGTTTCAAGCAAACCGGTGAGATTGACAACCTCATCGCAAGTTGGGAACAAAGTATTTGTTTGTGTGTGTGCAGGTTCCACAACTCCTTCAGTCGTCATTGTCTCTCCTCTCCTGTTCGATAACCTTGGTTTCTTAAACTGAGGGAAAACTTGCTGCTACACTCATCATACCTTCCTCTTGGGGTTCCCAGCGGGCTGGTTATTCACCACGCACAAGGACAGTCTGCAGCCACATCCACTTGGAGTAGCAGCCATTTTCTGGCGCCGTTGCCGGGGAACGCAGAAGAATAATCTCCCTCGTCAACTGGGCGCCATCAAACGCAGCAAGCTGCAATATATCTGAAGTAATTTTGTTCTTGCAAAAGCTTGCTTTGACTCCCAATGCTAGTTCTTTAAATATTGCTTTTACTAAGCATATTACCAATGCCCTCATAAAGATTAGGGATGAAAAGTTGAAGCAAAAAGCCTCTGTTCCCAAGAAGTTAGAAGATGGTTGGGAACCCATAATTGATATGCATGTTAATGGTTATGATTGCCATGCTTTATGTGATCTAGGTGCTAGTATTTCTATCATGCCTAGAAAGATTTATGACATGCTTGATTTACCACCGCTTGAAAAGTGTTATTTTGATGTTCCTATTGCTGATGTTGCTAAGAAGAAACCTTTGGGAAGAATTAATGATGTTCTTATTGTGGTCAACAATAACCTTGTTCCCGTTGATTTTCTTGTTATGGACGTTGAATGCCATGCTTCATGTCCTATTATTTTGGGAAGACCTTTTCTTCGAACTGTAGGTGCTATCATTGATATGAGGGAAGGCACTATCAAGTATCAATTCCCACTAAAGAAAGGTATGGAACACTTCCCTAGGAAAAGAAAGAAATTACTTTTTGACTCTGTTCTTAGAGCAAATTATGAGCTTGATGCTTCATCACTTGATGTTACTTGATTCACAATTTTCTGCGCCTAGCTCAAAGGCGTTAAAGAAAAGCACTCTTGGGAGATAACCCAATGTTTTCTTTTCAGTACTTTTTCTTTTATTTGAGTCTTGGAAGTCATTACTACTGTAATGACCGCTCCTTATCTTGTTTATTTCGTTCTTGTGCCAAGAGAAGCCTCTAATTTGAGTGAGGTAAAGATTTGGGGATGTTGCTGTCCTGAAACTGTTTTCGGTGCTGCACCGTAAAAATTCGTGAAAATTCTCTGTTTATCTTTTGGACCTGCGATTTCTTGTGCATATGCCCCAGGTTATATCGAAACTTTTGTTAGTTGAACACTTTTTGATTTGAGCAACAGAAAATCCCTCAAAAATTCGACCTTTGTCAGCTGTTCAGTTTTGACAGATTTCTGCCAATATTTGTGTTTGCCACTTTATCGCTTTCTTTTGAGTTCTTTTGATCACGGAACTTTTGGGGAGGTTGCTACAGTAGTATTTGCTATATATGTGGTGGTTTTGAGTTGAAACCGGAAGCAAAAAGAGGATTGATTATATGTTATACTTGCACTAATGTTGCTAATAGAATTGTGTTTAGTTTTGTATGAAGGAAGTTTTCAAGTGTAGGGATTGGAGAATGATGAGATGAGTTGAAGAATGGACAAAAGCTCAAGCTTGGGGATGCCCATGCATCACCCCAAGAAATATCCAAGAAGTACAAGCGTCAAAGCTTGGGGATGCCCCCGAGGCACCCCTTCTTCATCGGCAAAAATCAGGTCACCTTTCAAAACACTATATTTTTATTGCTTCATGCACTATGTGTTTTTCTTGGAGCGTCAGTTGTTTTAGTTTTCTTAGTTGGTTTAGTTTGTTTGTTTGCTGCAATAAATGGTTGGACCCCAACAAAATTTCCTTTGGAGGAGATGTACTCGTTTTCATTTGCAAAGAACGCTCTAGTTTTCACTCTTATTAAAAATCGAGCGTTCTTCTTTTTCTGCTACTGCTTTTGGTTTTCGTTTTCGCCTTGATTTGCGTTCAGACCTTGTCATATCTTTTCATCAAGGTGAATTTTTGCCTCTGATATTTATTGGTTTTCATCAAAAGAGGTGTTTATAAAAATTTCAAATGGTGTTGGAAAAGAGAAAAAGCTTTGTGCAAAATAGTGGTACAAGAAGGAGCTTGTGTAGACTGCGGCTTAGGCTTTTTCATGTCATGCTTGATGTCTTTTTGATAGTATGCTTAGTGGTTTTGCTGTAGCATGAATTGTCTCAAATAACTGAGATTGCTTAATGAGCCTTTGAAAAAATCATGCATTGTTTTTATTGTATGGAAGCATTATTTTGGTTTTCTCCTTGATGCTTTATTTGGGTTGACTTGGCGCATGCTCACACATGTTAGACTCTTACAAAGTCGCCAATAGCCTTCATGATCATTTAGTTTTTGACTTTTGATGCCATCTTATGCTTCTTTTAATGTCGCTATGTCGCTTTGCATGATTATGGCCATTATTGCTCTCTTAGTTGGTCGCTCCCAGTCTTTTGCTAGCCCTCGCCTTGTACTGAGTATGAGCTCTACTCGTGCATCCAACTCCTAAAAGCCAAAGTTTTCCAAAGTGTCCACCATACATACCTACTAGCAATTTGCTATTCCAAGTAAATTTGACTTGCTTTTATTTTCTCTTCAAATTAAACTCTTACCAGTGTTATGCGAAATTCGGTTAGTAAAGCTCTCACGAACCGGAAGGCACACTTTACTTTTTCCTGTTCTTAAAAATTTGACATTGTGGTCTCTTATGTTGAGTTGTTATGCTTGCAAGTTGTAAGTTGGATTCTAGCCCATCCATGCTGTCATGGGGCAAGCTTTCAACATTGCACTTCTTATTTGAGTTGATATCGTGATCTTTTGTTTATGGATGCCCGCGGTGTGAAATGAATTGGGAATCTTGTGGGGATCATGGAGTTTGTATATGTGTTAGGGAAACGCCGGGCCGCCAATCTAAGCCATGCATAATTCATGGTGGAAATTTGCAGCATACCCATGGTGAACATTCAACGACGCATCTCACAATAAAAAGCTAAACAAAAGGCAAATAAAAGAGATGTCGAGGTGTTCATTGTCTGCTTGTCGAGGGGATCATAATTGTTCTCGCATTAACTTTAACCATTCAAGATGCTTATGATGGGGGCAATGAGAGCTCAAAGCCGGTAAGTACCATAATTTTTGAAGGTTATAAAACTTGCAATCACTGCTTCCCTCTGTGAAGGGCCTTTCTTCTACTTTTATGTTGAGTCACCACCTTCTTTCTTTATGCACCATTAAGAGAGCATAGTTGTCATTCTTAGTGTGATATGCATTGTCCCAAAGTTCATTGATTGATTCATATTGTTGGTTTCACTTGTTCTTAAATTATTTGTATCTAGTCGCCCTCTTAAACTTGAAGGTGTCCTATGCATTTATGTTTTGCTCTCTTTGAAGGACAAGCTGAAAACCATTTGTATGTTTTTCCTTATGATTTGAACACACGTTTGACTTTCATTGTTTCATTTTCATGATCTTTTGTTTGTGTTCATTTGCATGTTTACAACATGGTTGCTAAGTTCTTATTGTCATGATTATATCTTCATGCCCATGTTTTAAGTTCTTATGATCCCAGCTCACAAATGCTTACATATATGGTCAAGATTGTGTAGGTGCATGTCACCTCAAAAATTATTCTTTTGTTATCACTTACCTACTCGAGGACGAGCAGGAGTTAAGCTTGGGGATGCTTGATACGTCTCAAACGTATCTATAATTTTTGATGCTCCATGCTTGTTTTTACACCATTTGCCTATTGTTTCGTTACACTTAGTGGCACTTTTATGCATTTTCCGGAACTAACCTATTAACGAGTTGCCACAGTGCCAGTTTCCTGTTTTCTGCTGTTTTTGTGTTTCAGAGTGATACACAGGAAATGTTCTCGGAATTGGACGAAACAAGTCCCTGAAGTCTTATTTTTCCCGGAAGCTTCCAGAGATCCGAAGGAGAGCCGGAGGGGGGCCACCAGGGCCCCACACGCAGGGGCAGCGCGGCCAGGCCCCTGGCCGCGCGGGCCCCGCGTGAGGGCACCTGGCTCCTCCTCTGACGACGCCCCTTCGCCTATAAAGACCCCCCGACGGAAAAAACCTAAGTACCCAATCAGATTTCCAGAACACATCGCGATCCGCCGCCACTGTCGACCCGAAGATCGGGAGGGTCTAGAAGCTCTTCCCGGCACCCTGCCGGAGAGGGGAATCGCCACCGGAGGTCTCCTTCATCGCCATGCTTGCCTCCGGAGCGATGAGTGAGTAGTCTACCTTGGACTATGGGTCCATAGCAGTAGCTAGATGGTTGTCTTCTCCACCATGTGCTTCATGTTTAGATCTCATGAGCTGCCCTACATGATTGAGATCACCGTTATGTAATTCTACATGTTTGGTTTGTTGGGATCCGATGAATATTTGTGTTTATGATTAAGTTGCTGTACTGAATTATATCTTTTGTTATCTCTATGTTGTTTATGATCTTGCATGCTCTCCGTTGTTAGTAGCTATCTTGGCCGAGTAGTTGCTAGTGACTCCAAGAGGTGGTATTTATGCTCGATAGTGGGTTCATGCCTCTATTTCACCTAGGGGAGTGACAGAAACCTCTAAGGTGGTAGATGTGCTGTTGCTACTAGGGAGAAAACAACATTCATATGCTCAAGGGCATATGCTTTGTTTACATTACACACTTTGCTTAATGCAATTATCTGTTGTTCGCAACTTAATACTTCTAGGGTGTTCGGATTGATATCCCCGGGAGTGGATTATTAGTCATAGATGCAGTTGGATGGCGGTCTATGTATTTTGTTGTAATGCCCAGAGTAAATCTCATAGTGATCTTCTTGACATATCACGTTTATCTTTATTCTATCAATTGCCCAACTGTAATTTGTTTACCCGGCATGTGTTATTTTATCTATGGAGAGACACCACTAGTGAACTGTGGACCCCGGTCCTATTTCCATCATATTGCTATCACCTGTTTACTTTACTCGTACTGTTTACTTTACTCGCATACTATATTGTTTTCCACTCGATACACTCATAACCTTTGTTTCAAGCAAACCGGTGAGATTGACAACCTCATCGCAAGTTGGGAACAAAGTACTTGGTTGTGTTGTGTGCAGGTTCCGCGTTGCTACTGGCCGAAGACGAGTCAACAAGTATCGTTAAACGGCGCCCTTGTTGGAGTGTTACTAAGCCAGTCTGCATCAACTTCAGTCGTCATTGTCTCTCCTCTCCTGATCGACATTAAACCTTGGTTTCTTAACTGAGGGAAAACTAGCTGCTATACTCATCATACCTTCCTCTTGGGGTTCCCAACGGGCTGGTTATTCACCACGCACAAGGACCGTCTGCTCCCACGTCAACCACACGCCATCAGCTTATTTTCTGGCGCCATCAACCGGTACCACATAACTAGTAGCTCATGGACTAGGAAGTGGTTTTGGGAAAAACTTCATATCTCTATATTTCCTTTTCCTTTATTATTTCTCTAGGTTGTAGGTAACATAACAAGACTCTATGGGAAGGTTCCACCATGTTTTGAATTATTTTGAATTAAACTAAACCCAAAACTATATTTTTTGAGTTTAGTCACTTAGAAAATGATAAATGTGGCTTAAGCGATGAACTTATTCGAGGTGCATGACCATAGAAAACTTGCAATAACACATACATTATTGTGATTACTCAACATACAAACTTGGGAACGTCACACTAGTTCGAATTCAATACAAAGGGATCCCCAATACAAATTGTTCATACAAATTCAAATTAATTGTTTAAAATAAAATCTTTCTCTTGCTCCTGGTGTGACTCGCTGGGTCCACCACCTTACTTTGGGTAACCCTACTAGGGATATTACCGGTGTCTACCTTCCTTTTGCCATCTTTCTTGTTCTTCTTCTTCTCTTCGGGTTGTGCCAAGACCGAGACAACCATATCATACAAAGCTTGTGCTCTTTCTTCTAATGCATTTTCTTCCCTTGCTTCTACAATCTGCTCTTGATCCATCGGTTCACCCAGCTCTTGATCAATTGCTTCAGTCAGCTGTCTATGCATTGCTTCAATGGCCTCTCGATCCATCTGTTCAATCTGCTCTCGATCCATCGGTTCAAGCAACTCTCGATCCATCTGTTCCCTCTACTCTTGATCCATCGGTTCAAGCAGCTCTCGATCCATCGGTTTAATCTGCTCTCGATCCATTGATTCAAGCAGCTCTCGATCCATCGGTTCAAGCAGCTCTCGATTCATCTGTTCAATCTGCTCTCGATCCATCGCTTCAAGCAGCTCTCGATCCATCGGTTCACGCAGCTCTCGATTCATTGCTTCAATCTCCTCATGTTGAATTGCTGCTTCATTCTCCTCTGCATTTGCTGCTCCCGCCTGATCTTCCATTCCAAAAGCTGGGTCAACTGGATTTTTACAAAGCCTAGCAATGTGTCCAGGGGTTCCACAATGTTTGCACTTACGTCGTCGAATCGGTGCACCACCCTCTGCACTAGCTCTGATCCTATTCTTCCTCGGCCTACCTGTCGGTCTAGTCAAAACTGGAGAGTACAGTTTGAAGCCTGGATCGACTTTCATCCATTGGTCTTTTCCCAACAAGGTAGGAACATTCATAGCATATGCAGCCCTAAATTTGGCAACAGAGAAATACTCTGACACATACTGATCAACTTCACCTTCTGCACCCACTATAACACTCATGAAAAACAATGCGTGTATGCAGGGTATCCCACGGATCTGCCATCACCTACAATGGCATGTCCTATCAACCAAACTCACTGGATACCTCCACTGCCTGTTTTTACTATCAGTGTAGGTTACCTCAGCCTCCAGTCCTTTTCTGATGCGTTTTATCTTCAATTGTTTTGCCCTGGCATGCAAAGACTTAATCAAATATGGGAGCATGAGATAGCCAACATATTTTGTGGCTGCAATTCTTTGACGCAGATCGATCTTTATCATGATCATCTGCCTAATCTTATCAAATATTTGCCACAGCATAAGCCCTTTCAATGACTTGACCTTTGCATTGACACTCTCCACAAGGTTACTTGTTACATAGTCTACCTTGCAAATTTCATTGAATTGGCTTCTTGACCACACCCTACCATGATGTTCATCCAAGTACTCCTTCACCCCAGGTTTTTGTTTATACAACACATCCAAATGAAACAGATGCTTCCTAATGATGCATGTGTATGCAGCTGGCCATAGGTTGTCAGTATAAACTTTACCCTTGAATTTCTTTGTAAAATTCTGTACCAAGTGTCGCATACATTCCCTATGCTCCACTCTAGGGAATACTGCTTCTACTGCACTCTCCAAACCTTTGCAAGCGTCTGTGTGGATAGTAAGTCCTGGTGGATGACCTATAAGGTCACGCAAATTCTACAGAAACCAAGTCCAAATTTCCTCTGACTCAACCTCGAAAACTCCATAAGCAACAAGGAACATCCAATTGTGTGCATCAACTGCAGTAGCAGCAACTAGCTGTCCTTTAAACCTGCCATGAAGAGCTGTTGCATCCACGGCCAAATAAGGTCTGCAACCGTCCAGAAAGCCTTTCCAGCAAGCTTTGAAAAAAATAAAAGCCCTTCTAAAACATTTCTTCTACATTATCCTCCCGCTTTTCAATTTGTAGGGAACTGTATGTTTGTCTATCGCTACAACACTGCCTGGACTAGCCATCTCCACTTCAGCTTTGAAAGTGTAAAGCAACTGAAAGCTTTCATTCCATGGACCATTGATCCTGTCAAGAGCCATTTCCTTTGCATAGAACATCCTCATGTAAGGTATTTTTATATTAAACTTATCAGATATGTTTTTAATGAGTGCTATTGGACCAAGTGATGGAGTTTCTCTCAGCCAATCTATGATTGCATCTGCCAACCACCTAGTCTTCGCTAGCTTTGATTTCTCCTCTGGCGCTCCCGCTCGAGGTGGACAAGTATGGTCGATCGAGTTCTTCTTTATCTGAAACATAATGATAAGGGATGTCAGTAACAGTTAATAAATTTTATACCGTGATCTAAAATACACAACTGGTTGGCGTAATACCTGAACCACGGTGCTTCTGAGCATTGTGGATGCATGCAACCTCCACCTACACCTCTTGTATGGGCACTTAACTGTGAACCTACCTGGCTCACTTTTAATAACCTCATAATCATTCTTGGTAAGAATGCAATATGTAGTAATTGCATTGCGGCAGTCCATCATCGTTTGAAATATGGTGCCTTCTGCAAGCTGAGGATCCTCCCTGTTCCACTCAATTGTTGGCAAGTCATCACCTTCGTAATCAGCTAAAACGAGGTTGTCATTGTTCTCATCCTTCTCTTCATCATCAGTGTCATCAAATCTGGCACCTTGTGCAATATCTTCCATGTATTGATCCTCCATTGCCTGCTTACTGCATCGATCTACCAATTCAGGAAACATCAACTCATCCTCATCATCTTGAGGAGACGGATCCTCAATCTCTGCATCGTCCTCCACATCGACCGCAGGAACGATCTGGCTACCACTAGCACCGGGGACAGATGGTGCTGCTGTGGACCTACAAGGAGCGGGGCGGTGCACACGATTAGCAGAGGCAGCAACACTAGAGAGACATGATGCCCGACCACCTGATGATGCCCCAACACCAGATGATGCCTGGACCCTATCCACATGGATACGAATTTTACCGACACGGCAAGAATCATTTAAAGCAAAAAGAATTCCCAGATCCTCGTCGAAAATTAGTGGAACATATCTTCCCTCCGTGCTATTGAAATATTGGAAATCAACTGAATCGCTAGCGCCCTAGGGGTACTGAGCGCAGATGTTATCTTTTAAATTCCTCAATGAGATGGTGGTTGCAACCACCGCTGGGATATAAAATCCGCTCACATTGCGTTCAGAATCACGCAAAAAGCTAGTATCCAGCGTAACCACCAGCCGAAAAGCCAGCGCTGGATCAATCCTATTCAAAAAGCAACACAGTTAGTTGAGCAACAACGATTCACGCTCAAAAATTGCCTACTGTTAATTCACATAGGCAGATGATGCTTACCCAGATGGAATCCATGCGTTAGATTCCTCCGATTCCCAATCTTCTCCGCCGTTGAGGGGCATAATCGGCACACCAGACGGATGTACAAACTCTACCGCGATAGGGGTAGATCTAGTGGAGGCGGAGCCCTCTCCGCCTCCCGGGGGTGGTGGTGGGGGCGGGGGTGGGGGTGGCTCGGGGGCGGATGACGCCATAAGGTAGGAGGGCAGGACGACGTGGCGGCGGAGGGGCGGTGTGTGAGCTCTTCCAGTCTCGGGCGGAGGGGAAAGCTTTGGGTGAGTGAGAGACCGCCAGTCCGACGTGTCTCATTGGGTCAACAGTCAACATCATTCAAAAGCAACGGTCCATTCACAACCACCGCGGCTCCCTAGCCGTCACCGGTAACGGTCAAGGCCTCTGACCAGACGGTAACCCTCCCGTCCGAGCGTCTGCGAGGGGTTTCAAACTAGAGGGAGGGGAAAACTGAGGAAAAGTTAAGCGGCTGGGGAAAACTGAGTACAACTAATGAACCAGGGGCACGAAAATAGAAATCCCTAAAATTTATCATGTTAATGTCAATGACAACATTTAGTTTTCCTACTTTAAGAGCACATCTCCCAACTATATATTGCTTAATCTCTCGATGACTTGAAAGGTATAAGTCCAACTTTATGTATGCATAAATTTCATCTCAAGAAGAAAACCCCATTATTGATCATCAACATCATCTTAATCCAAAATGAAGACAGTGGTATGAAAATAGGTATTACTTGAAGCTAGAATTTTTATTCTCCCGTTAATTCTAAGTGGGGCAGCCTTGTCTATTATGTATCTAAAATTTGGAGTACGCCTGTAGTTCCTACAAAATATAATGAACTTGTTCCTTCAAGGACCATAGCAGGTTATCAAATGTGAATTGACCATAAAAATATAAATAAGAATAGACTATAATTATCCTTTGATATTTATTAATCAAATGTTGTTTTGCTAAGCATTCACAATTTTGTGACCTAGATCTCAAATTAATATTCACAAGGATGACCACAAAAAATATATATATAACATGTTATTTTGGCACATTTTCTTATAGAAGAAATGCATTTTTATTTATTTAATGCTCCTCAGGCTTTCCAAAGATACATGACTTTGATTTTACGGATTGTTTGAAAAGGTTATGGAGGTGTTTATGGATGATTTATTTTCTAATGTACATATTTTGGTAATTGTCTATGTAATCTTAATATTTCTTTCAATGTTGTGAAGATCATCATCTCATGTTGAATTGGGAGAAGTACCATTTGATAGAAAATGAGGGTATTGTTCTTTAACACTGATTATTATCCAGGAGAGGTATTAAAGTGTATATAAAAAAAATGATGCAATCAAGAAATTGCCATATTTTTTTGATAAGGGGCGTTTTATTACTTAAAATGTTTAAGAACTACACCCGGCCTCTGCATAACTAGGATGCATATAGCCATTCACGGACCAATAGTACAAAAAATTAAAGGCGAAATACATATCATCATGATAAAATGCAAAACGCCTAAGGAGCTGGTGGTCCAATCTGAAGATAATGCGGCCACCCATGTTGGAAAAAAGTATCCCTTGCCACATGCTCCAACTGTGCATAGACCTCCGTAAACAAGGTGCAGTTCTCCACCCGTTGTAGAGGGACCATAAATAGAGTGTACCGGTGGAAGCGTTCGAGAAACTGCCATATCTAAGAGACATAGTAGGTATAATAAGTTTTCTTGGTAATGGTTTTTACCATAGGTTCACGAAACATTTGTTTTGTTTGTATAATAAGAGACATAGTTCGAGAAACAATTTTTTTTTAATATCTATATAATGAGCAGCGGAAATCTAGTGCCATCTCAATGGGGAGGGGGGGGGGAGATACTCAACAGGGCTCTGACACGCCTTGTACTCTATCCATATGGTTTTCTTTAGGGGAATTAAACTTCACATGAATATCGTGTTAGAACATAAAAGTTTAGACATGTACAACAATAACAAAAATAGCAACATCATATTGTAATATTTTCAAAGTGAGAAGCATCAATAAAATAGATATGTAAGAAATATATTATTTGCAAAATGACATAAACATGTACACTAATGCAACAAGAAAATCATAGGAGAAAATTTGCTTGATTGTAATATAATGAGAAAACCGGAATTGCACAATAAAACAAAAGTCTAACTAGAACCCAACGTAGTATATGTAGAGCCAAAATAGCACTAATGGTAAAACAAAACTAAAGAAACTTAAGTTTAACATTTTCTTGAGAGCTTTTCTCTGACAAGATATCTATCCAACCAATGCATTATGCTTGGCATGCTTAATTCCGACAACAAGATAATTAAAACAAGCATCAGAGTAGCAAAGATGCATACCTAATCATGCTTCAACATTTTTCTATGAATGTCCATTTTGAGTAGCAATAATGTCATTAAGTTGCATCCCATATGCAGGTTGTTCTTTTTCATTTAGATTCTAATAAACCGGAAATATTTAGAGGAGTGAAACCAATATAAAAAGCAATTTCAACAAAATGTAACAATTCTTTTTATGGTACATCAGATTGTAAATACATTCATTATTTGAAATACATGGTTTCCCTCTGAATAGCACACATTAGTGGCATAATACAATCTTAACAAGTATATTTTTTTGCTAATTGTTTGGCATCTAGTAATTTTTCTAAACTTTTTTTTGAAAAGGGTATAAAGCCTCGGCCTCTGCATAAAAAATGATGCACACAACCTTTTAATTTGTAGTGTCTTTTGTTTGTAAGGTAGTATTGGAAAGCAATCTTGTTTTCTGCTACATTTAAAATGTATTTCTGCATTTAAATTTGCATTTGAAGCTCTTTTACAACATTGAACAATCTGTATAGGGTATATGTATTTGTGACAAATCTTTCTAAAGGGCACTAACCATTTCTAGAGTATGATAAGAGATTGGCACATTTATATAACTTCAACACTGTAGATTATTTTGTGGCATGATTTTACAACATTTTTTTTGGTATAGTGTGTCTTCAAAGTTACAATAGATTCATTAATAAGTTGACAAGGCGTGCATGCTCTGTACTGAGATAACATATGTTAGACTAATCATTTATGGACTTAAAATTATTTAGATTATATTAAGTTTCTGTAAATACAATTTTATTACTCCCTCCGACCCATAATACTCTTCGCTAATATATATGTATCTAGACATATTTTAGTAGTAGATATATCCGTATTAGCGAAGAGTAATATGGGTCGGAGGGAGTAATTGATGTGTTAGTATGCAACTTGGTTGGCACCACTAGTGTATACAGGTGTTCCTGCAGGGTTCCCTGAGGTAAAAGTCACACACCGAGGATTAACATGAAAATTTAGTTAACCAAATTTGAGTACAACATGTAGAACTTCCATCGAAGAGAGATTTGGCAAGGCAAACTTCATGCTCCTAGTCGGCTTGCTTTGTTCCTACTAGGTACAACGTCCATTCAGCATTTTATTCTCTTAAGATTCACTAGTTTCTTGGTTACAATCGATAATACTATAGTGGTCATGGATATACTTTAGGATTTGGGGCCTCTTTGTTTCAAGACCAGGTCGGTCGCCCTGTTGGTCCTATGTATGGGCCAGTCTTGTTACACTGTACACCCCAGTAGCAATTTTTGAAATAAATCACCAAAATAATGCCACCACATGCTTCTCATTGTACTAGAAATTCACTAAATCAAGCGATGAGGACAATAGCTTACCCCATAGCTTGATATAAGCTCATTTTATTGGGACCAAGAAATTATCGATAACCTGACGGGACAAAGGTACAAGATGAAGGAAGCATAGAGAGGAGAGAATATGGGTTACATAAGGAGGAGGGCGAACACCCAAAAGATGGTGCCAATGTTGATTATGAGAAAGATAAATTTATTTATACACGGAAGGAAGGACTAGCTATGAAGTTACTGATACCGCGGTTTAAGACAATAGAAACACGTGGGGGGTTTGTGAGAAACCATAGCTAGCAAAATGTTATGTAAAAAGCCCGAATATGCCACGTAATGATAACATTATCCCAGTTGGGGTGATTTGGACCTACGCTTGTTTTATCAACCATTTCTAGTTTAGGGAGAGAGTGAATGATCCATGTTTTATGTGCAAACTAAGTCTACGCGCCAAGTTTCATGGTTGCTTCCCGGTGCCAACTTGGAGTCTATATGAGGCATGACACACAAGGCAAACTCCATTTGACACAGGATGCCTCCTGCAGTAGCATTACAACGAGTCTCATCATGGACAGCTTGCCTTCCCTTCCACTACATAGCAACACTATCAGGTACTACTATGAGCCCTCTGCCCCGCGCATCTAAGCAGCTCGCGTGGAGCCGTATAAAAAGAGTGAGATGAATTTTTCAAATTTATCATAGACTTTCCTTATGGCTTGATAGAAGTAAGAAGCAAAGAGTCATCAGTTAAAGAAAAAACAGACATGATCAACAAATTTATTTGATGTAAAGAAGCTTTTAGACGATTCTCTTAAAGAAAAAGCTTTTAGACAAATTTATGTTTTTAAAGAAAAAGCATAATAAAATTAAAGATAAAGTGAAAAAGAAAGAGGAAAAGATAAAACAAGAAATTTAAAAAGGAAAGAAAAGAAAAACATAACATAACTCTACCTAGCTAGGCCAGAGCATCATGCTTTTCTTTCTATAAAAAATATATATAATGGGCCATGGTTTCGGCTAGGACGATATTGTGGGCACTGCCACGCCATCATCCAGTCTGCTACATTGTTCAGGTCTTGTGTAATGTGTAAGAGGTTACTCATTGGGGCCCATTAGGACTATCAGAGCCTGAACAGTGAACATTATTTGTCCTTTTGTTCTCTTCCTTCTTTCGAAGCGGAACTGTGCTCTGTTCTTGCGTAACGTGTACTACTCCCTCCGTTTAAAAATATAAGATGTTTTAGCTTTGTGAAGCTAATGTATTTAGATATATTTTAGTATATAGATTCGAGTGAACCTATACACTAAAAGAGATCTAGATACATTCGCTTCACAAAGCTAAAAACATCTTATATTTCCGAATGGAGAGAGTACGTAGTAACGGGTTACTCATAGGTAGCTGAAACTGAAGTAGTAACCGATCGATTAATGGAATATTGGAATGGAATGGAACGAGCCGGCTGGCGCCTCCTCCGATCGCTTTCAAAAGATTAACCGGCCGGACGAACTGCCGGCAGTTGCGACGCAGCAGTCGTCCCACGCGGCCACGCCGTACGTGCTTTGAGTCTTCCCCTAGGCCCAGGAGGTGTGCACTACACAAATTGCTCCGGCCGTTTCAACTAATTTAGCTGTCCGCGGCTTCCGTATAAATTAGTTCAGCTATCCGCGGAGTCCGCCGGTCTTATGCGGAAATGAGCTGCATGGCTAGCTAGCTGATCAGTGATCAGAGGCGGGATCATAAGTCAGACCATAGGTTCCAAAGGCTCGCTCTGTGCAGGCAGATGGCACTGCTGGCTTCATATTGTATAGGCTTTATTTTTACCATTTTACCAGATCGATCAGATTACAGAGCTGATGCCTGATGGCCCAAATGTAAAGCTGCGGTTCCTGTTGAAATGAATGTCAAATATGAGGCGATCGAGCAATATTATGGTTCTAAACTGAACAAAGATTCTCTTTGGTAGGATCCTGGTCAAACATTTCAACCTATGAAGATAAATGCGATTTTGAATTTGATTAAAAAAAGGAGTTGCAAAGGACGCAGTAGAGGATGCCCTAGTTCCAACACCGAACCATACTTTGACATTTTCAGAGCAAACTTTGCATGCAGACTGAATCTCATATTCATGCAATCAAATACTCCATATTACAATACCTTAAAAGAAATTTATACTTGCTCGAATCACAAACTTTGCTTCTCCAGCTTAACTGTGAACAAGTAGATCTCCATGATGAACTGCTAATATCTTCAAGATGACATTCTTGTTGAGAACATGAATAATGTTGCTTCCGTTGGTTCTTTAACTCAACTGGTGACCTCCTTTGAGCCTGTAATTAATCAAACTGGCAAGCATTAGCTCATCGATAATCCCAATGAATCAAGGTAATAAAAAAATCAATAAACACCAACAAACAATAAATTTAAGTACTTGGCAATAATACATTGTTTTTTATCCTATTGTAGTAAGCATATTTCCCATAAATGCACTAAAACAGGAGCTGACAGAAACTGCAGCTAGAGAATCATTGACTCCAAGTCAAAATGCACAATCCTTGATCACTATTGATATCCTTAAAATAATCCCACTATCATCGAAATTCAGAGTTAGCAGCGCGTTACACATCGTTGGAATAGCAGGCATGCACCACAAGGCGAAGTCTAGAAAGGAATGAGATGTGATAGACAGGTACTTGCATTGCATTTAGCCAAAGGATCGGGTCACACTACAGCTAGTTGGATGAAATGATGTATTAAACCAAAAAAAGATTTACTTATAACCAACATGGTGTAACAAATATATGTGTCCTATTTCAATGGCAGTCAGATTCATTAAGAAGAACTAGCAGATCTCCTGCTAGGATGACAAAAGTACACTTAACATTCAGAGTTGCAGCATGCAGTCGACACCAAAATTCAGTTACCACTTACCAAGCAAACAGTTGCATCAATCCAGGTCTTCCTTTCCTATATCACATAATGTGTCGATTATTACTGTAGAGAAGATAAAGTTGGACGTGGACAAGCATACACACGGACGTCCGTGTCCACTTGCACCCTGGTACGTACAACCGGACATGCGGACATAGGCGGCGGCCGGCCGTTGATCGATCCACGAGCGGCCGGCGTCGCTTTCCATGTACTTGCGGTGAAATCGGTCAGCCGGTGGCTTGCAAGCGCGCGGCGAATTCCCGTTTTGACAGGTGCTCGCCGACATTTCAATCGGTCAGCCGCTAGCTTGCGAGTCGAATTATGTGGCCGCCCAGCTGGGTCGGTCAATGTCTACTGTCTGCTACGCTGTCATGCATGGCTGTCCGGGAGAGGAGTTGACTTTCTTCCTTCGGGGCAAAGGTCTCTCCGTTCCCCAGTTTAATCCGTTGACAGCACCCAGCTAATGCCAGAATACGGTGCTATGAGAGCATCTCCAGCCATTGAATGCCCCCAGGCCGAAATCCGACGTTATTTAGCGCCGGATGGATGAAAATTTCGGTCTGGGGAGGTCCATGTTTCCAGCGGTGAGCCCAGGAGAATTTTTGAATTCAAACATAAAGTAGACGAAAAGCGACGAAGTTTGGCGAAATTTAGAGATATTTATATATATAGGACGAAATTCAGAGATATTTTATATGTATAGGCCGAATTCGTAATATATTCGAATTCGGCCTAACCTAAACTAAAAATACGCGTTTTACATGCTGAAATGACGGTAGAAACGCGTGTAGTCGCCGCCGTCGTCGTCGCTAGAGTCGTCGCCGCCGTCTTGCGGTGGCGGCGTCTGGCGGCTTGACCCCTGCCCAGGGTCGCCAAAGCGAGGCGGTGTAGGGCGGTAGAGCTCGTCGTCGCTGGACTCCTCCAGCTTGACAACCGGCGCGCCGCATCGAGGTAGCGCGGCGGCGCGACGCTGTGCGGCCGCCAGGTCCAGCAGCCGCCGCTGCTGCTCCACCTCCTCCCGCTCCCACTCCCGCCTGGACCACTCGAGCGCCGCGTCGAGCGGCATGGCGTTCTCGGCGCGTGGCATTAACTCGCCTCGCCGCGTGGCTGGCCGTCCATCGGCGGCAGCTTTTATAGCGCGCGGAAGACGATGCGCCGGTAAGACGATGATGCGCGGAAGACGAGGCGATGATGACGACGACCGCTCTCTCTCGTCGACAAGTCAGGGCCACACGACGCGCGGGAAATTTCCTTGCCGTTTTGCGCGCGTTTCTTTCGTCCGGAGTCCCCGAGCGCGCCCCGAAAGGCCGCGGCTGGCCTGGGCTCGCCGGATGGATGAAGACCCAAATCCGGGCGAAAACGACGATCCGGGGACGCGACTGGGCCGATTTATGCCGTCCGGATGAAAAAAAAAACGGGTGCCTAAGGCCTCGCCGGACTCGTGGCTGGAGATGCTCTGAGCCATGCAATTTCAAAACAAACTGACGGTGCGCTATAAGCCATGCTATTTCAATTTTTTAATACAAATTTATTACATAATCTAATTTGTAAGACGTCTTTGCCGGTCACTTTAACTCATAGTGTAGAAGCTTCCATGACTACAACAATCTAATAAACAGTACACTGGAATCATTGCTACTACTTAAGATATTTGTTTGAGATAAACATTTACAAACTTAGGCACCGACCTTGGAAAATTAATAGTACACCGGAGCTCACAATATAATTTATGCAACTTTGGAAAATTAATTCAATGACGAATTTTACTAAAACATATAGTTTAAATTTAGCACAAGCAAACTGTTAAGTACTATCCATTACAACCAAATAACAACAACACTATAAGTAATTAGTAAAATACATTGATATTTGTTTCATTATTTCATCTAACTAAATACAATTATATTGACTAATGATATAGTTGGAAAATAAGTTTAAACAAGTATAACAGTTTAGTATAAAATTTGTACATTTTTATTTGCCTTGATTCCAATTTTTGTTTGGACTGGCCTTGTACCCTGCTTGTCACCACCCCCATGTCGATGAGCTCGAGCTCGGAAAGCTAAGGCAATGTAGTAGGCCGAATCGACTCCCCAATTCCACATCTAGACCAGTTCGAAGACGTGAAATTCGTATGGCGTGCCTGTGTCGTCCATCGCGACTCTCCACTGCAGCCTCCTACTATCCCCGACCACTTTGAGGCGGAGGTCAGGTGTAGTAGCCCCAACGTCCAACAGGGGGGCCTCCCAGCCTCGGGGGAGCCAGAGCTCACTTGTGGAGCTTGGCCGCCTCGTCCCCGGCGAGCGCGGCCAAAGCAGTGATGACAGTGATGGCCCCGACGAGCCCAGTCGGTAGTGAGTAGCATCGACCTCCTCCTCTTTGATGAGGAGGGAGAAGGATACTACAACCATGGTGCTTATCCGAGAGGTCGAGGAAGATGACTCAAGGGAGATGGATGACAAGGTCTCTGATGCGGGGTTTTGTACAACACTATAATAAGACCAATCATGTTGTGCGTGTAGTGTTGTTTTTCTTTTAAGTAACCAAGTTTCTTTGTGTTAATATCAAGCAGCACGAGAGGGGTACATGGAGATGGACAAACTGTCTGAGGGAGAAGAAAAGGTCGGTATACTTTTCGGCTACTCTCTTGCATGCTAGTCCCACTATGTTAATTTGTGTTAGCCGTCAGAGTTTTTTTTTTTTTGGTATGGCAAAGTTAAAAATATGTACTATTATTTAATCTTAATAGCTAGCAGTTTCTATGATAAGATTGGCAAATTTATATAGATTCCACATTATAGAAAATAATTGCATGATTTTTTACAACTTTTTTTCGTGGTGAAGTGTGTCTTCCAAGTGATAATAGATTCATTAATAAGTTGACAACGCGTGCATGCTCCATATTGAAATAACATATGTGTTAGAATTGATGAACATAAAATGACTTGGATTATATTAAGTCTGTATACATACAATTTTATTAATTGATATGTTGCTATCAACTGGTGTATACAAGTGTTTCTGTAGGTTCCCAAGATAAAAGTCACACACACGACAATAACATGAAAATTTAGTTATCCAGATTTGAGTACAACATGTAGGACTTCCATTGAAGAGAGATTGACATGGTAAACTTGGCACTCCCCATGGTTTGTTTCTACCTAGTACAACATCCGTTGAGAATTTTATTCTCTTAAGATTCAAAATTCTTTTGGTTGCAATGGATAATTGTATATCCGTTACAGATATACTTTAGGATTTGGGGCCTCTTCCTTTTGAGGCCGGTCCGATCGCCCTGTTTGCCCTGCTTATGGGCCAATCCTATCACACCCTAGTAGCAAATTTCAAAGAAAATCACACAAAAAGCCACGACAAGCTTCTTATTGTACGAGAAATCACTAGAAAAACTAGGAGGACAATTCCTTACCCCTGTTAGAGATATGTCACATTATGTGACATGATTGTCAGAGATATATCATATTATGTGACATAACTCCCCGATCCTCTAAATCATGGAGAGTCCTTAATGTTGTGATCTCCCATTTATGATTAGGATTGTAATTCTTGTATAAATAGACATGCAATGGAAAGATCCAAAATGTGGTCAATTCTTTCACATGGTATCAGTCTAAACAATCCTACACAGCTTCCGCTCCTCCCTCTCTCCACCATAGCCGTCGTCGGCATCTCTCTACCCCAGCCGACCGCCGCCGCCTAACCCCCCTGCCTCTCCTCTCCCCTACCCCTACCCACCATGGCTACTCTTCCTATGCAGCCGTCCTTTTTCCTCGACCACGTCGCCCCCTACGCTGCGTTTTCATGCGGCGCTCCACCTAGCGCCGTCCTCTACACGGCTCTTCCTCACGTCGGCCACGGTGCCGCCCCCTACGACACGTCTTCGTACGACGCTCCTCCTGGCGCCGCCGCGGCGGTTCTCCACGCCAGCTACGCTGCCCCCTACGCGGCTCTTCTTCACGCCGGCTACGCCGCCCGCAACGCATCTCCTACTTACGCCGGCAACGTCGCCCCCAACGCGGCTCTTCCTCACGCCGGCCACACCGCCTTCTATGTTGTGCCGCCGCCATCGGCGCAAACATGGGCTCCCTCATCCCCCACGGAGTGGGTCTTCGACGGTGGTGCCACCGTACACCTCTCCAAGGACGCCGGTATTCTTCACACTCTTTCTCCACACCCTGTTTATCATCATGTTACCGTTGGAGACGGCTCCTCCGTTCCCGTCTCCTCCTCCGGTCATGCCTCTCTTCCTTCTTTTTTTATCTAACCGTCCTCTTCATCTTCGTGATGTTCTTGTTACACCTCACATTATAAAAAATCTTGTCTCCATTCGTCAGTTCACTACTGACAATAATTGCTCCATCGATTTTGATCCTTTTGGTTTTTCTGTGAGGGACCTTTTTTCTTGGCGTGAACTTCTTCGATGCAATAGTACGGAGGAGCTTTATTCTTTCCAGCACCCGGCGCCCCGTGCTCTCACCGCAACCACTACCCCTCACGATATTTGGCATCGTCGCCTCGGTCACCCCGGTCACGATGCATATCATTGTCTTTCGCAGCATATTTCTTTGCCTTCTCATAAACAAGTCTCTCATAGTACTCTTTGTGATGCATGTCAACTTGGACGCCATGTATGTTTTCCTTTTCTTCTTCCACCACTAGAACCACTCGTCCTTTTGAGTTAATTCATGCAATCTTTCGACATCTCTGGTCTTGAGTACTTCTGGCTTTAAATATTTCTTAGTCATTCTTGATGATTTTACTCATTTATTGTGGACCATCCCTTTTCGCCTAAAATCCGATGCCTGTGCCGCGCTCGCCTCTTTTCACGCGTTTGCTAATACACAATTTAATTTGCCTCTTGCATCCATACAGTGTGACAATGGTCGTGAGTTCGATAATGCCAAACTCCACTCCCTCGTCGCCGCACACGGCATACACATTCGCTTCTCGTGCCCAAACACCTCCCAACAAAACGGTAAAGCTGAGCGTGTTATACGTACAGTCAATGACATCGTGCGTCCTCTGTTATTTCAGGCTAGTTTACCGCCTCGTTTTTGGGTCGAAGCTCTTCATCACGCCACTCACCTCCTCAATCGCCTTCCCACCAAAACCATGCCCTCCCCATACTTTGCTCTTCATCACATGCACCCCGACTACTTGTCTCTTTATATTTTTGGATGTCTTTGCTACCCTAACACTGCATCCACTATGTCTCACAAACTCGTGCCCTGGTCTAGTGCTTGTGTTTTTCTTGGTTATTCACCTCATCATAAGGGCTATCACTGCATGGACCTTGCCACTCAGCGTGTCCTGATTTCTCACCATGTTGTTTCTGACGAGTCTACTTTTCCCTTTGCCTCGCTGCAGCCTCCCTCTGCTGCCACTTATGAGTTTCTCGACGATGTTCCTTCTATCGTTGTTCCTCCGGTTGCCCCACACGCCCCTACAGCGCCGCCCTCGCCGGTGCCCTCTTCGCCGCCTTCGCCGGCACATGCACCCTCGCCGGCGCCCTTGCCCGTGTGTCGCACGCGTAGCACCTCCGGCATACATGTCCCTTCCTGTGAGCGGCTTAACCTACATGCTTCTGTCAACAGGTACTCGCCGGTTCCCTCCTCCGCACGTGTGGCGCTCAAGGATCCCAACTGGCTCGAGGCTATGACCGAGGAGTATCGTTGACGAGGGTTAAACTCGACAAATGTCCTAGATGAAGGACTTAGGATCGGGGAGATAGGGCATCAGATGAACTCGAAGGTAAACTCAGTCAAACAAGGTGGCTATGAAAGTAAACGTGGGTGTAGAACCTGGCTTGCTTTCAATCTGTCCCACACCGTCCCCTCCTGGCCCCTTTATATAGGTGGCCAGGTCTCAAGGATCGGGTGGGATTCGATACAGATTACAATATCGATATATGACATAAACTCGTATTTTGACTTGTATTACAATTGGGCCTAGCTTGGGCCTCAGGGGTACTCAACTAACAGGCTCTATTATCTATACCCTTGTCAGTAGCCCCCGAGATTCTTCCAGAATTGCAGATTTGGGTTAAATCTCAGATCTTCAATTCTTCGACTTGATCAATTCTTCGACTTCTCCATATCTTCAAATCTTTGATTTGGTCTTTCGACTTATCTTTTTCTATAGTATCTCGCAAGGGGCTTTGATGAACAAGCCTGACAACTCTGACGGATCAAGAGGTCAGTTAACTGCCAGAACAGACACTTGCCACCTACTTCAAATTCAATCCCCTTGGACTAGAATTCGGGAAACCGGTCAAACCCACTCTTTTGCCGCATTTAGGACTTACAAAGAATGAATCCCAGTGGTTCTCAGGGTACCCAGTGCATCCACCAGGATTTTTCTTCGCGTCGTAGACACGGATACATACCAGTAGAGCGCATCCATGTGCGTATACCGGGCCGCACAGGACGGATCCTGGGGTCTTACCTTCGTGATATATTTCAACCACGGCATTCGAATTTTGTCGTGATGACACAACTCGAGAATCATATGTCGCAGCCTTGTTTGACTGATCCAGCGCACAAAATGTTCGGGTTATATAACCATGATTTTTAAAAAACTCACTCCCGATGGTAGTAATGACATTCATCATTTCTTTCTTCGCCTTGCTTGCTCCAATACTCATGAATAAACATCGTCGGGTGCGCGACCAGCGCTCCCGATGGTAGTAGCCCCCGAGGCTATAGTCGAAAAAATTCTCTTTTTTTTTTTTGAGTATAGGCTCAAGTATATTGTACCCACCTGTAACCTTTAGTTTAGAATTTTTTAATGATAATATCATCGGGTGCGCGCTCAGCGCTCCCGATGGTAGTAGCCCCCAAGGCTATAGTCGAATATTTTCGGGTATAGACTCCAATTGACGAGGGTTAACTCGACAAATGTCCTAGATGAAGGACTTAGGATCGAGGAGATAGGGCGTCGGATGAACTCGAAGGTAAAGTTAGTCGAAATAGGTGTGTGTCGAAAGTAAACTTGGGTGTTCAACCTGGGTTGCTTTCAATCTGCCCTACACCGTCCCCTCCTGGCCCCTATATATAGGTGGCCAAGTCTCGAGGATCGGGTAGGGTCCGATACAGATTACAATATCGACATACGGTAGGAACTCGTATTCGACTATCATTACAATTGGGCCTAGCTTAACGGGCCTCAGGAGTACTCAACTAATGGGCTCTATTAACTATACTCTTGTCAGTAGCCCCTGAGATTCTACCAGAATTGTAGATTCGGGTTGAATCTCTAATCTTCAAATCTTCGACTTGATCAATTCTTCGACTTCTTCTTATCTTCAAATCTTCGACTTGGTCTTTCGACTTATATTGATAATAATTTGTTCGCAAGGGGTCTTGATGAACAAGCCAGACAACTCTGACGGATCAAGAGGTCAGTTAACTGCCGGAACAGATACTTGTCACCTACTTCAAATTCAATCCCCTTGGATTTGAATTTGGGATACCGGTCAAACCCATTCTTCTGCCGCATTTAGGACTTACAAAGAATGAATCCCAGTGGTTCTCAGGGTACCCAGTGCGTCCACCAGGATTTTCTTCGCGTCATAGACATGGATACATACCAGCAGAGCGCATCCATGTGCGTATACCAGGCCACACAGGACGGATCCCGGGGTCTTACCTTCGTGACAAGTCACGGCATTCGAGTTGTGTTGCGATAACGCAACTCGAGAATCTCATATCGCAGTCAAATCTTGACTGAAAATATTCGGGTTTCTTCAACCATAAAACTCGCTCCCGATGGGAGTACCACTCCTGCACTTCTCGAATTATAATGCTTTGCCAAGAAATATCGTCGGGTGCGCGCTCAGCGCTCCCGATGGGAGTAGCCCCCGAGGCTATAGTCGAAAAAGGCTTTTTCCGAGTATAGGCTCAAAAAATGTAGTGTAATTCATCATACTTCAACTCGAGATATTTTAACTTCCAGATACATCATCGTCGAGATACTTCAATTTTGAGATACCTTAAGGACATCTTGCCGTTGAAT
Organism: Dactylis glomerata; assembly: GCA_007115705.1. Lineage (NCBI taxonomy): Eukaryota > Viridiplantae > Streptophyta > Magnoliopsida > Poales > Poaceae > Dactylis > Dactylis glomerata. The sequence continues at coordinate 3,227,307 of QXEO01000264.1, read as the reverse complement.
ACTCATCCACCACTTCAGAGAGAAGTTTGTATTTACCATTCTTGAAAATAGGAGCCCCCATGGCTATAATCGAAACTCCTTCGTATACAGTCTTGTGCACCTACTTGGCATTCGTCGGCGCCATCTTTTCTTCTTTCTTATATTATCTTCTTTATGATATCACTTAATACATCATTCTGTACCATTGCGAACCGTTGCATGGGCAATGCTGTAAATTTCTCATTTTTTTACCGTTAGTGGGCTTACCGTTTCCTATCTTTGCGCCACGTCTCAGCCCATGCTCCTTCTCCCAGAAGATATATAAAGGGGATCTTGAGGAGTTTTATTGTTTACCAGTCTCTTTCTCTCCGCCGCCTCCATTGCTGCTCTCCTCTGTCTCCTCCTCGAAAGGCATAGCCCCCGAGCGCACTTCGTACTGGATGCGCGTGAAACACCTGGCCACCAAAAACACCATGGCCAAGACTTCTGCCACCAATTGGGTTCGCTCCACCATCACAAAGAAGGAGGTGGAGAAGGCCACGGCGGACGGCCTCATCGCCGCCGAAGATTCCATCAAATTCCCCAGTACTGAACGGATCCCGAAGCCCCCGAGCGGTTATCGGGTAATGTTCCTTGCTTTCCTCCTCCGCGGTTTCTCTCTTCCTGCCCACGAGTTTCTCCGTGGGCTTCTGTTTGTTTACGGTGTGCAGCTCCACCAGCTCACACCGAATTCTCTTCTGCATATCGCCTGTTTCGTGACTCTTTGCGAGTCCTTCTTGGGCATTGAACCCCACTTCCTTCTGTGGAGGTCGATTTTTCGACTCCGCCCCAACGTTTCTTTGGCTAGGAAGCCCGAACTGGGCGGAGCCGTCATTTCTGTGCGCCCTGAGGCGCAATACTTTGAATTTTCCATGCCCGCGTCTGTCCAGGGATGGAGGACAAAGTGGTTCTATATCAAGGACCGCAAATCCTCTCCTGAAGATGAATTCGGCCTGCCTCCTTTTGATGCTTCCCAAGAGGTAAAGAAATTGGCATCATAGGATACACTCCCCTCAGATGCAGAAGCACAAGAAATTCTTCCTCTTCTTTCCCGTATCAAGTCTTTAAAAGGAGGTCAAGGGGGTGCTCTATCGGGTATGCAACTCATGGCGTTTTTTATTCAACGTCGAGTTCAACCCCTACAACACCGCCTTACCAAACTTTGGAATTACTCCGGCTTGGAAGATCCTACTCGCATATCTGAAGATCTGATGTCGAAAGAAGATGTCGACAAGCGAGTCAGGAATCTTACCAAGCTCACCAAGGAACATGCAGTTGCGGATTTAACCGCTGACTTTTTCGACTCCGTGCACCCTCTGCCTGAGGTATGTATCTTCGCATTTACTTATTGTCGAACTTTGCTTGGTTCGATTTGTGTTATTCTGTGCTTTTGCACTCTGCTAATTTATTCATATGCAGGGTCATCAATTCCTTGTTTCTCGTCCTCCTCTTCCAGAGGCAGGGCCCCTACCAGATGATCTTGCCTCTCCTGCATCTGAAGCCCCCGAGGCTGACGAAAGTCAGGACGGAGATGATGTCGAAGAATCAGAAGAGGAAACTAGCTCGTCGACATCGCCTCCTCCTGTACTTGCTGAAGATGTTGGTGTCGACAAGAAAAGGAAGCGTGTCGACGAAATTGCTTCATCGAGTTCTGCAGCGGCTGGTAAAGCCCCCGTTTTTGCAGAAGATATGGAGTACTTCGACATGCTTGCATCGTAAGTATTGTAGTCGAGTTCTTCAATTGCATTGTTCTTGCCTTATTTTCATAACTTATACTTTTCATGCAGTGATGATGAAGAGCCACCAACATATGCGACAGCTGCTCCTCCACCTTCTCCTATGGCCACTGATGAGCCTATCGAACCAGATGTTGCACCGAGGGCTACTAGGTCCGGTGTGAAGAAGGTTCCTCAAGCCCGATACCCTAGACGCTCAAAGAAGGCCAAAGAAGCCGAAGTTTCTCTGGAAGCCCATGCATCTATGGTTTCCTCTGATGACGTGAGCAATTCTTCTGTACTTTCTTTCCTTTCATGCACTTCTACTCTTACACACTTCTTTTCTCAGGCTTTAGTGAAGAGATTTATTGCCCTGGGCACGGAGTGTGCGGGGTACCTAAAGCTTGCGAAAGCTTCCGAAGGTACAATCTTGATGTCCAGTCATTTTTCTTCTGTGCTTTTTCTTTTCCCACTTATCTGACTCCCTTTTGTCTTCTTTTGTAGCTGCCTTAGCAACAGCCAATGCTCGAATTGCGTCGCTGGAAGCGGAGCTCAATGCTTCCCGAAAAGCTTATGATGTGGCGGCCGCTGCTAAAGCGAATGCTGAGAAGTCGCAGAAAGCTGCGCTTGGCAAGGCGAAGAAAGCTGAAAAAGCTTTAGCTGAAGCCAACAAGGAGCATGCTCAACGAGAGCAAGCCGTGGCGGAGCGTCTTCACACCATGTCTACTGCCGCTGAAAGTAAGTGCTTCGCCTTGTCTTCTGCTTTCGTCTTCTGTTGCACTGGTGTATTTGTTGACACTTTGTCTCTTCTTTTCTTGTCTATTGCTCGGAATTTACCGGAGTATCTCCGTCGTCCTTGCAAACGGACGATGATCCTCTTATGGATGCGGTTAACCTACTCGAGGAAAACTGGATATCTATCCAGGAAACTTTTGAGTTGGTTAGCCACGTTTTATCACGGCTATTTGCCGGCTTGTGGCCGAAGAAAAGGGCGACGGTTCCGAAGGATAACTTGACTGAACTTGCCAAGTCCTTCGATACCACTTAAGACCCCACTCTCTAGCTGAAAGGTCTTTCCATTAAGCGCGGCGCCGAGGGTGCCATTGCACTTTCCCTTGCTCATGGGACGAATTTCGACTGGGAGAGGGTTAGCTCCCCTCATGGCCACACCCGTGACGAGATGAAGGCTTTTTTCGAGAGGGCGAAGAAGTTGGCACCTGCATTGTTGACAACTATTTCTCCTTCGGCAGCCTCTGCGGTGCCTGCTGCACCAGCTTCAGCGGCGGAAAATCCAGTACCACCATCGACTTCTGGCGAAGAAGTTGCCGTGCCCTCCTCTGCCACGGAACACAATGCTGAGGTGGCGTAGACTCGGCTTTCCTTGTAGTTTTTTAGTTTTTCTCCTTTTGGACGCAAGAATACTCTAGTCGCGTGCAACCCGAGAACTTTAGTCATAGGGTCTTGCACTTATGTAAATATATTCCCAGCGTATGAAGTATTATGTTGTTTCTCTGAAATGGTTTCTCCTTTCTTTTTCTTTTTGGCTTGCAGTCGATGCGTATCAATGATCCTTTGACTCACGGTCCCGCTCCTTCTTCTACCCGTATGTTTGGTTCTCAGATTCCGTCGACTCCTAGTCGATGCAGCCGATGCGCAGAATACTCTTCCAGAATTTCCGATCTTGAGGCTCGCCTGACTTTGGCCAAGCGTCAAGCACAGATGGCTATTAACAAAGCTAGCAAAGCCAGTGGTTATATGAAGCAAATATCTTCTCTAGACGAAAAGGTCTCCAGCTTGACGGCTAAGATTCTGCATAATGAAGAATGTGAATCCTTTATCCTTGGCATTGTCGAGTCTGCCTGCGAGATGTTACGATGTGAGTTTTCTTTTGACTCCTCCTTGCCCTGTTTGTGCACTGCTATTCTTGTGACACCTTTTACCATTGTAGGTACTTGTTTAGATTTTGCTGCTGAAGAACGTCGAGTTGCTGAGCGGAACGCTGCCTTAGAGAAAATGTCGACTGGCTATGAGACTTTGTGGTCTGATCCTCGACGCCGGGGCGCCATTGTATTGCTTCAAGACCGTGCCCAGCATATTGGCGAGTCAGTTGATGGTTGCCGGCGAGCTCTCACAACTATGCACTCCGTTATGCTTCCTCGTAATCCCTTGCCTGCAACTTTCCCACTTCTTCTTGATACTTTCAGATCCAGCCATCGTATTCATAGGTTGATAGAGCTGAACTTAGTGGCTGGTGCCAATTTTGCTCTCGGGTGGATACGCAAGTGGCACCCCAGGCTGAATTATAGCATGATGTCCCTGAGTTTGGCTCCAGGTTGAGCTAGCCTTCGGGTACATATGGAGAACACGCTGCAACCTGCTCGAAGACTCGTAGCTAGGCTTCTAGAGGCGGATGCTGCATTTTTCCGTGAGTACCATTATTTAGATCCTTTAGGCGTAGATGATTCTAACAACGCGAGAGTATTTCATTTTATGACTTGTATGTCGAAAAAGTTTATCCTCAGAGCGTTTTTGTGCGTTTACCGCATTTCTTCCTTCGAAAGACTCGTAAACTCGAATATGAGGAACGTTTCGTCTTTATTATACTTTGTAATGTAAGATACATGGGGTGACCCAAGAGATCCGGCCTGTGACCTGTGTTCTGGATCTAGAGGGCATTGCCCCTGGTATAACTCGTGGCTTTTACAGCCTTTATTATTCTACTCTATTGTCTTATGATGCTTATGTCGTCGTGGCTTTCCCTTTTTCCTCTGCGCCTGTGTCTTCTCCTGATGCTCCTACTCGTGGTTTCTTTGTTTCGGGCTCCGCGACGCGTCCTTCGGGTAGCTTGACGCCTTCTGTAGTCGCGTTTTTTGCCTTTTCTGCATGGTTTGCTATGACGCCAAATTTTTGCGCCATCTTGTGGAACTCCCTGTCGCAGAGATCTGAAACTTCAAAACTTCGTTTCACTGTAATTATTCCTCTTGGTCCTGGCATCTTAAGTACCAGATATGTATAGTGGGGTACTGCCATGAATCGCGAAAACGCGGGTCGTCTGAGGATCGCGTGATATTGAGATGGCCAGTCCATGACTTCGAAGTCTAGCTTTTCTCTTCTATAGTTTTGTCGGTTGCCGAAGCAAACATTGAGTGCTATTCGACCCAGTGGGTAATTGGCACTTCCTGGTACGATTCCATGGAAGGAACAATCTGTTGGCTTCAGGAACTCTAGTGATATATGCATTGCTCGGAGTGTTTTCGCGTATATCAAGTTAATTCCACTCCCTGCATCCATGAATATTCTGTTGACATCATACGCGCCAATTTGAGCTTTGAGTATCAAAGGCGCGTTTCCCGGCCGAGGTACTGTTATAGGGTGATCTTCTCTGTTGAACTCTATTGGTTGCTCTGACCAGTGCAGATACTCCGTTGTAGCTGGAGGTGATATGACTGCTAAGTTGACTTGTCGAGTTATGCTCTTCTCTTCTTTGTTCGACTTGGGTACAGGTTGTATCATTGATATGATGTGTCCTTTTGATGGTACATACCCTTCGTCGTCGTCCTGTCCCTGGTTTTGCTGGTCTTGTCCTTGAGGTACTCCATTGTTTCCTTGCTGCTTTGCTGGAGGGTTGTTGCTTCCTTCGAATCCTTGTCGCCTTGCTTCGATTTGCTTATTTACTGCCGCCTCTTGAAGTTTTAAGAATGTTGTGCAATCTTTCATTGCATGCCTTGATACTCGCTTCCCATCGACGAACGCTGAGTGTATATGACAAGGTCCATTGAGCATATCTTCTGGCGAGGGGTTGTATTCTCTTGGTTCTCTTACGGGGAATTCTTTATAGTCCTCTTTTCCGTAGCTTCGATATCCTGAACTTCTTCGATCACTTCCTTGGTAACTGTTATCTTTGTGACCTGCGGCGACTTGGCTATGAGGGCCATAGTTGTCGAAATTTCTGGACCGTCTCCTCTGACTTCCGTATCTATTTCTTCTATCGTCTTCTGGAGATCGTGTCCTCTTATTGTTGCATGCATCTTCTCCATCTGCGAACCTGTTTGCTATGTCCATAAGGTCTGACACTGTTTTCGGCTTGATTCTGCCCATCTCCTTGACTAGGTCTCTTCGTCTTAATCCAATGATGAACGCATCTATTGCTCTTTCGTCTGAAACTTCGACTGCTGAATTTTTGATAAGGCTCCACCTTTGGATGTATGCTCGTAATGTCTCGTCGCGTTGTTGCACACATGCTTTGACTTCTTCTATTGACGCTGGTCGCTTGTATGTCGACCTAAAGTTGCTTGTGAATTGCTTTGCGAGGTCTTCCCAGCTTCCAATAGATTCTTTCTCTAGCTTGCTCAACCATGACCTTGCTGCGCCGGTGAGGTGTAGTTGCAAACTTTGCATTGCTGTTTCCTTGGTTCCTCCTAATATTTGAACTGCTTGTAAGTAATCTGCGAGCCATGATTGTGGTTCCTGTGATCCGTCGTATTTTTGCTCATCATGAGGTAGCTTGAATCCCTTGGGAACTGGAGTGGTGCGAACCCTGCGGGTAAAGCATGATGCCCCCATCTCTTTTTCGTTGTCTTCATAGTCGCGTTTTTCATTTGGGGATCGTGACCTTCGGGTTCCGCCGTGCTGCTTTGGTGATGGTGATCGAGATCGGTGTTTGCTGCTTCTGCGCCGAGGACTATTGTGACGGCGAGGTGACCTTGCTTTGTGCACTTCCTTGTGATGACATGCTTCTTCTCCTTTTGCTGATAGCTTGTGGCCCACCATGTTCAGTCCGTTCAGTGCTGCTCTATGCATATGTTCTCTAGGATCTCCTGGACTTGGTCGAGTTGTAAGTAGATATGCTTGTGCTACCACTAGTGCTGCTTCAGGAGTTTTTGGTAGGATATTTCCCTGCTCGTCGACCGATAGGAAGGACGAGTCGAGGTTTTTGGAAATACTTTGCCTGTCGGAGTACTTGAGGTTATCGTACCTTGAACCGTGTCGACGATTGTTCCTTGCGTTGCTGTATGATGCGTCGCTTCGTGCTTTTTGAGCAGCTTCGCTAGCTGCAATGGCTGAATCTTTCCTTCTTTGTATCTCTATTTTCTCCTTTGCTAATTGCTTGGCCTGCTGCCTTAGGGCGTAGTGATACCCCAAAAGCAGGTTTTTGCTGGAATTTGATGGTATTGGCGTGCAGTGTTCTATGGCTTCTCTTATTATCCTCCATTCGCCGACTCATAGTCGAATTTTCTCCCTGGTTGTGAGGGATTCCGGTGTTTGCCCTTCTGCTAGGTGATTTGCTCCTCTGTCGATATTTGCTGGGTTTAATACTGGATTGTCGTTTTCGTCGAATTCTTCTGAATTATCTCCTATAATAGCGAACACCTGGCATTGTTTGCCAGCGTTGCCCTTGAAGCTTGAGAAGATCGAGTTGCTATCCTCAGAAAGCTCTAATCCTGTCTTCCATGTATCTGTTGACTTGTCTGAAATATCGTCGAGGCAGATCGTGAGATCTTTGAGTTGGACTTCCATGTCAAAATTTTCCTTTCCTTCGCTGTCCTCTGCGATCTTCTCTTTTTGCACTTCCTCTGGGCTGACCGGCGAGTTTACCTCGCTGGAGGAGCCTTCAGAGTATTCCATCATTGCTGTTGCTTTGGGATCACTTACCGACGGATCTTTTTTCGTCGGATCTGAAAGGCGAGATGAACCCGACGGTCCGATGAGGATGTTCAAGCTTCCGATTGTCAACTCCATCTCTTGATTTTCGTCGATTTCTGTGCTGCTGTTGGCTAAAAGCGAAAAAGCCGTCGAATTCATGATTCCAACGCCCAAGATCCCCACGGTCGGCGCCAATTGACGAGGGTTAACTCGACAAATGTCCTAGATGAAGGACTTAGGATCGAGGAGATAGGGCGTCGGATGAACTCGAAGGTAAAGTTAGTCGAAATAGGTGTGTGTCGAAAGCTAACCCCTTTACTTACTTTTGTCATATACTAACCCCTTTACTTACTTTTGTCGTGTACCCCTCGCAAACTATTATATCCAATATTCGTTGAGTATACACATCTGCCTTGTTAGCCTTATAGCTGCTTTATGATGTCAGTAGCGAAATCTCATTTATACGTCATTTTAACTGAGCGCTGACCGTTTCAAGGGCAGCGCGGTAATTTTATATTTCCCCCGCCCGTTAGTGGGCTGCCGCTTCCTCTCCTTATGCCATGTCTCAGCCCACGTTCCTTCACTATGAAGGTATATAAGGGGAGAGTGGGGAATCGTACTGTTTACCAGCTCATAGCTTCCGCCGCCGCCGCCATTGCTGCAACCTTTGCGCACTTCCGACCTTCTGCATAGCCCCCGAGCGCAATTTGTGCATGCGTGTGAAGAATTTGGCAGAGAAAAACAAGATGGTCAAGGGGAAAGTTGTGAATGCCGCTACGAGCTGGGTACCTTCTGCTTTCACGCAGAAGGATCTAGACAAGGCCAAGGCGGACGGGCTCATCTCCGATAGTGACTCAGTCATCTTCCCCAGCACTGAGCGGATCCCCAAGCCCCAAAGCGGCTTTCGGGTGATGTTTCTTGCTTTTCTTCTTCGCGGTCTTTCTCTTCCTGCCCACGAGTTCCTTCGTGGGCTTGTTTATGTGTATGGTGTGCAGCTTCATCAACTCACACCAAATTCCCTTCTTCATGTTGCCTACTTTATAACTCTTTGCGAGTCGTTTTTGGGGATCGAACCCCATTTTACTCTTTGGAGGTCCCTCTTTCGGCTTCGCCCCGATGTCTCTTTATCGAAAAAACCTAAGCTGGGCGGAGCTGTCATATCTGTTCGTGCCGAGTCTCAATACCTGGACTTTTCCATGGCTGTATCAGTACAAGGTTGGAGGACCAAATGGTTTTACATCAAAGACCGTAAGGTCTCTTCCACCGATGAGTACGGCCTTGCTCCCTTCGATGCCTCTCAGGAGTTGAAGAAATTGTCATCGTGGGATTTGCCTCCTTCTGATGTTGAAATGGAGGAAATTGTGCCACTCCTGACCCGCATCCAAGTTCTGAAAGGGGGTAGAGGAGGCGCTCTATCGGGTACCCAACTCATGGCATTCTTCGTACAACATCGAGTTCAACCCCTGCAACACCGTCTTTCCAAGCTGTGGACCTTTTCTTGCTCTTACAACTCTTACTAGGGATCACAAGATTGCGGAATTGGCCGCTAATCATTTTGACTCCGAGCATCCCTTGCCTGCGGTATGTTCTCTTTGTATATCAACTTTTGCCTTTTCACTTTCTTGCTATTGTTAGTTTGCTTGTCTTGATAATTTTATTGACTTATTTATGTACAGACCCATAAATTCCTTGTTTCACGTCCGCCTCTCCCCGAGGAAGGACCTATTCCGGTGGATCTAGTTGCAGCTTCATCTGAAGCCCCCAAGGCTGAGGAGATTCAGGACGGAGATGATGCCGAAGAATCACAAGAAGAGACTAGTTCGACGACGTCGCCTCCTCCTGCGCTTTCTGAAGATCTTGGCGTGGATAAGAAGAGGAAGCGCGTCGAGGAGCTTGCTTCTTCGAGTACCTCTACTAAGAGAATTGTGGCCGAAGAAGCCCCTTGTCTAGAAGGGGGAGTAGAACTTTTTGACCTCTTGGACTCGTAAGTATTTTGCCAACTCTATGCTTTTTTTACTTGCTTTCCTCCTTTTGAGTTGTGTAAAATCTTTTTCCTTTTGGCTTTCTTTGCAGTGACGATGAGGACCCGAAAAGGTTGCTGCCATTGCTCCTTCTGCCGAAGATACAAATGCTGATGGATCCCCTGCACAGGAAGTGGAGCCTGCCGCGAAGTACCCAAAGGCTCCCAGAACTTCTGTCAAAAAAAATTCATGTGGCTCGAGGTGCCAAGCGTTCAAAGAAGTCAAAGGAAACCGACATTTCCCTTGAACCCCATGATTCCAGGAGCTCCCCTGACGATGTGCGTGGTGGTTTTTTCTCTTTTTTCCTTTTGTTCCTTGCGTGATCCGTATGCTTACATTCTTTTTCCCTTTGCAGATCTTGATGAAGAAATTTATCACTTTGGGCACTGAATGTGCCGAGTATATGAAATCTGCTAAAGCTTCCGAAGGTAGCCTTTTTCCCTTGATTTTGCTTATCCCAGGCGGCTTTCTTTGCTTCTTCATCATACTCACCTTTCCCTGTTTTTCACCATAGATGCCTTGGCGACAGCTAATGCTCGTATCTCTTCCCTGGAGGCTGAACTTGAGGCCTCCAGGAAGGCTTTTGATGCTGCCACTACTGCCAAGACCAGTGCTGAGAAGTCCTCTAAGTCAGCACTGGATAAGGTAAAGAAATGGAAAAATCCTTGGCTGATTTGAAGAAAGATCGGATTCAGCGCGACCAAGCCGTGGCTTAACGCCTAAATAAGATGTCGGCTCTTGCTGGAGGTAAATACATTTTTCCTCTACTTTGCTTGGGTTGCTTATTCTTATACTCTACTGATGTATCTTTGTTTCCTCGACTATATAGAACATACCGGGATTCCTTCGACTTCTGTGCAACCAGGCGACGACTCTCTTATGGCTGCGGTTAGTCTGCTAGAGTCGAACTGGAATTCCATCCAAGAGATCTTCGGATTGGCTAGCCGCATTCTTACACGGATTTTCATTGGGTTGTGGCCAAAGCAAAAGGCTGGCATTGAAAATGCTGATTTGAAGAAGCTCGTCAAGGCCTTCGAGACCCCTAAGGACCCTATTCCACTGCTGAAGGGTCGTTCCGTGAAGCGGGGTGTAGAGGGGGCCATCGCTCTTGCTTATGCTCATGGTGAAGAGATTGACTAGGAGAAGGTAAGCTCCTTCCGCGGTTGGACTCTACCTAAATTACGAGGTTTCCTTGAAAGGGCAAAGAAGTACGCGCTAGGGATTGTGTTGATTATTTCCCCTTCGGTGGCTGCTTCGACTTCTGCACCTATTTCTTTGACTCCTTCCTCTGGTGTGACAATGCCTCCTCTAGGAGCTGCTGCTACACCTGTGTCGCCTGCCACGGAGCACGATGCTGAGGTGGCATAGTTTTTAATCTTTCTTTGTAATCTTTGCTTCTTTTGCTATGGTGAACTTCTAATGTAGTTTGCCCAAGAACTGGTTAGGGGGCTTTTGCACTTGTTGTAAATATCTTCCTATTTATGAAGTGTTTGGCTTGAATGAGGTTTTCTGAGATGTATGTCTTCTCTCTATTTTTTTCCTTGTCTTCCAGCTTGCGCCTGCTGGTGAATCGTCGGGTCGTACCCGGGCGTTATCTCCTGTTAGTATGTTTGACTCCAAAACTTCTTCGCCTCCTCCTTCTTTCTACCGATGTGAGGAATATTTGTCGAGGATTTCGGATCTTGAGAGCCATCTATCCTTGATAAAGCGCCAGACGCAAATTGCTTTAGACAAGGCCGGTAAGTCCCATGATCTGATGAAGCAAGTGTCCAATCTTGAAGATGAAGTTTCGAGTCTAGTAGCGAGGATCGCACATTTTGAGGAATGCGAATCTTTTCTGATTGGTATCGTCGAATCCGTTTGCGAGATGCTGCTGTGTAAGTCTTCGGGGGTCTTTTTTTCTCTTCTGTTTTTGCTCTGGCTTGCTGTGTGCTAATTTTTACTTGCACCGTAGGTACTTGCCTTGATCTTGCCAGCGAATCACGCCGGGTTTCTGAGCGGATCGCTGCTCTTCAGAAAGCTGCTCAGGGAACTGAGAGCTTATGGTCGAACCTCCACCGCTGTCGCGCCATCATGCTTCTTCAAGATCGCGCACAGCATATTGGCGAAGCTATTGATGGTTGTCGCATGTCCCTGACAACCATGTACTCTGTTATGTTGCCTCGTAATGCTATGCCGAGGGATTTTAGGCAACTACTCGAAACTTTCCAGACGAGCCAGCGGGTTCATCTCCTTATAAAACTCAACCTGATTGCTGGTGCTAATTTTGCTCTTGGGTGGATGCAAAAGTGGCATCCGAGACTTGATTATGACCGCATGTCCCAGAGTTTGCCTTCAGAACGAGCTACGATTGGTGTTCATATGGATGCGACGCTAGAACCGGCGAAAAGGATCATCTCAAGGTTACTGCAAGAGGATGCGAGGTTTTTCCGCGAGTACCATTATTTGAATCCTTTAAATGTGGATGACTCACATCTGCCTGCGTTGTAATTTTAATGTATATACTTTATAGTCCGCAAGAGTGTTTTTCCCTGGGCTGATTCCCGAGGGAATTTGTAGTACTCAAGGCGTTTTGTGGGTGTTGGCGTTTGTCGCGTTTAGACATGTAAACTCAAATATGAGGAACTTGCCTTTATTATATTTGTAATATAAGATACATGGGGTGACCCAAGAGATCCGGCCGGTGACCCGTGTTCTGGATCTAGAGGGCAATGCCCTGGAATAACTCGTGGCTTTTACAGCCTTATTTTCCTACTCTATTTATTCGCCTATGTCGCTTGACTCTTCTCTTCTTCTCCTGTGGACTTCTCTTGCTCTGGTGGCTGTACCCGATGTTTCTTTGGTTCTGGTTCCTTAGGGTTTCCTTCGAGTTGCTGTGTGACTCTTGTAGTCATGCTTTTTGTTTTGGGTTCCCCGTAGCTTGCCATCATGCCGAAGTTTTGGGCCATCTTGTGAAATTCCTTGTCGCATAGGTCCGATAACTCGAAGCTTCCTTTGATTGTAATAATTCCTTTGGGTCCTGGCATTTTTAGCACCAGATAGGTGTAGTGAGGCACTGCCATGAATCGCGAAAACGTGGGTCTCCCGAGGATCGCATGATATTGTGATGGCCAGTCCATGACTTCGAAGTTGAGTTTCTCCCTTCTGTAGTTTTGTCGATTTCCGAAGCAAACATTGAGTGCTATTCGACCAAGTGGATAGTTGGCACTCCCTGGGACTATTCTGTGGAAAGAGCAGTCAGTTGGCTTTAGGAACTCCAATGAAATGTGCATTGCCCGTAGGGTTTATTCCACTTCCTGCGTCCATGAATATTCTGTCGACATCGTACGTCTCTATTTGAGCTTTGAGTACCAAGGGCGCGTTTCCTGGCCGAGGTACTGTTATTGGATGATCATCTGTGCTAAATTCTATAGGTTGCTCTGACCAATGTAGGTATTCCGTTGTCGCTGGAGGTGAAGTTATTGCGAGGTTGACTTGTCGAGTTATGGTTTTCTCCTCTTTGTTCGACTTGGGCACTGGTTGTATCATTGCTGTGATGTGCCCTTTAGATGGAACATATCCTTCCTCGTCGTCGTGTCCCTAGTTTGATTGATCTTAACCCTTTGGAGCTCCACTATTTCCTTGTTGGGTTGCCGGTGTGTTGCTTGTGTTTCCCTCGTATCCCTGGCGTTTTGCCTCGGCTTGCTTGTTGAGTGCTGCTTCTTGTAGTTTCAAGAACGTAGTGCAATATTTCATTGCGTGTCTGGATACTCGTTTCCCATCGACGAACGCAGAGTGGATATGACATGGTCTGTTGAGCATGTCTTCTGGTGATGGGTTGTACTCTGTAGATTCCCTTGGCGGAAATTTTTTGTACTCTTCTCTGCCATAGGTACGGTATCCCGAACTTTTGCGATCGTTGCCTTGGTAGCTGTTATCTTTGTATCCTGCGGCTACTTGACTGTGGGAGCCGTAATTGTCATAATTACGGGACCTTCTCCTTTGACCTCCATATCTGGTTCTTCTATCATCTTCTGGTGATCGCGTGCATTTATTGTTGCACGCATCTTCTCCATCCGCGAATCTATTTGCCACATCCATTAAATCTGATATTGTTTTTGGCTTGATTCTGCCCATCTCTTCGACTAGGTCTCCTCGTCGTAACCCAATTATGAATGTATCTATTGCTCTTTTGTCCGAGACTTCGACTGCCGAATTTTTGATAAGACTCCACCTTTGGATATATGTTCTTAATGTCTCTCTGCACTGCTGTACGCAGGCTTTGACTTCTTCTATGGATGCTGGCTGCATGTATGTCGACTTGAAGTTACTTGTAAATTGCTTTGTGAGCTCCTCCCAGCTTCCAATTGTTTCCTTTTCTAATTTGCTTAGCCATGACCTTGCCGCTCCGGTGAGGTATAATTGCAAACTTTGCATTGTTGTTTCCTTGGTTCCTCCTAGTAGTTTTACTGCTTGCAGATAATCTGAGAGCCATGACTGTGGCTCTTGACATCCGTCATACTTTTGTTGATCATGGGGTAGTTTGAAACCTTTGGGTACTGGCGTGATGCGAACCCTACGGGTAAAGCATGGCGCCCCCATCTCCTTTTCATCGTCTTCGTAGTCATATGTTCTGTTGGGAGTTCTGGATCGTCGGGTTCCTTTGTTCTTTGGACTATTGTATCATCCAGGTGATGGCGTCCTAGATCGGCGACTTCCACTTCTGTGCCGAGGACTGCTGTGATGGCGTGGTGATCTAGGTTTGTGAGTTCCTTTGTTGCGATATGCCTCCTCCTCTTTTGCTGATAATTTATTGCCTACCATCTTCAATCCATTTAGCGCTGCTCGGTGCATATGTTCCCTCGGGTCTCCTGGATTTGGTTGTGTCATATGCAGGTACGCTTGAGTTGCCACTAATGCTGCTTCTAGAGTTTTTGGGATAATATTTCCTTGCTCGTCGACCAATAGGAAGGACGAGTCGAGGTTTTTCGAGATGCTTTGCCTTTCTGAGTACTCTAGATTCTCATACCTTGAACCATGTCGACGATGCCTTCTGTTTGTGTATGATGCGTCGCTATGTGCTCTACGAGCAGCGTCACTTGCTGCAATTGCTGAGTCCTTCCTTTTCTGTATTTCAATTCTCTCCTTTGCTAATTGCTTCGTCTGTTGCCTTAGGGCGTAATGGTACCCCAAGAGCATGTTTTGGCTAGAGTTTGTTGGTATTTGCGTGCCGTGCTCCACGGCTGTATTGATTGTTCTCCACTCTTCTTCTGATAGTCGAACTTTTACCCTCATTGCGAGGGAGTCAGCGGTTTCTCCCTCTGCTAAGTGATTCGCCCCTCTATTTATATTTGCTGGATTAAGTACTGGGTTGTTGTTGTCATCGAGTTCTTCTGAGTTATCTTCTACGATGGTGAGTATCTGACACCGATTGTCGAATTTGCTGTTGTGACTTGAGAAGATCGAATTGTCATCTTCAGAAAGTTCTAGTCCCGTTTTCCATGAGTATGTCGATTGATCTGAGTTGTCATCGTGGTGGATTGTGAGATCTTCGAGTTGCACTTCTAAGTCAAAATTCTCCATGGTTTCGTCGCCTCCTGCGATTTTTCCTTCTTTTGCTTCTGCTAAGCTGACCGGCGAGTCTACCTCGCTAGAAGAGCCTTCTGATGATTCCGACATTGCTACTATCTCAGGTTCACTTGCCGACAGACCCGTTTTCATTGGATCTGAAAGGCAAATCGAACCTAGTGATCCGATGTGAAAGTTTAAACTTCCGATCGTCAAATCCATATCTTGGTCCATACTCTCGAATACTTGCGTGAAACTTGACTAGTGAGGTTGAAAATCGATGGTTCCGAAGGGTATCTGAATTTCGTCGCCTTGCGAGTTGTTGTTGGCTGAAAGCGAAAAAGCCGTCGAGTTCATGATGCAAACGCCCCCAATCCCCACGGTCGGCGCCAATTGATGAGGGTTAAACTCGACAAATGTCCTAGATGAAGGACTTAGGATCGGGGAGATAGGGCGTCAGATGAACTCGAAGGTAAACTCAGTCAAACAAGTTGGGTATGAAATTAAACGTGGGTGTAGAACCTGGCTTGCTTTCAATCTGTCCCACACCGTCCCCTCCTGGCCCCTTTATATAGGTGGCCAGTGATACGTCCAAAACGTATCTACTTTCCCGAACACTTTTGCTATTGTTTCTCCTCTAATTTGTGTGTTTTGAATGCAACTAACACGGACTGACGCTGTTTTCAGCAGAATTGCTCTGGTGTCTCGTTTTTGTAAAGAAATCCAACTTCCAGTAAAAATTTGGGAAAAATCATGAAAAATCATATTTCACCAGAAGACCCACGGAGCCAGAAGACAGGAGGGAGAGGAGGCCTGAGGGCCCCTCACACACTGGTGGCGCGGCCCAGCCCTGGCCGCGCCACCCTGGCGTGAGGGGGGCCCAGCAGTCCTCTCGACCTCCCCTCTCGCCTACATATACCCTCTGACGATATAATATTGGGGAGACGGCATTTTTCCCAGATAGACTTCCGCTGCGCCGCCGCCATCAGAAACCGCGATTCGGAACCAGAAACTCCGTTCTGGCACCCTGCCGGGACGGGGATTCGGAGGAGATCTTCATCACCATCATCACCGACGCTCCTCCATCGACCATCCATGACTCCCCCATCCATGTGTGAGTAATTCCCCCGCTGTAGGTGAGGGGATGGTAGGGATTGGATGAGATTGTTCATGTAATTTGATATGAGATTGTTAGGGCATAGTGCCTCGTATCTTATTTAGTGCCTATGACATTGTTGCAACTTGTTGTGCTTAATGCTTGTCACTTTGGGCCCGAGTGCCATGATTTTAGATCTGAACATGTTATTATTTCTATGATGATACTTGTTGTTTATGGTCTTACCTACAAGTTGTATACACATATTGTTGTCCGGAACCCGAGGCCCCAAAGTGACAGAAATTGGGATAACCGGAGGAGATGGCTATGATGTGAGGATCACATGTGTTCACCGAGTGCTAATGCTTTGCTCTGGTACTCTATTAAAAGGAGTACCTTAATTACCAGTAGTTTCCCTTGAGGCCCTGCTGCAACAGGCTGGTAGGACAAAAGATGTCGTGCAAGTTTCTTCTTGTGAGCACGTACGACTATATACGAAACACATGCCTATGATTGTTTGTACTAGGATGCTTTATCATTATTTATCCGCAATGCCCATGTCTCATTGATTTCATGAATTATCTTATCCATGCAACGCCCGTAATCCATCCCTATGCCTACAGTATTTGTTCCTACTGTTTACTACTGTTACTATTACCGCTGCTATTTTACTACTGCTGTTACTGTTTCACTACTGTCACCGCTATAAAACTGTTGCTACTGATAAACTATTGCGAGCAAGACTGTTTCCAGGTGCAGCTGAATTGACAACTCATCTGTTAAGGCTTACAAATATTCTTTGGCTCCCCTTGTGTCGAATCAATAAATTTGGATAATATTTCCCTCGAAGACTGTTGCGATCCCCTATACTTGTAGGTCATCAAGACTATTTTCTGGCGCCGTTGCCGGGGAGCATAGCTTTATTTGTAAGTTCACTTGGTATTCATATTGTTCGCTGCAATCCTTTCATCATGGGTAAACCTCGTAATGGAAAAGTTCCTATATTGCCATCCACTACAAGAAGAGGTACGACTCTCAACACCTCTGTTGCTCTTGATTCACCGTCTGTTATGAGTAAGTTGCTTACACCACCACACCCACACGCTACTGCTACTACTTCTGCTGAGATTGAAAATGCCACTGATAATTTAGATGATACTTCTACTGTGCTTGATGAGAGTGGTTCACTAGGTTCCTTTTTAGATGCTACTATTGCTAGAGCTAAGTTGGGAAACACCACTGTTACACCTGTTAGTTCACCTGAGTCTAGGGAATGTTCTAGTGATGATTATGATGATGATGCTTATATTGAGCTTAATGATGATTTTATTGCTGAAGCACGTGCTGCTCGTAATGCTGGTAATGTTAAAGAACTCCTTGCAAGACGTTTTGTTAGATATAATTTGTCTCCTGATCCTAAGTTTGCTGCTTCTCCCATAAATATTAGAGACAAGGATTATGATTTCTCTTTGGATTTATCTTACATATCTATTGTTGAGAAAACTCCTTTTTGTGGTACTAAAGATGAGAGTGCTATGGGGCACATGAATGAGCTTTCTACTTTGAGTAATTTGTTTTCTGATGATATTAAGCTCCACACTTATTTCGTTGCTAAGATTTTTCCTTTCTCGTTGAAAGATGCAGCTAAAACTTGGTTTAATAGCTTGTGTCCTGGATCTCTTACTAGTCCTATTGCTTTGGTTAATGCTTTCTTTCAGAAATATTTTCCTGCTAGTGCTCAACATGTCGCTGTGCAGAAAATCTTTGATTTTGAACAGGGAAAAAGAGAGATATTGCCTGAATCTTGGACAAGGTTTTGTTCTTTAATTAGAGCTTTGCCTAAAGAATCATTGCCTAAAAACGAACTTCTTGATATATTTTATAATGGACTAACGGATGAATCTAAGTCATATTTGGATAGTTGTGCTGGTTGTGTTTTCAGGGAAAGAACTCCGGCTGATGCTGAAGAATTAATGGCTAAAATAAGCTGGAATCATGATGATTGGACTTTAGTTGAGCCAGCACCAGCACCAACCCCTGCGCCATCTACAGAGCCTACGCCGAAGAAGAGAGGGATGATTGAATTAAATGATAAAGTTATGAAGGAAGCTAAGAAACCTCTTAAGGAGAAAGGTATTAAGGCCGAAGATGTGAAGAATTTACCTCCTATAGAAGAACTATGTAAGCCAATCTCTCACTCATCAACTATTAAGGTACACTCTCTCCAACGCTTTGATGAAAGAGATATTCCTTATACTAAACCTCCTGATCAATGCTTAGATGAATTTGATAATTTTATTGTTAAGCAAGAAAATTTTAATAGAATGGTGCATAATCATTTGTTGGAAAATTCTAGAGCTATTAACAAGTCGCAGGATATTGTGGAGAGAACTGCCAATGATGTGAAGATACTTGTTAAACATTTTCAAATGGTTCAAACACAAATTGATCAGCTCACTAAGGTGCAAAAAGACTTGCTAGTTAATGCCGCAAGAGAGAAGCAAGCATGTGAAATACGCACAAGAAGTGGCGCTGCTACTCAAGATCCATTATATCCTGAAGGACATCCTAAGAGGGTCTAGCAAGATTCTCAACGTACTTCAAGTGATGATATTCCTTCTAAGGAGAAGAAGAAGAAGAAGAAGAAGCATAAAACAACCACAGAATCATCTGATACAGGTAAAGATCCTAATAGTGTTTCTATTTCTGATGCTGAAACTGAACCAGGAGATGCTTCCGATAAAGAGGAAGTTGAAGAAGAACCGGAAAAGAGTGATAAAAATGCAAAGTACACCAAAGAAGACTTCATTGCCAACAAGCATGGTAAAGAGAGAGAACCTTGGGTACAGAAACCAATGCCTTTTCCTAGTAAGAAACACAAGTCCAAGGAAGAAGAACACTACAACAAGTTTTGTGAATGGACGAGACCTTTATTTTTGCAAATTCCTTTGACTGACGCTATCAGAATGCCTCCTTATGCAAAATATATGAAAGATATTGTCACTAACAAAAGGAAAATTCCTACTGAGGAAATTTCCACTTTACTTGCTAATTATTCTTTTGATGGTAAAGTTCCAGAGAACCTTGGAGATCCAGGTATACCTACTATTCCTTGCTCCATTAAAAATAACTATGTTAGAACTGGTTTATGTGATTTGGGAGCTGGAGTTAGTGTCATGCCTTTTTCTCTTTATAAGAGACTTGATCTAGAAAAATTAGTATCAACTGATATATCTTTGCAGATGGCTGATAAGTCTACTACTATTCCTATTGGTATATGTGAAAATGTTCCTGTTCAAGTTGCTAACAGTTGTTTAATATTAACTGATTTTGTTGTGTTGGAAATGCCTGAAGATGATAATATGTCTATTATTCTTGGGAGACCTTTTCTAAACACTGCAGGTGCTGTTATTAATTGCAATCAAGGAAAAGTCACTTTTAATGTTAATGACAAAGAGTATACGGTTTATTTTCCCAAGAAGATTGATAGGAAGAGTGCTCTAAATTCAATCAAGCATGTTGAGACCATCAAAGTTGGTCAAATTATTTGTTCAGAGCGAAAGCCCAAGGAAGAATATCAAATTGTTATGATTGGGACTATACCTATCAAAGTTGAGGTAACATAAGCATTTAGTGAAGTGTAAAGTTTTACCTCATATAAAGTTAGTTTGGGAACAAGACTTGATCAACCTTGTTAACAAAATGATTTTATATGAACGAAACTTCGTTTTCACCGCATCCACTCCACCTCACTTGTATTTACTTTCATCAAATGTTATTCCTTCAGTTTAGTTGTATGATTAAGAGTATCTCAGAGCTGCTGCATGTTTAGTTTTAATTTGCTTGAAATCTTTTTGTCTTAGTTTTTCTGAGTTTTTATCGATATGTCAATTTCTGAAAAATCCTCGAAAATAAAGTTTCTCGAAAAATTCCGGAAAATTCTTTATAAATTTTTATGTAAAAAATGGGGCAGAGAGACACCTGGGAGGCACCAGGTGGGGCTGCCACGCCACCTCACACATAGGTGGCACGGCCGAGCCTTGGCCGCGCCACCCAGGTGTGAGGGGGCCCCACCTGGCCCCTCACTTATCTCTCCCGCCCCTGCTCTTTCTCTCTCCCAAAAAACACCGCCCTATTTGCTCAAGCCCGAGTTCTTGCTGTTCTTCACCTCGATTTTTCGATCTCCTTGATCAGCCCAACATTTCTGCTGAAATTTGGAGCATTTGTTCTCCGGTATGTGACTCCTCCACTTGTCCAAGTAGAATTCCTTTTGGTGGAGTATTTCTTGAGTATTTTAGCATTGTAGGTAGCAGGATAAATGAGTATGCATATTTGTTCTATTGCTTAGAATTGTTATTTGGATGCATGTTAGCTCTCTAGTAACCCACTATAGTAGTTTCCTACACTTGCTTGTCTTTAAAACACTTTTTATGAGTTTGTTGAAAAATTTCAGAGAAGGGAGATGGACAACTTCACATATGGAGAAGTGTTTGAAAGTGATGCACCAAGGTCATCAAGGCCCTCAAGATCCACCGCTCAATATAGAATGTCTTATAATGAGGATCTCATGTCACCAAACCTTGAATGGGACGATGGAGATGCACATCCATCCACCTTCCCTTGTTTTAACTTTTTGAGTGATGCAGGGATTCTTGATGATTTCTTGCTCCTTATTAACAGGGTTGGGTTGACTGATTACATGACGGATGAAAGAGGCCAATATGCTTTGCTTACAAAGACTTTTGTTGAAAGTTTTAAATTTATTAACGCTCATTTCAATCCTTCCATTGCATTTAAGATTTATGATAAGTCTATCACCATGTCTTTGGGGAGGTTTTGTTCTATTTTAGGTATTCCCATGTTTGGAACGGCCAAGAGAATACAAAATCACACCACTAATTTGGTGGAGCTTTACCGAGGAGTGACCAATGATGATGACCGCACCGCACAGCGTGGCAAGATAAGAAACATTCAGCTTCCAGCTATTAGATATTTCACTTACTATCTTGCAACTAGTGTACTTGGTAGATAAAACACTAGTAATATCTCCAACTATCATTTAGCTTTTCTAGCCACCGCTCTTGATGTTAGTAAGAAGTATAACCTTGGTGCTATTATTGCTCGTCGCCTAGCCGCTAGGGGACGTATTTATGGAGGTATTATTGCCGCACGCATTGTTGCTGAGCTAGGACTTTCTATTGCTCCTAATGATGTATTGTTGGCTCCACAAAGGCTTGATCTTGCTGCTATGAAACTCCATCATTTTGTTACTGCTAACTCTTGTGCAGGGAAATTAGTTTACAGGATGTTATTTATTGATGGAGAGGAAAGGGAAATTCCCTTGCCTCAGCCTAACTTGTTCAGCATTCACATGACGCCATGGTCGCGCACGAAGGTGGAGTTGGACGATCAGCTTAGGTTGCTTGGTTTCAATGTCCAACACGGTGCAGTGGTCCAGGAGGAAGAGGAGGAGCCGGCCTATCACTTCACCACGTACCACTACGGGGCATCCTCGAGCTCATATCAGGACGATGGTGCTTCTTCGTCACACTATGGAGGTGCCACCTCATGGCCGAGTTGGCCGAGTTGGGATTGATCTCCACTTAGGCCAAAAGCCTAAGCTTGGGGGGAGGTACGCCGATGATTCACTCATCTACATATCATATTTTGTCGGTCCTTTGTATATTCACGTTTCGCCTTCTTTATTGTTCTCATTCTTATTTCCACTTTTCCAAAACACAAAAAGACCAAAAATATTTCCATTGTTTCTCTTTGTTTGGTTCTTTAGTTTTCTACCTTTGGTTTGCTTTACTTGCTATTTTCGGTTTGCCATTTGAAAAATCCAAAAATATTTGTTTTGTTTGCTATTTCCTCCTGCTTTTGTTTCAAAAATCGAAAACCCCAAAAATATTTGTTGTTCTTCTTCGGTTTTGTAAAGTTGGTTGCAGAGTTTAGTCTCCCGTTACTCCATTGGAGCTTGGCATTCACTTTATATTATTCGAGCCACACAAGTGAAGAGTAATGATGACGACATACGACAATCCGAGATGTGGTAAGAGGCTGGTATGAACTCTATTTGTTTTCATTTTTGTACATATACTCATCTATGTGGACATGCTTAGTCGGTTCATGTAAGGTATATGTTATCTAATGGATGCTTTGTAGTTCTTGCTTTCATATGATTAGTTTCAATTTACTATTAGCCTGTAGCATGTCATGTAGACGCTTGCATGCATTGTTTTATTCATAATATGGTATGTTATTGTGGTATCCACCTCTGAAAAGTTTCATTTGAATCGACTTGGCACATGCTCAAGCATGCATATGACTAAACAAAAAGTCAATTAAGCCTCGATGATCTAAATTGCCTCAGAGTTTTTGTATCATTTTTATGCCTATATTAATTTTGTTTTGTTGCAAGCATGATTATGATAGTTATTGCTCTCTCGATTGTCGCTTCCCAGTCTTTTGCTAGCCTTCACTTGTACTGAGTATGAGCTCTACTCGTGCATCCAATTACCAAAAACCAAGTCTTCCAAAGAGTCCACTATAAATTCCTATGCATGGTATTTGTAAGCCATTCCAAGTAAATTTTCATGTGCTACCTTTCAAAACTTTCAACTACTTCTCATTTTGTGCCACTGTTTTTAGCTCATGGGGACGTAGTGGTCGGAATTGCTATCTTCCATATTAAATTAAGTACCCCTCGACTAGGCAGCTTCATCTGCTCGTCATTAATTTTGTATGAGAGCTGGTCAGACCATTATAATCTAATTCTAAAAGAAAGAAAAAAGGCACTCTTCCAAGGAATGTGAAAGTTGGTGGGCACCCGATGGAATCGGTTAGCCATGGTTTGAGAAAGGAAAAAGGTGGGGAGGAGTGCCAAAACTTTATAAAAGAGCACCAATGTGCCAAATTTCAAAGAACTCGGAACCGCTCTCACTTGTTTATTATGGAAGATAGCAAGTCCCCGTTGCTAGTCGTTGACATAGAACAACCACCTCTCAAAATAAATTTTTATCTCTGTTTTACAAATGAAAATCTCTAGCACATGTTAAATCCCTGCTTCCCTCTGCGAAGGGCCATTCGTTTACTTTTATGTTGAGTCACCATCTTCTAATTTTAAGCACTTCTTGAGAGCATAGCTGTTATTCTTAGTGTAATGTGCTTGTCCCAGAATATGGTTAATTGTGGTATAACTTTGATGCTTGTATCTTTGATATTTCTACTTCTAGTCTTCTCTTGAACTTCAGAGGTGCCTCAGCATTTATGTTTTGCTCTACAAATAAAGGCAAGCGGGATACCACTCTTTCATATCATTTATGCATATTACAATCTTGTAGCTTCTTATGTACATGTTACTTGTTATTAGTGCATTGGCACCCTTTCATAGCTTGCTTGACTATAAGGTGACATTAGTTGCATATCTCTTATTATGAATTGCCTGAGTACTTGATCACATAGTTAGTATATATACATCATATGAGCAAATATGTTCGTGAAAGTTTCTTTTATCGCTCTCAGTTGTTAACTGAATTCTTGAGGACAAGCAAATAGCTAAGCTTGGGGGGAGTTGATACGTCCAAAACGTATCTACTTTCCCGAACACTTTTGCTATTGTTTCTCCTCTAATTTGTGTGTTTTGAATGCAACTAACACGGACTGACGCTGTTTTTAGCAGAATTGCTCTGGTGTCTCGTTTTTGTGCAGAAATCCAACTTCCAGTAAAAATTTGGGAAAAATCATGAAAAATCATATTTCACCAGAAGACCCACGGAGCCAGAAGACAGGAGGGAGAGGAGGACTGAGGGCCCCTCACACACTGGTGGCGCGGCCCAGCCCTGGTCGCGCCACCCTAGCGTGAGGGGGCCCCAGCAGTCCTCTCGACCTCCCCATTTTTCCCAGATAGACTTCCGCTGCGCCGCCGCCATCAGAAACCGCGATTCGGAACCAGAAAATCCGTTCTGGCACCCTGCCGGGACGGGGATTCGGAGGAGATCTTCATCACCATCATCACCGACGCTCCTCCATCGACCATCCATGACTCCCCCATCCATGTGTGAGTAATTCCCTCGCTGTAGGTGAGGGGATGGTAGGGATTGGATGAGATTGTTCATGTAATTTGATATGAGATTGTTAGGGCATAGTGCCTAGTATCTTATTTAGTGCCTATGACATTGTTGCAACTTGTTGTGCTTAATGCTTGTCACTTTGGGCCCGAGTGCCATGATTTCAGATCTGAACATGTTATTATTTCTATGATGATACTTGTTGTTTATGGTCTTACCTACAAGTTGTATACACATATTGTTGTCTGGAACCCGAGGCCCCAAAGTGACAGAAATTGGGATAACCGGAGGGGATGGCTATGATGTGAGGATCACATGTGTTCACCGAGTGCTAATGCTTTGCTTCGGTACTCTATTAAAAGGAGTACCTTAATTACCAGTAGTTTCCCTTGAGGCCCTGCTGCAACAGGCTGGTAGGACAAAAGATGTCGTGCAAGTTTCTTCTTGTGAGCACGTACGACTATATACGGAACACATGCCTATGATTGTTTATACTAGGATGCTTTATCATTATTTATCTACAATGCCCATGTCTCATTGATTTCATGAATTATCTTATCCATGCAACGCCCGTAATCCATCCCTATGCCTACAGTATTTGTTCCTACTATTACTATTATCGTTGATATTTTACTACTGCTGTTACTGTTTCACTACTATCACCGCTATAAAATTGTTGCTACTGATAAACTATTGAGAGCAAGATTGTTTCCAGGTGCAGCTGAATTGACAACTCATCTGTTAAGGCTTACATATATTCTTTGGCTCCCCTTGTGTCGAATCAATAAATTTGGGTAATACTTCCCTCGAAGACTGTTGCGATCCCCTATACTTGTGGGTCATCAGCCAGGTCTCAAGGATCGGGTGGGATTCGATACAGATTACAATATCGATATACGACATGAACTCGTATTTTGACTAGTATTACAATTGGTCCTAGCTTTACGGGCCTCAGGGGTACTCAACTTACGGGCTCTATTATCTATACCCTTGTCAATCATGCTCTCCTCGGCAATGACACTTGGGATCTCTTGCCTCCTCCTCGGAACGCCAACATCGTCTTCGGAAAGTTGGTCTTTCGCCACAAGCTGAAGCCCGATGGCTCCCTCGACCGCTACAAAGCACGTTGGGTGCTTCGCGGTTTCTCCCGGGAGCAAGGCATTGACTTCGACGAGAGACTCAGTCCGGTTGTCAAACCAGCCACGGTCCGCGTCGTCCTCTCCATCGCGCTCTCCCTTAAATGGGAGACTCGCCAGCTCGACGTCAAGAACGCCTTCCTCCACGGCAAGCTTGCCGAGGTCATCTACAGTCGCCAACCCACCGGCTTCATCGACTCTACTCACCCTGAGCACGTCTGTCGGCTGAACCGTTCTCTATATGGTCTCAAGCAGGCTCCTCGTGCGTGGTACCAGTGCTTCGCGACCTTCATCACCTCGCTCGGCTTCACATGTTCACGCTCCGACACGTCCTTGTTCGTCCTTCAGTGCACGGAGGGTACAACTTTCCTCTTGCTGTACATTGACGACATCATCCTCACCGCCTCCTCGACCCGGCTTCTTGACCGGATCACCGCCTCCCTCCGCTCTGAGTTCGCCATGACGGACATGGGCAGCCT
Source organism: Dactylis glomerata (assembly GCA_007115705.1). Classification (NCBI taxonomy): domain Eukaryota; kingdom Viridiplantae; phylum Streptophyta; class Magnoliopsida; order Poales; family Poaceae; genus Dactylis; species Dactylis glomerata. The sequence continues at coordinate 3,201,583 of QXEO01000264.1, read as the reverse complement.
CCACTACTTTCTCGGCATCGCGGTCACCCTCCGGCATGCACCTCTCGCAGGCCAAGTATGCGGCGGAGATTCTGGACAACGCCGGCATGACTGCCTGCAAGTCTGCCACGACATCGGTCGACACATCGCCCAAGCTCTCTGCTTCTGCCGGCCCTCCCGTGGACGACCCGACTGAGTACCGGAGTCTCGCCGGGGCTCTCCAGTACCTCACCTTCACGCGCCCTGACATCGCCTATGCCGTTCAGCAGGTGTGTCTTCACACGCATGACCTGCGTGAACAGCACTTGGCGGCCATTAAACACATCTTGCGCTACGTCAAGGGCATGCTGTCTCATGGACTCCAGCTCCATTCGTCTTCACCGACTTCCATGGTCACCTACACTGACGCCGACTGGGCCGGCTGCCCCGACACTCGACGTTCCACGTCGAGTTTCTGCGTCTACCTCGGTGACAACATCGTCTCGTGGTCTTCAAAGCGGCAACACACGGTCTCTCATTCCAGCACTGAGGCTGAGTACCGTGTTGTGGCTAACACCGTTGCCGAGGCTACTTGGATTCGCCAACTCCTCCACGAGCTTCATCGACCATCTCCTCCAGCTACGGTTGTGTTCTGCGACAATGTTAGCACCGTCTATATATCTACGAACCCCATCTAGCACCATTGCACCAAGCACATCGAGATCGATCTTCACTTCGTTCGCGATCGTGTTGCCATGGGCCAGGTTCGCATGTTGCATGTTCTCTCGTCTCGACAGTTCACCGACATCTTGACGAAGGGTCTTCCATCACTGTTATTTCTGGATTTTTGGTCCAGTCTCAACGTCTGCTCTCCTCCCGTTGTGACTGCGGGGGAGTGTTAGAGATATGTCACGTTATGTGATATGATTGCCAGAGATATGTCATATTATGTGACATAACTCCCTGATCCTCTAAATCATGGAGATTCCTTAATGTTGTGATCTTCCATTTATGATTTGGATTGTAATTCTTGTATAAATAGACATGCAATGGAAAGGCCCAAAATATGGTCAATTCTTTCACAACCTCATCACGAGATATAAGTTCATTTCCTTTATTAAAAAATAATAATAAATAAGATGAGATTCGCCCTCCTCCTACATATTTAATTTCTTCTCCTATACAAAAACTAACAAGACCCACCCCATTGGTAATTCCATCAATGATACCCTTATCAAAAAACTCCGTTAGTTCGGTTAATCCTCTTATACCGAGAGTAAAGACCCTAGTATAGAAAATATCTATATAACCGCGATTATATGACCAACTGTATATCTTTTTTTACTTGATCAAAAAAGTACTTTTTTGGACTTTCCTTGTAAAAGGAATTTATTAAATCCAAATTTTGAAAAAAAGAGGACCAAGAAATTTAACAAGATAAAGCAGCAAGATGAAGGATCCACTGAGAGGAGAGAGTATAGGGACACACAAGGAGGAGGGCGAACACCCGAAAGAGGGTGCCAACATTGACGGTGATCAATATAAATTTATTTGTACACGGCAAGAAAGACTATCCAATTACTTTTACTGTGGTTTGAGACAAGAAACACATTGGGGTTTGTGAGAAAAGGTAGGTGTTAAAGCGTATTCTAGCAGTACGTATTGTAACCCTATACATGTATTCTGTTGTATATATATATGTGTGGCGTGAGGGCTTAGACCCCACGAAACCCTAATCAAACTTGGTATCAGAGCCATTGCTCTAGCCGCTGCCGAGCCCGCCGCCCTAAACCCTAGCGCCGTCGCATCCACCCATCGCCGCCATGACCTTCTCCGCTCTCCAGATGTCAGACACCGCTGGAGCGTTGATCTCCTCCTCGGCGGCGTCCATGCTGGCCTCCATACCACCGCCCACTACACCCACCATACCCATCCGTCTCACACATGAGAATTTCATGATCTGGAGGGGCATCGCTATGCCCAATCTGGCCGGCTCCAGCCTCCACGGCCACCTCGACGGCACCACGGTGGCTCCGGCGAAGACCATCGTCCAAGGGGACGGTGATGCTGCGGTTTTCATCGACAACCCAGTGTACGCACGCTGGTGGACTCAGGATCAGAAGGTCTTGGGCCTGCTCCTTGGGTCTATGGATCCCGATATTGCATGCCAGCTTATCGGCTGCACTTCAGCGACGGCAGTGTGGACTGCGGTCCATGCTATATTTGGCGCGTAGAGCCACGCCAATGTCCGCTACGTCCGGCGTCAGCTTCAGACGCTCCGGAAGGAAAACCTCTCAGCGGCCGAGTACATGCAGAAGATGAAGTCGCTCGCCGACATCATGGCCGCCGTAGGAGTCCCCATCAGCGATGACGATCTCGTGGACTACGTCCTCACCGGCCTCGGCAAGGACTTCAACCCCATCGCTGGCACCATGACCATTGGTGATACCTCCGTACCTTTCTCTGACTTCTACACACGTGTCCTCAATTTTGAGGCCATGCAGGCCGTGCAAGGTCCTACTACCGAGGATTGGCAGTCCTCGGCCAATGCTGCGCAGCGCCCTGGGCCCTATGGTCACCAGAGCGGTGGCCCTCGGCGGGCGCTTGATCACTACAGCCCAGCCTACCCAGGAGATGTTCATCCGGCCGGTAACTACGGTCAGCAGGGACAAGGCCGCTATGGCGCCAATGATCAGCCAAATCGCAACGGCGGTAACGGAGGCCGCAATGGAGGCGGCAATGGAGGAGGAGGAGGCGGTCGCAGAGGCGGCCGCAATGGCCGACGCTGGCGCCCACGGTGCCAGTTGTGCGGCAACTGGGGGCATGAGGAATTCGACTGCCGTAGTCGCTTCGACCACAACTACCACCGCATGAACAATTCATGTGCGGGAAACTCTGCCTCGACTAGCTCCTATGTTCCCCACTGGCTGGCGGACACTGGTGCCACGGATCACCTGACGAGTGATCTTGAACGCCTCCACATGCATGAGCCCTATGGAGGGAAGGACCAGATTCAGGTGGCTAATGGTGCAGGTTTGTCTATCTCGCATATTGGTCACTCTTGTTTAGCCGGTTCATCTCTAAAATTGAAAAATGTTCTCCATGTCCCACACATACACAAGCACCTTCTTTCTGTTTATCGGCTTGTTTCTGATAACGATGTGTTTGTTGAATTTCACCGTACCTTTTTCTGTGTTAAGGACAAGACCACGGGGATAACCCTTCTGCACGCTAGGAGCCAGGGTGGGCTCTATCCTATCCCACTTGTGCGAGCATCATTGTCTTCATCGTCGTCATCGTCGCGTCATGCATCCTCCAGTGTCAAAGTCACCTCCTTGCAGTGGCATCGTCATTTAGGTCATCCTACAAATAATATAGTTCAGTCTATTGTTAAGACTCATGAGCTTTCGTGTTCCCCAAACAATTTGTCTTCAGTTTGTGATGCTTGTCAGCGCGCCAAGAGCCGCCAATTACCTTATACTGCATCTTCTCGTGTTTCCACTTTGCCTCTTGAGTTAGTGCATACAGATGTTTGGGGTCCCGCTCGTGTCTCCTCTGGGGGATACAAGTATTATGTTAGCTTTGTCGACGATTACTCTCGTTTTTGCTGGATTTATCTTCTCAAGTGTAAGTCAGATGTCGAACAAGTTTCTATGCTTTTCAGGCTCACGTTGAACGCCTTTTGAGCACCAAAATCAAGGCGGTTCAGTCTGATTGGGGCGGTGAGTATCATCGGCTCCATCAATACTTCCAACGCACGGGAATTTCTCATCGTGTGTCATGCCCACATACTTCTCAGCAAAACGGCGTCGTAGAACGCAAGCACCGACATCTAGTCGAGACTAGCCTTGCTCTGTTAGCGCATTCCTCTCTCCCACTTCATTATTGGGATGAAGCCTTTCTTACCGCGTGCTACCTCATTAGTCGCATGCCTACACCTGTTCTCCACAAAGAAACTCCTCTTTTTCGTTTACTTGGTGTTCGTCCCAATTATGAGTTTCTTCAAATTTTTGGATGCGCTTGCTGGCCTAGTCTTCATAAATATAATACACACAAACTTGCTTTTCGCTCTCGCATGTGTGTCTTCCTTGGGTACAGTCCGATGCACAAAGGCTACAAGTGCCTTGATCGATCCACAGGGCATATATACATCTCTCGTGATGTTGTTTTCGATGAAGGGGTTTTCCCGTTTGCTACGCCCGGTGCCTCCGTTGATATCTCCACCCTTGCCCAAGCCATAACTTTTTCGTCTGATGAACCAGCTATGGGTGCCTCTATGCGTGAATATGACTTATCCTACCTTACCACTAATCCGCCTGCTTAGGCGATGTTGTGCATGTGCAGGAACCCGTTCAGCCATCGCAAGCGATCGTCGTGCAGCCTGCCGTCGCCATCGACGTGCATGCTGGCTGCATGCCTAGCTCGGCCCCCGAGGCGGGCCGCTCGCCGCCTTCCAGCCCTGCCTCTCCTGCCGGGCCGGCCCATTCTCCCGCGTGCCCCATGTCACCCCCATGCTCGATGTCGCCCGCGTGCTCCCCAGCTCAGCCCATGTTGCCTCCTGCTGTGTCGCCTGCTATGACACTAGCCGCGTCGCCTTTGGCTGAGCCACCTTCTGCTACGGCTCCTACTGGTCATCCCATGGTGACTCAACTCCGTGATGACACACGGAAGGACAAGGTCTACACTGATGGCACGGTGTGCTACGACCCGTGACATCGTGCTTTCTTCGCTGCACCGCAGTCGCATCACGAAGCTCTTTCTGAATCGGCTTGGAGAGAGGCCATGATAGATGAGTTTTCTGCTCTTTGTCGGACCAACACTTGGGTCCTGGTGCCTCGCCCGCCTGGTGTGAATATTGTGGGCAGCAAGTGGATTTTCAAGACCAAGCATAAACCAGATGGTTCTATTGATAAGCACAAAGCTCGTTTGGTTGCCCGGGGTTTTACTCAGCAGTACGGGATTGACTACAATGACACCTTCAGTCCAGTTGTGAAACCTGCCACCATTCGTCTGGTACTCTCACTTGCAATTTCTCATGGATGGACTCTACGGCAGGTTGATGTCAGTAATGCATTTCTTCACGGGTTCCTCTCTGAGGATGTATACATGCAGCAGCCACCCGGTTTTGAGGATGAGCGGTACCCCTCTCATGTGTGCAAGCTGCAACGTTCCATCTATGGACTGAAGTAGTCTCCCCGTGCCTGGTATGCGCGCCTGAGTCAGCTTCTTTACCAGCTTGGCTTCACCTCTTCCAGGGCTGATACGTCGTTGTTTATTTTCTCTCGGGCTGGCATACATATCTATATGCTAGTGTATGTCGATGATATTGTGACTGTTGGCTCTACACCACAGGCTGTTGATCGCTTGGTGGCTTATCTCTCGGCAAGCTTTCCTATCAAGGATCTGGGGCGTCTTGAGTATTTTCTCGGATTGGAAGCGTCATACAATTCAGGGGGCATGACATTGACTCAGCAAAAGTATGCACTTGATCTTCTACATAAGGTCAATATGGAGAATTGCAAGGCCACATCCACTCCGCTTGTTACTTCGGAGAGGCTAGCTCGAGACACGGGCAAACCACTTGGTGCTGATGATTCATTCTGGTATCGAAGTGTTGTTGGTGGTCTACAGTACTTGACGCTTACTCATCCTGACATTTCATTTGCGGTCAACAAAGTGTGCCAGTTTCTCTCTCAGCTGACTGAAGTTCATTGGGAAGCTGTCAAGCGCATCTTGAGATATGTCAAGGGCAGTTTACACACCGGGTTGCACATTCGTAAGTCACTGATACGTCTCCAACGTATCTATAATTTTTGATGCTCCATGCTTGTTTTTGCACCATTTGCCTATTGTTTCGTTACACTTAGTGACACTTTTATGCATTTTCCGGAACTAACCTATTAACAAGTTGCCACAGTGCCAGTTTCCTGTTTTCTGCTATTTTTGTGTTTCAGAAGTGATACACAAGAAATATTCTCGGAATTGGATGAAACAAGTTCCTGAAGTCTTATTTTTCCCGGAAGCTTCCAGAGATCCGAAGGAGAGCCGGAGGGGGGCCACCAGGGCCCCACATGCAGGGGCGGCGCGACCAGGCCCCTGGCCACACGGGCCCCGTGTGAGGGCGCCTGGCTCCCCCTCTGACGACGCCCCTTCGCCTATAAAGACCCCCCGATGGAAAAAAACCTAAGTACCCGATCAGATTTCTAGAACACATCGCGATCTGCTGCCACCGTCGACCCGAAGATCGGGAGGGTCCAGAAGCTCTTCCCGGCACCCTGACGGAGAGGGGAATCGCCACCGGAGGTCTTCTTCATCGCCATGCTTGCCTCCGTAGCGATGAGTGAGTAGTCTACCTTGGACAATGGGTCCATAGCAGTAGCTAGATGGTTGTCTTCTCCACCATGTGCTTCATGTTTAGATCTCATGAGCTACCCTACATGATTGAGATCACCGTTATGTAATTCTACATGTTTGGTTTGTTGGGATCCGATGAATATTGGTGTTTATGATTAAGTTGCTGTACTGAATATTATCTTTTGTTATCTCTATGTTGTTTATGATCTTGCATGCTCTCCGTTGTTAGTAGCTATCTTGGCCGAGTAGTTGCTAGTGACTCCAAGAGGGGGTATTTATGCTCGATAGTGGGTTCATGCCTCTATTTCACCTGGGGGAGTGACAGAAACCTCTAAGGTGGTAGATGTGCTGTTGCTACTAGGGAGAAAACAACATTCATATGCTCAAGGGCATATGCTTTGTTTACATTACACACTTTGCTTAATGCAATTATCTGTTGTTCGCAACTTAATACTACTGGGGTGTTCGGATTGATATCCCCGGGAGTGGATTATTAGTCATAGATGCAGTTGGATGGCGGTCTATGTATTTTGTTGTAATGCCCAGAGTAAATCTCATAGTGATCTTCTTGACATATCATGTTTATCTTTATTCTATCAATTGCCCAACTGTAATTTGTTTACCCAGCATGTGTTATTTATCTTATGGAGAGACACCACTAGTGAACTGTGGACCCCGGTCCTATTTACATCATATTGCTATCACCTGTTTACTTTACTCGCACTGTTTACTTTACTCGTACTGTTTACTTTACTCGCATACTATATTGTTTTCCACTCGATACGCTCATAACCTTTGTTTTAAGCAAACCGGTGAGATTGACAACCTCATCGCAAGTTGGGAACAAAGTATTTGTTTGTGTGTGTGTGCAGGTTCCGCATCACCTTCAGTCGTTTGTCTCTCCTCTCCTGATCGATATTAAACCTTGGTTTCTTAACTGAGGGAAGACTAGCTGCTATACTCATCATACCTTCCTCTTAGGGTTCCCAACGGGCTGGTTATTCACCACGCACAAGGATAGTCTGCTTCCACATCAACTTGGCACCAACAGCTAATTTTCTGGCGCCGTTGCCGGGGAGGAAGAGAAGACTTCTGCGAGGGGAGTTTTTCGCACACACATCCTTTACTTTGTTATTGCTTTGCTTTACTTTATTTATTTTACCTGCATTGCTTTTTATCAAAACCCCAAAAAAATTAGAATCCTTGGTAGTTGTTTTTACTTGTTTACTTTCGTTTTGCTGAAATGGCCAATCCTGAAAACACCAAGTTGTGTGACTTCACTAGCACGAACAATAGTGATTTGATCTGCACTCCTATTAAGCCACCTGTTCCTACTGCAAATTTTTATGAGATTAAGCCTGCTTTGTTGAACCTTGTTATGAAAGAGCAATTTTCTAGTGCTAGTACTGAAGATGTTGCAGCTCATCTCAACAATTTTGTTGAGCTATGTGAGATGCAGAAATATAAGGATGTTGATAGTGATATTATTAAGCTCAAGTTGTTTCCTTTTTCTTTGAGAGGAAAAGCTAAAGATTGGTTGCTATCTTTGACAAAGAATAGTATTGATTCATGGGCTAAGTGTAAGGATTTTTTTATTGGTAGATACTATCCTCCTGCTAAGATTATATCCTTGCGTAGCAATATTATGAAGTTTACTCAGTTTGATAATGAACATGTTGCTCAAGCTTGGGAAAGAATGAAATCTATGATAAAGAATTGCCCCACTCATGGACTGACTACTTGGATGATTATCCAAACTTTTTATGCAGGACTGAATTTTCCTTCAAGGAACCTACTTGATTCAGCTGCTGGAGGCACTTTTATGTCCCTTACCTTGGGCGCCGCATCAAAGCTACTCGACAACATGATGGTAAATTACTCTGAATGGCACACCAAGAGAGCTCCACAAGGTAAGAAGGTAAATTATGTTGAGGAAACCTCTTCCTTGAATGATAAGATTGATACCATTATGGCTATGCTTGCTAATGATAGGACTCATGTTGATCCTAATAATGTTCCTTTGGCCTCTCTGGTTGCTCAAGAAGAGCATGTTGATGTGAATTTCATTAGAAACAATAATTTTAACAACAATGCTTATAGGAACAATTTTGCTAGTAACAATTATAGGCCGTATCCTTCTACTAATGATAATGGTTATGGTAACTCTTATGGTAATTCCTACAACAACACTAGGGCCGCGCCCTCCGAGCTTGAGGTAATGGTCAAGGACTTTATCGGTAAGCAAACTGCTTTTAACAAGTCTGTTGAGGAAAAGTTAGGCAAAATTGATATTCTTGCTTCTAAAGTTGATAGCCTTGCTCATGATGTTGAACTTCTGAAATTAAAAGTGTTGCCTAATGATGTAAAAGAGAGCAATGTTTTTGCTACCGCTAATGCTATTCAAGTTGGAATTGATGAAAATATTAGATTGTTAGCGGAATTGCATGCTAGGTGGGAAAGAGAAGATGAGACGGCTAGAGAGATGAAGGTATGTACCATTACTACCTCTAATGATGTTGCTCCTACTGGTAGCAATCCTCTTACTTTGATTGGTGTAGAGAAAACTCCCACTCCTTGTGTTAAAAAGCCTAAAACTGCCAAAACTTTTTCTCAAAAGAGTGCTGAAATTTTTTGGAGTGTGGGAGATGATAGCTCTATTTCTTTTAATGATTTTGATGTTGATGGCTGCAATATATCTGAAGTTATTTTGTTCTTGCAAAATCTTGCTTTGACTACCAATGCTAGTTCTCTAAATATTGCTTTTACTAAGCATATTACCAATGCTCTCATAAAAATTAGGGATGAAAAGTTGAAGCAAAAAGCCTCTGTTCCCAAGAAGTTAGAAGATGGTTGGGAACCCATCATTGATATGCATGTTAATGGTTATGATTGCCATGCTTTATGTGATCTAGGTGCTAGTATTTCTATCATGCCTAGAAAGATTTATGACATGCTTGATTTACCACCGCTTGAAAAGTGTTATTTTGATGTTCCTATTGCTGATGTTGCTAAGAAGAAACCTTTGGGAAAAATTAATGATGTTCTTATTGTGGTTAACAATAACCTTGTTCCCGTTGATTTTCTTGTTATGGACATTGAATGCCATGCTTCATGTCCTATTATTTTGGGAAGACCCTTTCTTCGAACTGTAGGTGCCATCATTGATATGAGGGAAGGCACTATCAAATATCAATTCCCACTAAAGAAAGGTATGGAACACTTCCCTAGGAAAATAAATAAATTACCTTTTGACTCTATTCTTAGAGCAAATTATGAGCTTGATGCTTCATCACTTGATATTACTTGATTCGCAATTTTCTGCGCCTAGCTCAAAGGCGTTAAAGAAAAGCACTCTTGGGAGATAACCCAATGTTTTACTTTCAGTACTTTTTCTTTTATTTGAGTCTTAGAAGTCATTACTACTGTAATGACCGCTCCTTATCTTGTTTATTTCGTTTTTGTGCCAAGAGAAGCCTCTAATTCGAGTGAGGTGAAGATTTGGGGATGTTGCTGTCCTGAAACTGTTTTCGGTGCTGCACCGTAAAAATTCGTATAAATTCTCTGTATATCTTTTGGACCTGCGATTTCTTGTGCATATGCCCCAGGTTATATCTAAACTTTTGTTAGTTGAACACTTTTTTATTTGAGCAACAGAAAATCCCTCAAAAATTCGACCTTTGTCAGCTGTTCAGTTTTGACAGATTTCTACCAATATTTGTGTTTGCCACTTTATCGCTTTCTTTTGAGTTCTTTTGATCATGGAACTTTTGTGGAGGTTGATACAGTAGTATTTGCTATATATGTGGTGGTTTTGAGTTGAAACCTGAAGCAAATAGAAGGTTGATTATATGTTATGCTTACACTAATGTTGCTAATAGAATTGTGTTTAGTTTTGTATGAAGGAAGTTTTCAAGTGTAGGGATTGGAGAATGATGAGATGAGTTGAAGAATGGACAAAAGCTCAAGCTTGGGGATGCCCATGCATCACCCCAAGAAATATCCAAGAAGTACAAGCGTCAAAGCTTGGGGATGCCCCCGAGGCACCCCTTCTTCATCGGCAAAAATCAGGTCACCTTTCAAAACACTATATTTTTATTGCTTCATGCACTATGTGTTTTTCTTGGAGCGTCAGTTGTTTTAGCTTTCTTAGTTGGTTTAGTTTGTTTGTTTGCTGCAATAAATAGTTGGACCCCAACAAATTTTCTTTGGAGGAGATGTACTCGCTTTTCATTTGCCAAGAACGCTCCAGTTTTCACTCTTATTAAAAATCGAGTGTTCTTCTTTTTCTGCTACTGCTTTTGGTTTTCGTTTTCGCCTTGATTTGCGTTCATACCTTGTCATATCTTTTCATCAAGGTGTATTTTTGCCTCTGATCTTTATTGGTTTTCATCAAAAGAGGTGTTTATAAAAATTTCAAATGGTGTTGGAAAAGAGAAAAAGCTTTGTGCAAAATAGTGGTACAAGAAGGAGCTTGTGTAGACTGCGGCTTAGGCTTTTTTATGTCATGCTTGATATCTTTTTGATAGTATGCTTAGTGGTTTTGCTATAGCATGACTTGTCTCAAATAACTGAGATTGCTTTATGAGCCTCTGAAAAAATCATGCGTTGTTTTTATTGTATGGAAGCATTATTTTGGTTTTCTCCTGGATGCTTTATTTGGGTTGACTTGGCGCATGCTCACACATGTTAGACTCTTACAAAGTCGCCAATAGCCTTCATGATCATTTAATTTTTGACTTTTGATGCCATCTTATGCTTCTTTTAATGTCGCTTTGTCGCTTTGCATGATTATGGCCATTATTGCTCTCTTAGTTGGTCGCTCCCAGTCTATGCTAGCCCTCGCCTTGTACTGAGTATGAGCTCTACTCGTGCATCCAACTCCTAAAAGCCAAAGTTTTCCAAAGTGTCCACCATACATACCTACTAGCAATTTGCTATTCCAAGTAAATTTGACTTGCTTTTATTTTCTCTTCAAATTAAACTCTTACCAGTGTTATGCGAAATTCGGTTAGTAAAGCTCTCACGAACCGGAAGGCACACTTTACTTTTTCCTGTTCTTAAAAATTTGACATTGTGGTCTCTTATGTTGAGTTGTTATGCTTGCAAGTTGTAAGTTGGATTCTAGCCCATCCATGCTGTCATGGGGCAAGCTTTCAACATTGCACTTCTTATTTGAGTTGATATCGTGATCTTTTGTTTATGGATGCCCGCGGTGTGAAATGAATTGGGAATCTTGTGGGGATCATGGAGTTTGTATATGTGTTAGGGAAACGCCGGGCCGCCAATCTAAGCCATGCATAATTCATGGTGGAAATTTGCAGCATACCCATGGTGAACATTCGACGACGCATCTCACAATAAAAGGCTAAACAAAAGGCAAATAAAAGAGATGTCGAGGTGTTCATTGTCTGCTTGTCCTGTCATTTTGGTGTGGGCTTGTTCCATGTCATCGGGCACGGAGGTACCTGATACGTCTCAAACGTATCTATAATTTTTGATGCTCTATGCTTGTTTTTACACCATTTGTATATTGTTTCGTTACACTTAGTGGTACTTTTATACATTTTTCGGAACTAACCTATTAACGAAGTGCCACAGTGCCAGTTTCCTGTTTTCTGCTGTTTTTGTGTTTCAGAAGTGATACACAGGAAATATTCTCGGAATTGGACGAAACAAGTTCCTGAAGTCATATTTTACGGGGAAGCTCCCAAACATCCGAAGACCTGACGGAGGGGGGGGCCACGTGGCCCCCACACACAGGGGCGGCGCGGCCACCCCCCTGGCCGCGCCGGGCCCACGTGAGGGGCCGTGGTCCCTCCTCTGACATCGCCCCTTCGCCTATATATACCCCCTGACGAGAAAAACCTAGGGGCCCGATCAGTTTTCCAGAATACATCGCGATCCGCCGCCGCCGTCGACCCGAAGATCGGGAGGGTCCAGAAGCTCTTCCCGGCACCCTGCCGGAGAGGGGAATCGCCACCGGAGGTCTTCTTCATCGCCATGCTTGCCTCCGGAGCGATGAGTGAGTAGTCTACCTTGGACTATGGGTCCATAGCAGTAGCTAGATGGTTGTCTTCTCCACCATGTGCTTCATGTTTAGATCTCATGAGCTGCCTTACATGATTGAGATCACCGTTATGTAATACTATGATGTTGGTTTGTTGGGATCCGATGAATGTTGGTGTTTATGATTAAGTTGCTGTACTGAATTATATCTTTTGTTATCTCTATGTTGTTTATGATCTTGCATGCTCTCCGTTGTTAGTAGCTATCTTGGCCGAGTAGTTGCTAGTGACTCCAAGAGGGGGTATTTATGCTCGATAGTGGGTTCATGTCTCTATTTCACCTGGGGGAGTGACAGAAACCTCTAAGGTGGTAGATGTGCTGTTGCTACTAGGGAGAAAACAACATTCATATGCTCAAGGGCATATGCTTTGTTTACATTACACACTTTGCTTAATGCAATTATCTGTTGTTCGCAACTTAATACTTCTAGGGTGTTCGGATGATATCCCCGGGGGTGGATTATTAGTCATAGATGCAGTTGGATGGCGGTCTATGTATTTTGTTGTAATGCCCAGAGTAAATCTCATAGTGATCTTCTTGACATATCACGTTATCTTTATTCTATCAATTGCCCAACTGTAATTTGTTTACCCAGCATGTTATTTTATCTATGGAGAGACACCACTAGTGAACTGTGGACCCCGGTCCTATTTTAATTATATTGCAATCACCTGTTTACTTTTCCCGCACTGTTTACTTTACTCGCATATACTCTACTGTTTTCCACTCGATACACTCATAACCTTTGTTTCAAGCAAACCGGTGAGATTGACAACCTCATCGTAAGTTGGGAGCAAAGTATTTGTTTGTGTGTGTGCAGGTTCCACGTTGCAGCTAGCAAGCAAAGCTTGGACGAGGCGCCATATATAAATTGTCCGCTGCTGTCGCAAACTAGCAAGCATCACCTTCAGTCGTCATTGTCTCTCCTCTCCTGATCGATATTAAACCTTGGTTTCTAACTGAGGGAAAACTAGCTGCTATACTCATCACACCTTCCTCTTGGGGTTCCCAACGGGCTGGTCATTCACCACGCATCAGTACCCCATTGGCGGTTCTCAATGATATGCATATACTTACAATGACAAGAGCCTTGCTTGGGACTCTAAGTAAAGTAGCATGAGGTTTGGGTACTCGTATTCATGGGGCACGAGGTTTTCAACTTATGATTTGTCAAGCATATACTTCATAATTGTTCTCGCATTAACTTTAACCATTCAAGATGCTTATGATGGGGGCAATGAGAGTGCAAAGCCGGTAAGTTCCATAATTTTTGAAGGTTATAAAACTTGCAATCACTGCTTCCCTCTGCGAAGGGCCTTCCTTCTGCTTTTATGTTGAGTCACCACCTTCTTTCTTTATGCACCATTAAGAGAGCATAGTTGTCATTCTTAGTGTGATATGCATTGTCCCAAAGTTCATTGATTGATTTATATTATTGGTTTCACTTGTTCTTAAATTATTTGTATCTAGTCGCCCTCTTAAACTTGAAGGTGTCCTATGCATTTATGTTTTGCTCTCTTTGAAGGACAAGCTGAAAACCATTTGTATGTTTTTCCTTATGATTCGAACACACGTTTGACTTTCATTGTTTCATTTTCATGATCTTTTGTTTGTGTTTATTTGCATGTTTACAACATGGTTGCTAAGTTCTTATTATCAAGATTATATCTTCATGCCCATGTTTTAAGTTCTTATGATCCCAGCTCACAAATGCTTACATATATGATCAAGATTGTGTAGGTGCATGTCACCTCAAAAATTATTCTTTTGTTATCACTTACCTACTCGAGGACGAGCAGGAGTTAAGCTTGGGGATGCTTGATACGTCTCCAACGTATCTATAATTTTTGATGCTCCATGCATATTTTTGCACCATTTGCCTATTATTTCGTTACACTTAGTGGCACTTTTATGCATTTTCCGGAACTAACCTATTAACAAGTTGCCACAGTGCCAGTTTCCTGTTTTCTGCTGTTTTTGTGTTTCAGAAGTGATACACAGGAAATATTCTCGGAATTGGACGAAACAAGTTCCTGAAGTCTTATTTTTCCCGGAAGCTTTCAGAGATCCGAAGGAGAGCCAGAGGGGGCCACCAGGGCCCCACACGCAGGGGCGGCGCGGCCAGGCCCCTGGCCGCGCGGGCCCCGCGTGAGGGCGCCTGGCTCCCCCTCTGACGACGCCCCTTCGCCTATAAAGACCCCCCGACGGAAAAAAAACCTAAGTACCCGATCAGATTTCCAGAACACATCGCGATCCACCGCCACCATCGATCCGAAGATCGGGAGGGTCCAGAAGCTCTTCCCGGCACCCTGCCGGAGAGGGGAATCGCCACCGGAGGTCTTCTTCATCGCCATGCTTGCCTCCGGAGCGATGAGTGACTAGTCTACCTTGGACTATGGGTCCATAGCAGTAGCTAGATGGTTGTCTTCTCCACCATGTGCTTCATGTTTAGATCTCATGAGCTGCCCTACATGATTGAGATCACCGTTATGTAATTCTACATGTTTGGTTTGTTGAGATCCGATGAATATTGGTGTTTATGATTAAGTTGCTGTACTGAATATTATCTTTTGTTATCTCTATGTTGTTTATGATCTTGCATGCTCTCCGTTGTTAGTAGCTATCTTGGCCGAGTAGTTGCTAGTGACTCCAAGAGGGGGTATTTATGCTCGATAGTGGGTTCATGCCTCTATTTCACCTGGGGGAGTGACAGAAATCTCTAAGGTGGTAGATGTGCTGTTGCTACTAGGGAGAAAACAACATTCATATGCTCAAGGGCATATGCTTTGTTTACATTACACACTTTGCTTAATGCAATTATCTGTTGTTCGCAACTTAATACTACTGGGGTGTTCGGATTGATATCCCCGGGAGTGGATTATTAGTCATAGATGCAGTTGGATGGCGGTCTATGTATTTTGTTGTAATGCCCAGAGTAAATCTCATAGTGATCGTAATGCCCAGAGTAAATCTCATAGTGATCTTCTTGACATATCACGTTTATCTTTATTCTATCAATTGTCCAACTGTAATTTGTTTACCCAGCATGTGTTATTTATCTTATGGAGAGACACCACTAGTGAACTGTGGACCCCGGTCCTATTTACATCATATTGCTATCACCTGTTTACTTTACTCGCACTGTTTACTTTACTCGTATTGTTTACTTTACTCGCATACTATATTGTTTTCCACTCGATACGCTCATAACCTTTGTTTCAAGCAAACTGGTGAGATTGACAACCTCATCGCAAGTTGGGAACAAAGTATTTGTTTGTGTGTGTGCAGGTTCCGCATCACCTTCAGTCGTTTGTCTCTCCTCTCCTGATCGATATTAAACCTTGGTTTCTTAACTGGGGGAAGACTAGCTGCTATACTCATCATACCTTCCTCTTGGGGTTTTCAACGGGCTGGTTATTCACCACGCACAAGGACAGTCTGCTTCCACATCAACTTGGCACCAACAGCTAATTTTCTGGCGCCATCATCAGTAGCAGTCACCTTTGCATGGAGTTAGTATTTTCACTGATGCTGATTGGGCTGGATGCGTAGATAATCGCAGGTCCACTAGTGGCTTTGCAGTTTTTGTTGGACCCAATCTCATTTCTTGGAGTTCAAAGAAACAGCCCACAGTCTCGAGATCGAGCACTGAGGCAGAGTATAAAGCCTTGGCCAATGGCACAGCTGAAGCAATGTGGATCAGTTATCTACTGAAGGAGCTGGGAGTGACTCAGCAGCGTGCACCCATACTGTGGTGTGATAATCTTGGGGCAACATACCTAACGGCGAATCCAGTGTTTCATGCTCGGACTAAGCACATTGAGATCGATTTCCATTTTGTGCGAGAGAGAGTAGCAGAAGGTGCACTGGTTGTTAGGTTTATTTCCACACATGATCAGTTGGCTGATGTTTTTACTAAACCAGCCACACGACAGATGCTAGATCGCTTTAGAACCAATCTGAACCTTGTATGTAGTGGTTCAGATTGAGGGGGAGTGTTAAAGCGTATTCTAGCAGTACGTATTGTAACCCTGTACACGTATTCTGTTATATATATATATGTGTGGCGTGAGGGCTTAGACCCCACGAAAGCCTAATCAAACTGTAGGAAGCAAAATGCTATATAATTAATATCCCGGATATGCCCAATCATAGGTCTTTGAGATAACATTAGCCGAAGTGGGGTGATTTAGATCTACGCTTATTTTATCGACCATTTTAGTTTACACTGAGAGTGAAGGATTCATGTGCAAACTAAACCCACGAGCCAAGTTTCATGGTTGTTTCCCAAGCCTAACTTTGAGTTTATATGAGGCAATGATCTAACCTTTTTTTAAAGGAACTAGCTAAATGCCCGCGCGTTGCAGCGGACTCATTTCTTTCTTTTCTTTTTCCTTCCACTCTTTCTTCTCAATAGTGTGTTATGTAATTGTGCATGAAGCAAAGAATATTAATCCATCATACATAAGTTTTAAAGAATAATGTTATTCTCTCCTTCATTCTCGTACTTCCTCCGTTTCTATATATAAGTCGTATAGCTTTTTTTTAAAAAAAATCCTAAAATTCCGGACTTATGCCAAATTTTCCGCTAGAATTAAAGAGGACCTGACTCCCGCATTTTTTAACCGCCCTATGCATTCCCTTAGATTTAGGAGTCTAGAATAAATACACGTAGGTGTTTTCTTCTTCTTCTTTCTCTATCATAAATCCCTGATTTGCATTAATCTCTGATTTGCATTAATCCCTGATTTGCATTAATCTCTGATTGTTTTCCATGTATTACCAATTCTGGTGATCCTGTCATTATGTAAGGGGTATATTCGTCACTTACATGTTGTATGTCAAGTGGGTTGCTTCACCACCAACTCGAAACCAATAGTAAAGATACAGTAGGGGAAGCCCCTATAGTGATTTTATTTTTAAAATAATAAGAACCCAAATTTATGTCTCTGAAGACTTAAACTTAGATGACTAAGTTGTATATTCACTTCCCTAACCAAGTGAACTAGGATCACTTATTGCAATGGCCTAACCTAGCACACAAGGCAAACTCCATTTGACGCTTATAGCTTTTTTTGGGGATTTTTCATGTTCTTTTTCTTCCTTTTGTCGTTCATTTTTTTGGATTTTGCTTTTTATTTTCATAATTCTTTTTTTTTTTATATAATTGTAAAATTTTAATAATGTAATATTCTTTTTTGGTGATCAATTATTTCATATCGCGTGAACTTTCTCTCTCACATATGAACATTATTGTGCACGCTTGCGAACAATTTTCTTAAACAATTTTTTTATCTATCTATGAACTTTTTCCTCATGGAAATTTATTTTCTGTATGAATATTTTTTCTCAACTTGAGAAAATAAAAGAAAAGGAAAAAAAACATAACTCTACCTAGGCCATCCCAGCACGCATCGGAGCACGCTTAAAATGTCAAATAGGAACACCCGCCACACGGGGTAACAGTTGCTCCCTTGATCAGAAAAATATCAGTAACTTAGTACAAATTTTATACTAAGTTAATACAAATTTTATGCTAAATTAATACAAAATCTCACTTATTTCTGACCGGAGGGAGTACTCACAAGTCACAAGCAACATAAAATGGGACGTGTCCCTGAAAAATCAATTAATGGGCCGTTGTTTTGCCTAGGACGATATTGTGGCACCGCCAGGCCACTACGGCCCAATCTATATGTAACGGGTTACTCATATGGGCCTATTGTGCCTACTATAGCCTGTCTTTGGTTACATGGGAATAGGGAAATGATCGGTGGCGCGCGCGCGCAACGTATCCCCATTTCGCTAAAGAGTTTTGGTCGTGGGCTCGGCCCGTTTACATTTTGTGATTCCTTTATTCTATTTAGTCTGTTTGGTACCTGACGCTGCAGCATCATGTAGACCTATTGTCCCCACTAATGAAAGGCAAGGACTAGGTGCCTTCATCATTGAGAAGGTCACGGTCGTGGATTCTTCACGTCTAGGTATGCTTCTTAGCTTCTCTTTCTTCCTTTTATATTTTTTTCTCTCAATTTCTTTTTTTACGTTGTTTCTCATTTCATTTAGTTACTTAGTTATTTCTATATTTTTCATTTTATTCCTCTTATTATTATTATTACCTTATTTCCTTTTCTATTTCACTTTTCCTTAGTTTATTTTGAAATACATGTTTCTTTATTTCTTAATTTTTCTTTGCATTTCTTACATTTTTGCTCTCCTAGTGATATTATTTGTTCCCAGATACCTACCTATTTGTTCCTTTTTGCTCCAAAGTGTATAATTTTTTTTCATTCATAAATTTTTGTTCCACTTAATCTTAAAATTAGCTCTAGGATTTTTTGTTCCGTGTTTACATTCAATTTGTTCCTTCCCGTAGCTTTGTTCCCTTTTTCTTCCATGGTTTCTATATTTTTTTCCACGTTTAAATTCAATCGGTCCCTATATTTTTGTTCCGCGTTTAAATTCAGTTTGTTCCTTCGTGCTAGCCTTGTTCCCTTTTTTTGTTCCACGATCCCTATATTTTTGTTCCGCGTTTAAATTCAATTTGTTCCTTCATGCTAGCCTTGTTCTTTTTTCCTCCACGGTCCCTATATTTTTTGTTCCGTGTTTAAATTCAATTCGTTCCTTCGTGCTAGCCTTGTTCCTTTTTTTGCTACATGATCCCTATATTTTTGTTCCGTGTTTAAATTCAATTCGTTCCTTCGTGCTAGCCTTGTTCCTATTTTTTTGTTCCACGATCCACATATTTTTGTTATGCTTTTATATTCAATTAGTTTCTTCGCGCTAGCCACGGTCCCTATATTTTTGTTCCACGTTTAGATTCGATTTGTTCCTTCATCCTAGCCTTGTTCCCCTTCTGTAGTCATGTTTTCTTCCATGATCCCTATATTTTTGTTTCGCGTTTAAATTCAATTTGTTCCTTCATGCTAGTCTTGTTCCTTTTTTTGTTCCATGGTCCCTATATTTTTTTTCCGTGTTTAAATTCAATTTGTTCCTTCGTGCTAGCCTTGTTTCTTTTTTGCTCCACGGTCCCTATATTTTTGTTCCGTGTTTAAATTAAATTTGTTCCTTCGCGCTAGCCTTGTTCCTATTTTTTTGTTCCACGATCCCTATATTTTTGTTCCGCTTTTATATTCAATTAGTTCCTTCATGCTAGCTATGGTCCCTATATTTTGTTCCACGGTCCCTATATTTTGTTGCACGTTTGGATTCGATTTGTTCCTTCGTGCTAGCCTTGTTCCCCTTCTGTAGTCATGTTTTGTTCCATGATCCCTATATTTTTGTTCCGCGTTTAAATTCAATTTCTTCCTTTGTGCTAGCCTTGTTCCTTTTTTTGTTCCATGGTCCCTATATTTTTGTTTAACGTTTAAATTCAATTTGTTCCTTCATGCTAGCCGTGTTCCTTTTTTTTTTGCTCCATAGTCTCTATATTTTTGTTCCGTGTTTAAATTCAATTCGTTCCTTCGCGCTAGCCTTATTCCTATTTTTTTGTGCCACGATCCTCATATTGTTGTTCCCAAATTTTTGTAATTTTGTGTTCCCAAATTTATGTACTTTTTGTTCCAAGATTTTCGTAACTTTTGTTCCTGAATTCTTGTAAATTTTGTTCCCGAATTTTGTAATTTTTGTTCCAGGATTTTATTTCTCAGATTTTTGTAATTTTGTTCCCAGATTTTGTAATTTTTGTTCCTGGATTTTTAAAATTTTTGTTCCTAGAATTTTGATCCCAGATTTTTTTTTTACTTTTTTGCTCTTGGATTTTTGTTCCTAGTTTTTTGAAATTTTGTTCCTGGATTTTGTTCCTAGATTTTTGTAACTTTTTGTTCCCAGATATTTGTAATTTTGTTTCCCAGATTTTGTAACTTTTGTTCCTAGTTTTTTGTAACTTTTGTTCCCGGATTTTTAGATTTTTGTTCCGGGATTTTTGGTAATTTTAGTTCCCAGTTTTTTGTAACTTTTGTTCCCAGATTTTTGTAATTTTTTTCCAAGATTTTGAAAAAAAAAATCCTGAATTTTTGATCCCGGATTTTTAAACTTTTGTTCCTGGATTTTTGAAATTTTTGTTCCTAGATTTTTGTAACTTTTGTTACTAGATTATTGTAATTTTGTTTCCCTGATTTTTGTACCTTTTGTTCTTGGATCTTTGTAATTTTAGTTCCCAGACTTTTTTAATTTAGTTCCCAAATTTTTATAATTTTTCTTCCTAGATTTTGGTAATTTTTGTTCCCGGGTTTTTAAAATTTTCGTTCCTGGATTTTTTTTACTTTTGTTCCTAGATTTTTGGAATTTTTGTTCCTGAATTTTTGTTTCCATATTTTTGAAAATTTTGGCTATTTCTTTGTTTCCATATAGTATTATGTAACTAATTTACTACGAATAACTTAAAAGGAACAAACGGATCACACATGGCCTAACAGCCTTGGCCTATTCGTAATACTACTACACGTTCACATCTTGCATGTACTAACTCCAGCAGCACACCGTGACGTAGGCCAGCCAATGGAAAAAAAAATAGAACACGCTGAGCCAGACCAATGTAACGTTCCAGAAGAACCTAGCTTTAACCAAACGGGCACGTAGCATGTTGGACGGTACCGGCCAGCTTGTCAAGTTATTTAGCGTGTGTTTGGATGCGAGCCAGAGCATGGATGGAACTGGATGGTCCCTGATATAGATGCGTTTGGTTGTTTTAGATGGGGATGGAACGGCCCATGGATTAGGAATATTCCTCCAAAATCTGGGATCGACTGATCCGCCGAAAACGACCGGCCCTCTCGTCCCTCTTTCTCGTTCGCCTCTCGTCACCTCTCTCTCTCCCTCGACCGTATCTCACCTCCTTCCCGAGACCTCTCCCTCTTTCTGTGGAAACCCTCCTCTCCTCTCACCTGTAGGCGGCGGCGGCGTGATTTCCCCGGCGAACAGATCGGCGGTGGCACCGGTGTGATATCTCCGGTGGTTGCAGGTCTCCTCGCGCATATCCTCTGGTCGCGCGGCGCGATGGACAGCCTCGGGTGAAGCAGATCTCGGCGGAAGAGGGGAAGGCAGGAGGACGACCAGAGGTGGAAGAAGGACTAGGACGCCGACATCAAGCTGTAGCACATCATCGACCCATCCTCTCTGGTGCATCCAATCTGAAGGTGAGGAGACCATTAGATCTGATCCGAAAATTCTTCATTTAGTTGAAAGCATGACTCCTCATGTTACATATATGCTGTGAAATTAACTTTGTAGTTTTGGTCATCACGTATCTTATTTCGGAATGCCACTGTGAAGTTCAAAATACTGTTTTGGTGTTGCATTGTAGATGAACAAGCGGCTGAAGACGTTAGTTTTTGCGGCTGCGGCATATATGACGATATCTATGATGGTCTTGATCCTTAATTCTAGAAAAAGAAAGAGGAAAGAACGTCTTAGCATAACCTATGGGCCAATGGATGAGAGGGATAGGATGAGAATTGAGTATCTTAACCATAAAATTTGGAAGAATGATACAAGCTGTGTGAACATGCTTAGGCTTGGTAGAGCACCTTTCTTCAGATTTTGTAACATCTTTAGGTCCCGTGGCTTGCTTGTTGACACTATACACATGTGTGTGGAGCAGCAAGTAGCAATGTTCTTGAACACCGTTGGACATAACCTTAGAAATAGGTTAGTTGGCACCAATTATGATAGGTCAGGTGAAACTGTTAGTAGATATTTTCATATTGTCCTTCACGCCATTGGTGAGCTACGAGATGAACTGATTAGGCGACCTTCATTGGAGACCCCATCAAAAATTGAAGGGAACCCACGGTGGGATCCATATCTCAAGGTATAGAAGTGACCCATAACTGTTTTTTTCCTGGTTTGTGCCTTCAAATATCTACAAATCCTAATCTTTTGACCAAATAGGATTGTGTTGGAGCTATTGATGGTACACATGTACGAGCGTCCGTTACTAAGGATATGGAAGCAGCATTCCGTGGTAGAAAGTCCCACCCTTCACAAAATGTGCTTGTAGCCGTAGATTTTGATCTTCGGTTCACGTATGTTTTGGCTGGTTGGGAGGGAACAGCACATGATGCACTCGTCTTGAGAGATGCGTTAGAAAGGCCAAATGGTTTACGTGTCCCACAAGGTAATATTGCACTCGCACTAGCCATCATTATATATGATCTTATATATCAATGTCACCCACTTGTGCATCATATGATAGGAAAATTCTACCTAGTTGATGGTGGATATGGAGCGAAGAAAGGCTCTCGTGTGGGAGTAGAGCGTGGAATTGGCTCACTCAAGCGGAGGTTCAAAGTTCTTGATGACGCCACTCCATTCTTCCCCTTTGCAACTCAAGTAGATATTGTTGTGGCATGTTGCATTATTCATAATTGGGTTATAGAAGATGGCATTGATGAACTAATCATATCGGAGACCGAATGGGCATCTAATCCAATTCCCCCTACAACATCGAGTGGACAAGCTGCTGATCATACATACATGGTTAATTTTAGGCAGCAAATAGCCGATGACATGTGGGCTGACCGGCAACAGCATTATGGCATGGATATGTAATATGTATTGAACCTGTTGTGAACTACTTTTGCTGAACCTATTGTGAACTATCGAATTTGGTGTAATATGTAATATCTATTGAACCTGTTGTGAACTATCGAATTTGGTGTAATATTTAAGATCTATTGAACCTGTTTGTGAATTATTGTACTACTATATGGGCAGTTGTATTGCCATTATAGTTGCTAGAATGTACATCTTTATGCAATATACTTGCTGAAAATTCTTTCTTTATGCATTATAGTTGCTGAAATGTACTTCTTTATGCAATATAGTTGCTGAAATGTACATATTTATGCAATATACTTGCTGAATTGTACTTATTTATGGAATATACTTGCTGAAATGTACTTATTTATGCAATATTCTTGCTGAAATGTACTTCTTTATGCAATATAGTTGCTGAAATGTACATATTTATGCAATATACTTGCTGAATTGTACTTATTTATGGAATATACTTGCTGAAATGTACTTATTTATGCAATATTCTTGCTGAAATGTACTTCTTTATGCACTATACTTGCTAGGAAATGGAAAACCAAGCTGAAGGAAGTCATGGTATTCATTGGACTTCGGCAATGTCTGCCTATATGCTTGTCCACTTCACTGATGTCGTGGCTACTGGAACTAAAACATCAACGGGCTTTAAAAAAGTGCACCTCAATGCTTGTGCTAGGGCTTTAAATGATCATTTCAAACTTTCTTTGAGTGGAGATCAGATTCGTAACCATTTGCGTTATTGGAAGAGGAAATGGCAAAGGGTCACCAAGCTTAAGCATGGAATTAGTGGTGCACTTTGGGACGAAGAAAATTTTATTATTGGGCTGTCACAGGAGCACTATACTGAGTACATTCAGGTATTGTTGTCTTCTAACATGTTCTCTTTTAACATATCTTCTAACATGTTCTCTTTTAACATTTGTGTGTATTGTTTGCATATGTTGTCTTTTAAAATATTTTCTATTGATTGCATAGACACATCCAGGAGATGCTCCATTCTTGAACCAGCCAATAGAACACTACCATGAGATGGCTACAATATTTGGTAATAGTTTGGCTACAGGGCAATATGCCAAGGGATCGAATGAACCTCTTGCGGAAGAAGTGACAGAAATTGAAGATGATGTGGTGGAAACCGTGGAAGCTGGTGCTACTCCGTCTCCAAATGCTGCTAGTACTCCCTCGCCAAATCCTACTGGTACTCCCTCGCCAAATGCTGCTGCTACTCCCTCACCAAATGCGCCCTCGGCCCCCAAAGCAAAGAGAGCCAAAACAAGTGTACAGGAAAGTGAAGACAAGATGATGGCAACATTCTCAGCTGTTGGTGAAAAAATTGCTAGTGCTATAGTGGAGGCCGGTAAGACGAATGACGAGTTGCCTGAAGGTCTTTGGGATAGCATGAAAAACATGCCTGGTTTCAACCAAACATGTCTATCTCACTACTATGCACATTTGGTGGAGAATGTTCGCATTGCACGGGCTTTTCACTCGCTGGACTTCGATAACAAGTTGGTGTGGGTTGCTAGGTATATTAGCAATACCTTCACTGGTTGAAGACTTCTGTTGATGGTATGACCCCTTTTGGTAGCCACAAAGTATAGCAAGTTTGTGGCCTAATGTCTAGTGTGTGTGCTTGCTTGCTGCCAGCCAAAGCAATGAAGTATGCACACTATGGCATCATTATGTAGACCTATAATATGTAATGCTTTCTAGCCAATGTAGTGAACTATGCAGACTATGGCAATTAACTATGCAGACTATGGCATCACTATGTAGCAAATATTAAGACTGTCATGTATTGTTAAATTATGTGTATGGTTAATATTTATGTGTTGCATGATGCTTATTGTTGATAAAATCCTTGTGATGATTCTAGTTTTGGCTAATATTTATTACTCTCCAAGCAATTGTTATACATGTGCTGTTGCAAAAATATGGAGGTATGCTCACCAAATAGATGAGAAGGTTATCACAAACCACATGGACGTGTGATCCATCATCCTATCCCTCAAGCCAAACAAAAAGTGGGATCAGCTCAAAATTGGATCATCCCTCAGAGAAAACAGGGATGGTCCATCCCATCCCTATTAAACCAACAACCAAACACATTCTTTGAAACCATGCAACACAGCGATCGAGCCATCCTGATGGGATTCTTTAGTCCCACATCGGAACTTGACTGAAATTTAGACCCCCTTATGTACCCTGGTTTCATCAACTTTGTCAGGGGAAGGTTTTTTTTTTGAAACAAGGAATATATAAAGCTAGCAAGCCGCCTCATTAAAAACCTTCCAGTCCCCTTAGATACTCTGGTAAGGAAAAGAGTGTGTCTGAAACTTGCTGCTTGAAATCACAGTACGGTTACATCGTTTATAAGTTTTTCAACAAGGAAACTAGGGGGATTATCTATCCAATTACAAGAATATTTAGAATCAAAGCAAACACGAGCCACTTCATGTGCAGCTTCATTAGCTTCCCTAGGGCAGTGCTTGAAGGAGACAGGGGAAGGTTGATTGAACGGAAATCAGAAAGAAAAGGGCACGCGCGCGAACCTGAAAAACCTTCCGTGCTAAATGGGCTGCAAAGAAAAAAGCCCATCATCGATATCCTTAAGCGAAACGGTAGATACCCAGCGCGCGAGCGCCAGGGAGGAGCACCCTGGGAATACGAGTACTCAAAAAAATCTAGATGTTCACAAAAATAGAGTAGTCTAGAAATTAAAGATTGAGCTGAACACGCTCTGTCCTTGGTTTTCCTCCTTTTCCGGAAGGAAACACTGATGTGTCCTGTCCTTGTACTGTACTAGATCTCGAGCCAGCAGTAGGCAATAGCCAATAGCTGAAACTGAAGTAGTGCTGGCGCTGATGCTGTGCGAGCGCGACCGATCGATGGAACGAGCCGGCTGGCGGCCTCCTCCGATCCGGACGTATGGGTCGCTTTCAGAATATTAACCGGACGTCTAGCCGCCGTTGAGACGCAGCAGTCGTACCCCGCCGGCCGGCGTACGTCCATAACTGCCGCTCGCTTTGAGTCTTCCCCAAGGCTGCACCGGACCTGGTACGGACTACACTACCGGACATCTCAGGCCAGGCGGCGGCCGGCCGTTGATCGATCCACGAGCGCCCCACGGCCGGCGTCGCTTTCGATGTACCTGCGGCGGCGGACCGGACGGCCGGTGGTGGCTTGCGAGGGCAGCGAATCCCCGTTTAATTTGGCACGAGCTCCCCGACAATTTCAAGGACCGGAACGCCGCACCGTGCGTGGGTGCGTGTGCGCCACCGATCCATCGATCTGAACTTTCCCCTGTATCGACCGTCGATCGACGTACTGTGATTATTTTCCGGCGAGACGCGAGTGACCCGTAGGCCGTAGGTACGAACAGTACGTCAAACCGGGGCACGGCGGCGAGCTTGATCGTTTCTTGGGTCCAGGCCAGTCATGCATTTGACCCGGTCCCGTAAATACCCCTGCGTGCCCAATCACACCGTTTTTAGAGAAGCCTCCTTCTCAGTTTATAAAGCTTATTATAAATCGAGAAGGAAGAAGTAGCTAGCGAGCCCAATTATGTTGCCGCCCAGCCGCTGGGTCGGTGTGTGCTTGTGCTACGCTATCATCCATGTTATGGCTGGCTGGGAGAACATCTGACTTTCCTTTGGTGCAATGGTATCCCCGTTCCCCGGTTTCATCCGTTGACGACGGTTAATGCCAAGTTGCCAGGGCATGCAACCATATTAATTGAATTACCCAGAGTGCACCCGATGTCTCTAATTAATTGACTTAGTTTTACATGTTGGTACTAGTACTAACATAAATTTAGATAAATTTAAGTTAATTATTTTGGGACAGAAAGGGTAGTATACAACCGATTGTGCTCTAAGCCATGATATTCCAAACAAATTGACTACGGGGGTCTAATTTGTGAGACTCCTTTGCCACAAGTTTATTTTATATTCTAGAAGCTTCCATGACTACAAGAATCTAATAATACTCTAGACGCACTGCTAATTAAGATATTTATTTGAGATAAACATCTACAAAGTCATCCCGTGTGCTCACTACATAATTTACGCAACTTTGGAACATTAATGCAAAGATAAATTTACTAAAACATACGGTTTATATTTAGCACAAGCAAAGTGTTGACTACTATCCATTACCGCCGAATAACAAACAACACTATAACTAAGTTGATATTTGTTTTGTTATGCCATTTCATAAAACGAAATTGTACCCATTAAGTTTAAACAAGTATAACAGTTTGGTATAAAAATCTGTACATTCTTATTTGCCCTGATTCCAATTTTTGTTTGGACCGGCCTTTCACCCGACTTATAGTCATCACTATCGTGTTGACGGCCTGGAGCTCGAAAAGCTATGGTATTGATGCCGGGAACGTCCACTTCATGCCGCTACGTCCAGACTATGTCATCAATCACGAGTCCCTGCCTTGCTAGAGCCAAAGTGCACATGCGAAGCTCAGCTTCCTCGTCCACGGCAACCGACGCCCTCATGGCACTGTCACCCATTCCTCACCACACCCTGGTTGTCATGGTCCCGCCGAGACCATCCGGTAGGGAGGTGTTCATCGACTTTCCTTGTCGACCTGGTGGGTGAAGGGCACTAGAACCACGGTGCTGAAATTTTGGTATGGTAAAGTCAAAAACATATACTATATTTTAATTAGGGCTGGGGGAGGGGGCAGTTGGCCCCTCCATCAGACACATTATATTTGACATATATTTATCGTGATGAGGCAAGCGGAGGAGGACAAGGAGCGTAGTGTCCTCTTCTCATGCTTATACAACAAGTAGAAGAGCCCCCTTATAAAGATGTCAACTACTTGTAAACTAGAAATGAGAGACTAAACTTTAATCCTGCCTCTTGCCATGCATGAATGGACCAATTGGATCTCTAGGATTTTAGGTGGTGAAATAGGACATTGGGCTGGTAAAATATAGTTAGAATTATAACAATTGCATGAACACATATCTCTTCTTGATCCGATGCAAGATATTATTTTTTGGATATGCTCGATCGACTCGCATTTTTCCCCATTAGTTTTATTATCTATTTGTTATTTTTCTCTATGGTTGATTGTACATTTTTCCGCAAAAAATAAATCATTTTGTTTCCCTTTCTATGGTTTTACTTTTAATCTAAAATATTTTCAATTGACTTTTGAGTAGTCCAAATGATTGTTGATTGTTGTTTGACTTTAATTATATTGTATCACAAATGTAGGATCATATGGTATATACATGATAGAACCAATACCATTGAAAAAACAATCTATATCTACAATTCTACACCATATGAAAGTTTACGGTATGACGAATCTAATGGTATTGATTTGGTATTCCAGGTCTTGATATTGTTTCTAAAAACACGGTCAAACTGACATTGTTTGACTTAAAAAAAATCTTATACGCACTACATGTTGGCAATGAGGGAGTATATTTACAAAAACCAGAAAACATATAGTGTGTGCAAGTATTTTTACTAGACAAATTCACCGATAGACTCTTTGGTCCCATCTACATATCCGCAAATACGTTAGTAGTAGTAATTACTTACTCCCTCCAACCACTAATACATCTCTTTAGCATGATATATCTAGACAGTAATAAGTGTCTAGAGATATCATGTTAGAAACATGTATTAGTGGTTGGAGGGAGTACATACTTCGGCTCAGCCCTATTTCACAAATCCAGAGCACGACAGCTTTTACGGACCGGCCGGGGGAAAGCTAGGTACGTAGGCAGATGCGTATCTGAAGAGCTTTGAGTAGTTTTCAACTCAGGTATGTACGTGGTCAGAGTCTACGTGCACCGTCGTAGTCGGTGTCTTTTGCGAGGTAGCGATCGAGCGTTGCTGCTGCACCGCGCGTGCTTTAAATGCTTTTGACCCTTGCCTCCAATAGTCTTCCCTCTCCCGGCCAGCAATCACACGCTACCACTAGACACTAGCTCTAGCTGCCTGGTCATGTTACGTCCCTGGACTCGCCTCTATCATCTGGCCGTACTATCTCTTCCACATGTGTCTTATTCTCAACACATGATGTATGCTGACACATACTCCACATATGTAGCAGTTTTGACGGTTACTGAAAGTCAGCAGGTAGAATCGTTACATGATTACATTTTTTACTATATCTTGCATATCTGTGTTATGTAAATCATACTCCGATCGAATGGACATGCATGAAGACCTGAAAGAAATAACCCAACCAGGTCATATCCTATCATGAACAATCAAGCATCACCGATTTTGTACCCACGGACCAAGTAATTATGATCGGCAACCCGTACTCGTTTAGGAAAAAGGAATAACAATAAGTGTTACACTAGCTAATTAGATAGACATGCTCCAAAGTGCAATGCAGCATCAGAATAAATCAGGCAGGTACACATAATTTACAACAGCTCACCCCTTAGTACTACAGCAGATATGCAACATTGCAACTAACGAACGTGCACGTCCTCTGTCCTGCGGCTAATCAAGCTAGATCATATCCTCATCACTCATCAATCATCATAAGGGCCGGCGGTGCATGCATGACATACAGATCACTACTAAGATCAGTACCAAAAAGCTAACACGGGCCAAACCGGTCGACGGATCGCTGTCAGGCGGCGCGCGATCTCTCTCGATCAGCGGCGGTTGTGGCTGTTATGGCTGTTGGTGGCGGTGCCGTCGCTGTGGGCGAAGGACGACGGCATCAGCATGTCCTGCAGCAGGCCGTAGTCCTGCGACATGAAGTGCTCCATCCGCAGCGGCGCGCCACCGGTTGCCGTAGCGCCAGCGGATGCAGATGAGTTCGCGCCCATGGCAGCCGCCGCCGCATTCGCCTGCCGCATCGTCGACTCCGCCGCAGCGGCGAGCTGCTGCTGGTGCTGCATCGCCTGCTGCATGGCGGCGTGGTGCCCGCCACCGCCTTGCAATTGCTGCTGCTGCTGTAGGAAGCTGGCGAGGGCGCCGTCGGGACGGAAGGCCGAGCCCGGAGCCGGGTGCGGCGCGGGCATAGGGAAGTGCGGGTAGTGCAGGCCGTGGGCGTGCGCGGCGAGGAGGTGGTGGGCGGCGCTGCCGCGGAGCGTGGAGGGGATGGGGTGGATGTGCTTGCCCTCGTAGGTGGTGATCACCACAGCGGCATCCTGGTACGACCGCTCCACCCGCTTCTTCACCGGGCACTTCTGCGTCGTGCACCGGTAGTAGCTCCTGCATTTCCCAATCTCAACTTTACTGAATACTGAGTCTCATATGCACCAATCAGATCGATCGAAGGAAACCCTAATGCCATTGAGCAGGTACCTTGGGAATGGGCTGTTCTTGACGGCCTTCTGGCCGTACTTGCGCCAGCGGTAGCCGTCCTCGAGGTGGTCCACCTCGCTCTTGGTCATGAACGCGAAGCGGGGCTGCCGCGGCCGCTTCTCCCCCTTGGCGCCTTTCCCCTTCCCACTGCATGCACATGCCGATCAACTTGATCAATTGGTGGTCAATCTTATAGATACAAGTACATCAAGAAATCATATATGCATGTTCATACTAAAGAGATCATATAGCCAATAATCAAGTTGATTAATCGGTACCTCGGTGGTCAATCTTATATATGCGCACCCACATATACCAAGAAATCATACATGTTCATACCATAAAAGAGCATACATTAGTTAGTTGGTCAATTCAAACATAGTGGCCGTATACGTACGTACATGGTGTCTAGGTAGGTGTGTACGGCACAGCCGGCACACATACACACATGGATTTTAGTTCACACCGTACACCAGCCTAGCTGGAGTTTTTGATGCTGTACTATCGCTCATGGATCCATCGCGCTCACACAACGATGTATCGATTCAACAAACGGGACTAAGCTGCAAGGTAACTTTCCACGAAAACGATCTATCGATTCGGGTCGATAGATAGAGTTAGCAGCTAACTGACATTTGATCGTTCGGGGTGAAGTACATAGGGTATGATGAGTAGATGACCTAGCTAGATCCCAAGTCAATTCCTAAATAACGTGATATATATTATTGTTGGTGAACGAGTTAATTAAATAAGAAGGGCGCATGCAGAGCAGGTATTCATGCGCCGAGTAGGTGCAGTCAAACAGGAAGACTTGAAACTTGTGGATGTCAATGAAGACAAGGAAGAAATCAAGAATTAATGGAAAAAAATGCAAGTCTAATGAAAAAGCTGTGGGTATGTGCAACAGACATGAACAATAACCTTTTGCGGCTGTGTACCCTAAAGTTTGATCAAGCTATATTTGTACTACGGCGATCTAAGACATCATGCTGTAGTGAGAAACCCTAGATCGAGTTCATACCGTACATTGACCAAAGCAAAGACGAAATCGAAATGGAAAGGAACACATGCATGAAGATCTAATTGATTAGGATTTAGGATCGATGAACTGGTCAGTCCTATAGTACTTCTCAGCCAAAGGGGATTAGTCTGGCAGGATTTGTTTGGACTTTGGACCAATGAAAAAAAGGGTTCAACAAGAACAAATCAACCGTATATTCGTCATGTAATGATCGAATAAAACCACGCACATGATATACACATGTATACAAATCAGCTTCTGAATAAGTTGATCTACATCTCCAACTCCAAGATCGAGAAAAAAAATCAAGAATCAAACCAGATTTGATCAGAAGAACTCACCCTTTCTTGTTCTTGTCTTGTCCATCGCCACCGCCCTTGGCCGCCGCCGCCCCCTCCTTGCTCTCTTCGCCCTCGCCCTGATCCTCCTTCTTGCACCTCCCCTCCTCGTCCCCTCCCACGCCGCCACCGCCTGCCTCGCTCGACGTCGACGACAACGACACGCTGTGGGGCGTCATCGGCGCCGCCGCCGTCCCGCCCGGCCCGCCGCCAGGCATCCCCCCGTCCACCGCCTGCATCTCCTTCTTCACCACCTCCTCGAGTGGCGTCGCAGGCACGTCGCCGAAGTCGTCCCTGGCGCCGAACGCGTCGGCGCCGTAGTCCAGCGCCGCCGTGTCCAGGTAGTCCGCGAAGGGCAACGGCTGCTGCTGCGGCATCATGTGCATCGCGAAGAACGAGGACAAATCGTCGTTTTGGAACTGGAAGTCGCCGGAGAGGTGGCGGTGGTGCTGCTGGTCGTGGCTCGACATGGACGGAAGGATGGATCGACCGGAGCCGGATCGAGCAGATGGGCTAGCTCAGAAGATCAGATCGACTGCTCGTGGCACGATGTTTCTTGCTTGTGTTGGCGTACTAGGTAGCTTAGCTAGTGGTGGTGTGGTGTAGTAGACAAGCCAAGGGAAGGAACGGAGAGGGAGAGGTGTGTGTGTGAGCTAGCTGAACCAGGTGGTGTGTGTGTGATCAATTCATGTGTGCGGAGGCCGGGAGGGGAAAGAGGGGATAGGTAGCTGGGGCGAGTCTCGGGGTGGGGCCTACTTAACTCCGGGTTTTGCTTTTGGCTGATAAAACTGCGTTTACTTTGTCAATTGGTATAGTAATATCACCATACGTATACAGTCACTGCACACTTGCTGAAGAAGTTATTTGGTCACAGGGCTAAGCTTTTAGACTTGACCGCTTCTTGTCAATATAATGTTTCGTCTTGTGGATTTTTTTATAAAGGACACTTTATTTTTTAAGAGATTGCCTCTGTATAACTAAAATACACATGACCGTTGTCTAGAAAAAACAAAAAGGTGAAATTATATAACACATTGAGAAATTGTAAAGATGCCTAAGTAGCAGAAGATCCGATGCATAGATTATGCATCCACCTATATTGGAAAGTCTCCAATCGTGAATAGACCTCTATAAACTAGTCTCTATGTGTACACCGGTACATAATATGCAAAAAGGAAAAAATATATTGTTAAACACTTCATCATTTCTACACTCTTCTTGTGGACTATATTAATTTTTTTCTTAAATACTGTAAAAAACATATTTTACCTATCAAAACCGTTTCTTACTACTACCAGTAGTTGTTTTGATTTATTTTCACTTGACCATTGTCGTGGGTACGGGTTAATCACTAGGTAAGTGCAGAGCTGTATGGAGGAGAGCACACAAACAGTAACAATCAGTACACTCCCCGAATTCCTAACTCTAGCTAGCTCAGCTATAGCCTACAGGACGGAACGGTGCAAAGGTCGCGCACGGCTCAGCGGTGAGTCAGCGACGACGGGCACCCACCGGCGGGAGCCGGTCAATCCGGCGCGCTCGGTCAACCCGTTCAGACCCGACACGTGTCCGTGTGCCTCTTTGACCCGGCCCCACTCCCGCGGCCCACCGGCGGCCACGTGTGCCAGCCCGTGGAGACGACGCCAGCGTGACGCTTCCCCCATGCACGCGGCGGGTACCCGGCCGTCCGATGGCGATCCTACGGCTGCAGGTTTCCGGCGGTGGAACGGAACGGGACAGGGCCGCCGTCCCATTTGTCGCGGGCGGGCCGACCATGGTGTGTCCATGCACCGCACAGCCTGTCCCGGAGAGCGGCACGCGACGGCGACTTCAGGCTTGGTCTCCGGCGGCGTGGCGCGCGCGCGGCAAGGACGGACGACGTACGTAAACGGCGAGCGAGCGAGACTACTATTTTGGATCAGTAATTCGCGCATGCCTACTCAAGATTTCAGCAACCCACGCATCACTGACGAGATCGAGAGTTTGCGAATAGAATGCAAGAATATCTAACATGTACTATAATAGAACTCCAATTCTGTATCCCGCGTATCCTATTTTTTATCCTGAGTGCTAGCTAGGTCACACATACATGTAGTTCAAGGACAAAGTTTGACGTAATTTGATCAACATGATATGAATTGTATGCCACATAAATTATATTATTGGATTATAATTAAAAGATGTTTACAATGGTAGAATTCTGTGACTTGTAATTTATATTTTCTAACCAAATTTATGATTTTTTTATAAGGAGTATATATTAATATCGAGAAGTTGACACGTACCCTAATAGTAATACGGATGCGCAAAGCTAAAAAGAAGAAGAATTGCCAAAAAAAAAGGTCCTGCTACAGTAACTCATTCCTTATAGGAGCACTACCACCACCAAGACAATATCGGAAATCCAGCTTCTCCAAAAGCCAAGATGGAAACAATGCACAAGCGCCGTCGTCGCCCGGTTATAGATCTTAGGTTTTTACCCTGAATAGAAGTCCGCACGCACAAAACAATGTCTTCAACAAGGTCATTGCCAGCACAACAAATTAAGGCCAAACATTAGATCTTCTCCAAAAATTATTTCTTTTGTTATCACTTACCTACTCGAGGACGAGCAGGAGTTAACCTTGGGGATAACTGATACGTCTCCAACGTATCTATAATTTTTTATGCTCCATGCTTGTTTTTACACCATTTGCCTATTGTTTCGTTACACTTCGTGGCACTTTTATGCATTTTCTGGAACTAACCTATTAACGAGTTGCCACAGTGCCAGTTCCCTGTTTTCTGCTATTTTTGTGTTTCAGAGTGATACACAGGAAATATTCTCGGAATTGGACGAAACAAAAGCCAGAAGTCTTATTTTTCCCGGGAGCATCCAGACATCCGAAGAGAGGAAGGAGAGGGGCCACAGGCCTCCCTCACACAGGGCTGGCGCGGCCCAGGCCCTGGCCGCGCCGCCCCTGTGTGAGGAGGCCCTGGCAGCCCTCTGACATCGCCCCTTCGCCTATAAGAAGCCTCGGGACGGAAAACCCTAAAGGAGTCGGCAATTTTCCAGAAAGAGTTCCGCGGCTCCGCCGCCATCGCCGACGAATTTCGGGGGACAAAAGTCTCTGTTCCGGCACCCTGCCGGGACGGGGAAGTGCCCCCGGAGCCATCTCCATCGGTCTCCATCGCCGTCTCCGCCGTCTCCATCGACCTCACCGCCATCTCCATCAACCTTGCTGTCTCCTATGATGAGGAGGGAGTAGTTCATCCCCGGGGCTGAGGGCTCTACCGGTAGCTATGTGGTTCACCTCTCTCTCCCATGATGTGATCTTTATGTGATCGTGAGCTTTGTATCATGTTGAACAAGTAGATGTTATTATTCAGATATTATGCTACTCCTATGCTTAATTATTATAGTGTACTCTAGTGATGTTATTAAAGTAATCTATTCCTCCTGCCATGGTGTAACGGTGACAGTGCGTGCATCATGGTGGTACTTGGTTTAGGCTATGATTGTGATCTCTTGTGGATTATGAGAATAATTATTGCTATGATAGTATTGAGTGATCTATTCCTCCTTTCATGGTGTAATGTTGACAGTGTGTGCACCGTGTTAGTACTTGGTCTAAGTTGCAATGATTTCTATCTTGAGTTGTGATCTGATTTGGATGTCTCTATGAGTGGTGTTTGTCAAGTACTTGATGAACTTTAAGGGGTGCTTCTGTAGCCACTACACAATGATTAGTGTTATTCAATAGGAGAGTAATTCAGAGTACCATAGTGGAGAGAAGTTGTTTATTTGTTCAATCATGTTATATTGTTGGGAGTGTGTCCACTAGTGAAAGTATGATCCCTAGGCCTTGTTGCCAAGCTTTGCACACCGTTTACTTGCTGTTTTGTTACATGTTTGCTTGCAGCCATTTTTATTCTGCATCACGTTTGCTACTTATAATCATCTATACCACTTGTATTTCACTATCTCTTCGCCGAACTAGTGCACCTATACATCTGACAAGTGTATTGGGTGTGTTGGGGACACAAGAGACTTTCTGTATCGTAATTGCAGGGTTGTTTGAGAGGGATAGCTTTGACCTCTAACCTCCCTGAGTTCGATAAACCTTGGGTGATCCACTTAAGGGAAACTTGCTGCTGTTCTACAAACCTCTGCACTTGGAGGCCCAACAAGTGTCTACAAGAATAGAAGTGCGTAGACATCAAGCTCTTTTCTGGCGCCGTTGCCGGGGAGGTAAGGTAAAAGGTACTCGCATCCTCCTGTGTGAGTGCTCGGAGTTATTTCCTTTAGATTCTGCAATTACATCTTTTTGTTTCTTGTTTTTATTTTCACTAGTTAGGCTTAATGGAAAACAATGAGTTCTGTAGTCTTTTTCCTGAGTTTAGATATGAAGTGTTTGAAGAGAAAATTGAAAAACCTTTGGAGCTTAATTTGCATGCTAATAGTGTTGTTCGTATGAATGCTTTGAACACCGTTACTGCTAATGCTATAGAAAAGTCTAAGCTTGGGGAAGCTGGTTTTGTTAAGTATGATATTTTTAGTTGCCCAGCTTTAGTGGAGAAAGTTTGCTCTGATGATATTTTATCTCCCCTATATGATGTTCCTTCTTATGATGATATGTTTGAAGAATATGCTTTGCGAAATAGCTGTTCTTTAGCTTGCGATGATACTAATCCTCTAGTTTATGATGGTTATGATGATGAGTATAATATTTTCAGTTCACCTACTATTGAGGATAAAATTAGTTATGATTATAATATGCCTCCTATTTATGATGATTATGGTGATGAGAATAATTATTCTGTTGAATTTGCTCCTACTACTATTGTTCCTGTGGTGAGTATTAATCCTTTTATGCATGTGGCTCATGATAGGGATGCTTTATGTGATAGTTATATTGTTAGTTCTATTCATGATGCTACTGAAAGTTATTATGAGAGAGGGAAACATGGTTTGATGGATCTCAACAATATTAAGTTTCCCCTCTTTATGTTGCAAATCTTGAAGTGGCACTCGTTTTATCTATCCATGCTTGCTACTATGTGCCTCGTTGATTTATTTTCTTACAAGATTCCTATGCATAGGAAGTGGTTCAGATATAAATGTATTTCACATTTGCTTTTTGATGCTCTCTATTGCTTTAAGTTCCTATATGGCGCCTTTGCCTCAAGCTCTTATATGGCGCCCACATGAGCATCTTTGCAAATTTCTGCGCCTAGCTCAAAGGGGTTAAAGAAAAGCACTCTTGGGAGATAACCCATTGTTTTATTTTCAGTACTTTTTCTTTTATTTGAGTCTTGGAAGTTATTACTACTGTAATAACCGCTCCTTATCCTTTTTATTTCGTTTTTTTGCCAAGAGAAGCCTCTAATTTGAGTGAGGTAAAGATTTGGGGATGTTGCTGTCCTGAAACTGTTTTCGGTGCTGCACCGTTAAAATTCGTGAAAATTCTCTGTTTATATTTTGGACCTGCGACTTCTTGTGCATATGCCCCAGGTTATATCCAAACTTTTCTTAGTTGAACACTTTTTGATTTGAGCAACATAAAATCCCTAAAAAATTTGACCTTTGTCAGCTGTTCAGTTTTGACAGATTTCTGCCAATATTTGTGTTTGCCACTTTATCGCTTTCTTTTGAGTTCTTTTGATCATGGAACTTTTTGGGGAGTTTCTACAGTAGTATTTGCTATATATGTGGTGGTTTTGAGTTGAAACCTGAAGCTAAAAGAGGTTGAATATATTTTATGCTTACACTAATGTTGCTAATAGAATTGTGTTTAGTTTTGTATGAAGGAAGTTTTCAAGTGTAGGGATTGGAGAATGATGAGATGAGTTGAAGAATGGACAAAAGCTCAAGCTTGGGGATGCCCATGCATCACCCCAAGAAATATCCAAGAAGTACAAGCGTCAAAGCTTGGGGATGCCCCCGAGGCACCCCTTCTTCATCGGCAAAAATCAGGTCACCTTTCAAGACACTATATTTTTATTGCTTCATGCACTATGCGTTTTTCTTGGAGCGTCAGTTGTTTTAGTTTTCTTAGTTAGTTTTGCTTTATTTGCTGCAATAAATGGTTTGATCACATCATGTTGTTTTGGAGGGAGATGAACTCCGTTTTTCATTTGCCAAGAACACTCTGTTTTTCACTCTTATCGTTTCAATGAGTGTTCTCTTTTTCTGCTACTGCTTTTGGTTTTCGTTTTCGCCTTGATTTGCATTCAGATCTTCTTATATTTATTTATCAAGGTGTATTTTTGCCTCTGGACCATGTTGGTTTTCCTCAAAAGAGTTGGATTAAAAAAGTTTGAATGGTGTTGGAAAAGAGAAAAAGCTTTATGCAAAAAAGTGGTACAAGAAGGAGCTTGTGTAGACTGCGGCTTAGGCTTTTGCATGTCATGCTTGATGTCTTTTTGATAGTATGCTTAGTGATTTTGCTGTAGCATGACTTGTCTCAAATAACTGAGATTGCTTAATGAACATTTGAAAAAATCATGCGTTGTTTTTATTGTATGGAAGCATTATTTTGGTTTTCTCCTTGATGCTTTATTTGGGTTGACTTGGCGCATGCTCACACATGTTAGACTCTTACAAAGTCGCCAATAGCCTTCATGATCATTTAGTTTTTGACTTTTGATGCCATCTTATGCTTCTTTTAATGTCGCTTTGTCGCTTTGCATGATTATGGCCATTATTGCTCTCTTAGTTGGTCGCTCCCAGTCTTTTGCTAGCCCTCGCCTTGTACTGAGTATGAGCTCTACTCGTGCATCCAACTCCCAAAAACCACGTTTGCCATTGTGTCCACTATAAATTCCTATGCATGGTATTTGTAAGCCATTCCAAAGTAAATTCTCATGTGCTACCTTTAAAAAACCTTCAAAACACTTCTCGTTTTGTGACACTGTTTTCAGCTCATGGGGACGTAGTGGTCGGATTTGCTATCTTCCATATTGCTTATTCCAAAAAGAAAAAAAAAAGAGAAAAAAAGAAAGAAAAAAGGCACTCCTCCATGGAATGTGAATGTTGGTGGGCACCCGATGGAATCGGTTAGCCATGGTTTGAGAAAGGAAAAAAGGTGGGGAGGAGTGCCAAGCTTTATAAAAGAGCACAAAAGTGCCAATCTCTCTCTCAAAAACTTGCTTCATTTTTGTATGGAAGATAATAAGAACCCCATTGCTAGTCGTTGACAAAAGCAACCACCTCTCAAAACTCAATTTTTATCTCTGTTTTACAAATGAAAAGCTCTAGCACATGTTTAATCACTGCTTCCCTCTGCGAAGGGCCTTTCTTCTACTTTTATGTTGAGTCACCACCTTCTATCTTTATGCACCATTAAGAGAGCATAGTTGTCATTCTTAGTGTGATATGCATTGTCCCAAAGTTCATTGATTGATTCATATTGTTGGTTTCACTTGTTCTTAAATTATTTGTATCTAGTCGCCCTCTTAAACTTGAAGGTGTCCTATGCATTTATGTTTTGCTCTCCATGAAGGACAAGCTGAAAACCATTTGTATGTTTTTCCTTATGATTTGAACACACGTTTGACTTTCATTGTTTCATTTTCATGATCTTTTGTTTGTGTTCATTTTCATGTTATAACATGGTTGCTAAGTTCTTATTGTCAAAGATTATATCTTTCATGCCCATGTTTTAAGTTCTTATGATCCCAGCTCACAAATGCTTACATATATGATCAAGATTGTGTAGGTGCATGTCACCTCAAAAATTATTTCTTTTGTTATCACTTACCTACTCGAGGACGAGCAGGAGTTAAGCTTGGGGATGCTGATACGTCTCCAACGTATCTATAATTTTTGATGCTCCATGCTTGTTTTTACACCATTTGCCTATTGTTTCGTTACACTTCGTGGCACTTTTATGCATTTTCCGGAACTAACCTATTAACGAGTTGCCACAGTGCCAGTTCCCTGTTTTCTGCTATTTTTGTGTTTCAGAGTGATACACAGGAAATATTCTCGGAATTGGACGAAACAAAAGCCAGAAGTCTTATTTTTCCCGGGAGCATCCAGACATCCGAAGAGAGGAAGGAGAGGGGCCACAGGCCTCCCTCACACAGGGCTGGCGCGGCCCAGGCCCTGGCCGCGCCGCCCCTGTGTGAGGAGGCCCTGGCAGCCCTCTGACATCGCCCCCTCGCCTATAAGAAGCCTCGGGACGGAAAACCCTAAAGGAGTCGGCAATTTTCCAGAAAGAGTTCCGCGGCTCCGCCGCCATCGCCAACGAATTTCGGGGGACAGAAGTCTCTGTTCCGGCACCCTGCCGGGACGGGGAAGTGCCCCCGGAGCCATCTCCATCGGTCTCCATCGCCGTCTCCGCCGTCTCCATCGACCTCACCGCCATCTCCATCAACCTTGCTGTCTCCTATGATGAGGAGGGAGTAGTTCATCCCCGGGGCTGAGGGCTCTACCGGTAGCTATGTGGTTCACCTCTCTCTCCCATGATGTGATCTTTATGTGATCGTGAGCTTTGTATCATGTTGAACAAGTAGATGTTATTATTCAGATATTATGCTACTCCTATGCTTAATTATTATAGTGTACTCTAGTGATGTTATTAAAGTAATCTATTCCTCCTGCCATGGTGTAACGGTGACAGTGCGTGCATCATGGTGGTACTTGGTTTAGGCTATGATTGTGATCTCTTGTGGATTATGAGAATAATTATTGCTATGATAGTATTGAGTGATCTATTCCTCCTTTCATGGTGTAATGTTGACAGTGTGTGCACCGTGTTAGTACTTGGTCTAAGTTGCAATGATTTCTATCTTGAGTTGTGATCTGATTTGGATGTCTCTATGAGTGGTGTTTGTCAAGTACTTGATGAACTTTAAGGGGTGCTTCTGTAGCCACTACACAATGATTAGTGTTATTCAATAGGAGAGTAATTCAGAGTACCATAGTGGAGAGAAGTTGTTTATTTGTTCAATCATGTTATATTGTTGGGAGTGTGTCCACTAGTGAAAGTATGATCCCTAGGCCTTGTTTCCAAGCTTTGCACACCGTTTACTTGCTGTTTTGTTACATGTTTGCTTGCAGCCATTTTTATTCTGCATCACGTTTGCTACTTATAATCATCTATACCACTTGTATTTCACTATCTCTTCGCCGAACTAGTGCACCTATACATCTGACAAGTGTATTGGGTGTGTTGGGGACACAAGAGACTTTCTGTATCGTAATTGCAGGGTTGTTTGAGAGGGATAGCTTTGACCTCTAACCTCCCTGAGTTCGATAAACCTTGGGTGATCCACTTAAGGGAAACTTGCTGCTGTTCTACAAACCTCTGCACTTGGAGGCCCAACAAGTGTCTACAAGAATAGAAGTGCGTAGACATCAAGCTCTTTTCTGGCGCCGTTGCCGGGGAGGTAAGGTAAAAGGTACTCGCATCCTCCTGTGTGAGTGCTCGGAGTTATTTCCTTTAGATTCTGCAATTACATCTTTTTGTTTCTTGTTTTTATTTTCACTAGTTAGGCTTAATGGAAAACAATGAGTTCTGTAGTCTTTTTCCTGAGTTTAGATATGAAGTGTTTGAAGAGAAAATTGAAAAACCTTTGGAGCTTAATTTGCATGCTAATAGTGTTGTTCGTATGAATGCTTTGAACACCGTTACTGCTAATGCTATAGAAAAGTCTAAGCTTGGGGAAGCTGGTTTTGTTAAGTATGATATTTTTAGTTGCCCAGCTTTAGTGGAGAAAGTTTGCTCTGATGATATTTTATCTCCCCTATATGATGTTCCTTCTTATGATGATATGTTTGAAGAATATGCTTTGCGAAATAGCTGTTCTTTAGCTTGCGATGATACTAATCCTCTAGTTTATGATGGTTATGATGATGAGTATAATATTTTCAGTTCACCTACTATTGAGGATAAAATTAGTTATGATTATAATATGCCTCCTATTTATGATGATTATGGTGATGAGAATAATTATTCTGTTGAATTTGCTCCTACTACTATTGTTCCTGTGGTGAGTATTAATCCTTTTATGCATGTGGCTCATGATAGGGATGCTTTATGTGATAGTTATATTGTTAGTTCTATTCATGATGCTACTGAAAGTTATTATGAGAGAGGGAAACATGGTTTGATGGATCTCAACAATATTAAGTTTCCCCTCTTTATGTTGCAAATCTTGAAGTGGCACTCGTTTTATCTATCCATGCTTGCTACTATGTGCCTCGTTGATTTATTTTCTTACAAGATTCCTATGCATAGGAAGTGGTTCAGATATAAATGTATTTCACATTTGCTTTTTGATGCTCTCTATTGCTTTAAGTTCCTATATGGCGCCTTTGCCTCAAGCTCTTATATGGCGCCCACATGAGCATCTTTGCAAATTTCTGCGCCTAGCTCAAAGGGGTTAAAGAAAAGCACTCTTGGGAGATAACCCATTGTTTTATTTTCAGTACTTTTTCTTTTATTTGAGTCTTGGAAGTTATTACTACTGTAATAACCGCTCCTTATCCTTTTTATTTCGTTTTTTTGCCAAGAGAAGCCTCTAATTTGAGTGAGGTAAAGATTTGGGGATGTTGCTGTCCTGAAACTGTTTTCGGTGCTGCACCGTTAAAATTCGTGAAAATTCTCTGTTTATATTTTGGACCTGCGACTTCTTGTGCATATGCCCCAGGTTATATCCAAACTTTTCTTAGTTGAACACTTTTTGATTTGAGCAACAGAAAATCCCTCAAAAATTTGACCTTTGTCAGCTCTTCAGTTTTGACAGATTTCTGCCAATATTTGTGTTTGCCACTTTATCGCTTTCTTTTGAGTTCTTTTGATCATGGAACTTTTTGGGGAGTTTCTACAGTAGTATTTGCTATATATGTGGTGGTTTTGAGTTGAAACCTGAAGCTAAAAGAGGTTGAATATATTTTATGCTTACACTAATGTTGCTAATAGAATTGTGTTTAGTTTTGTATGAAGGAAGTTTTCAAGTGTAGGGATTGGAGAATGATGAGATGAGTTGAAGAATGGACAAAAGCTCAAGCTTGGGGATGCCCATGCATCACCCCAAGAAATATCCAAGAAGTACAAGCGTCAAAGCTTGGGGATGCCCCCGAGGCACCCCTTCTTCATCGGCAAAAATCAGGTCACCTTTCAAGACACTATATTTTTATTGCTTCATGCACTATGCGTTTTTCTTGGAGCGTCAGTTGTTTTAGTTTTCTTAGTTAGTTTTGCTTTATTTGCTGCAATAAATGGTTTGATCACATCATGTTGTTTTGGAGGGAGATGAACTCCGTTTTCATTTGCCAAGAACACTCTGTTTTTCACTCTTATCGTTTCAATGAGTGTTCTCTTTTTCTGCTACTGCTTTTGGTTTTCGTTTTCGCCTTGATTTGCATTCAGATCTTCTTATATTTATTTATCAAGGTGTATTTTTGCCTCTGGACCAGGTTGGTTTTCCTCAAAAGAGTTGGATTAAAAAAGTTTGAATGGTGTTGGAAAAGAGAAAAAGCTTTATGCAAAAAAGTGGTACAAGAAGGAGCTTGTGTAGACTGCGGCTTAGGCTTTTGCATGTCATGCTTGATGTCTTTTTGATAGTATGCTTAGTGATTTTGCTGTAGCATGACTTGTCTCAAATAACTGAGATTGCTTAATGAACATTTGAAAAAATCATGCGTTGTTTTTATTGTATGGAAGCATTATTTTGGTTTTCTCCTTGATGCTTTATTTGGGTTGACTTGGCGCATGCTCACACATGTTAGACTCTTACAAAGTCGCCAATAGCCTTCATGATCATTTAGTTTTTGACTTTTGATGCCATCTTATGCTTCTTTTAATGTCGCTTTGCATGATTATGGCCATTATTGCTCTCTTAGTTGGTCGCTCCCAGTCTTTTGCTAGCCATCGCCTTGTACTGAGTATGAGCTCTACTCGTGCATCCAACTCCCAAAAACCAAGTTTGCCATTGTGTCCACTATAAATTCCTATGCATGGTATTTGTAAGCCATTCCAAAGTAAATTCTCATGTGCTACCTTTAAAAAACCTTCAAAACACTTCTCGTTTTGTGACACTGTTTTCAGCTCATGGGGACGTAGTGGTCGGATTTGCTATCTTCCATATTGCTTATTCCAAAAAGAAAAAAAAAAGAGAAAAAAAGAAAGAAAAAAGGCACTCCTCCATGGAATGTGAATGTTGGTGGGCACCCGATGGAATCGGTTAGCCATGGTTTGAGAAAGGAAAAAAGGTGGGGAGGAGTGCCAAGCTTTATAAAAGAGCACAAAAGTGCCAATCTCTCTCTCAAAAACTTGCTTCATTTTTGTATGGAAGATAATAAGAACCCCATTGCTAGTCGTTGACAAAAGCAACCACCTCTCAAAACTCAATTTTTATCTCTGTTTTACAAATGAAAAGCTCTAGCACATGTTTAATCACTGCTTCCCTCTGCGAAGGGCCTTTCTTCTACTTTTATGTTGAGTCACCACCTTCTATCTTTATGCACCATTAAGAGAGCATAGTTGTCATTCTTAGTGTGATATGCATTGTCCCAAAGTTCATTGATTGATTCATATTGTTGGTTTCACTTGTTCTTAAATTATTTGTATCTAGTCGCCCTCTTAAACTTGAAGGTGTCCTATGCATTTATGTTTTGCTCTCCATGAAGGACAAGCTGAAAACCATTTGTATGTTTTTCCGTATGATTTGAACACATGTTTGACTTTCATTGTTTCATTTTCATGATCTTTTGTTTGTGTTCATTTTCATGTTATAACATGGTTGCTAAGTTCTTATTGTCAAAGATTATATCTTTCATGCCCATGTTTTAAGTTCTTATGATCCCAGCTCACAAATGCTTACATATATGATCAATATTGTGTAGGTGCATGTCACCTCAAAAATTATTTCTTTTGTTATCACTTACCTACTCGAGGACGAGCAGGAGTTAAGCTTGGGGATGCTGATACGTCTCCAACGTATCTATAATTTTTGATGCTCCATGCTTGTTTTTACACCATTTGCCTATTGTTTCGTTACACTTCGTGGCACTTTTATGCATTTTCCAGAACTAACCTATTAACGAGTTGCCACAGTGCCAGTTCCCTGTTTTCTGCTGTTTTTGTGTTTCAGAGTGATACACAGGAAATATTCTCGGAATTGGACGAAACAAAAGCCAGAAGTCTTATTTTTCCCGGGAGCATCCAGACATCCGAAGAGAGGAAGGAGAGGGGCCACAGGCCTCCCTCACACAGGGCTGGCGCGGCCCAGGCCCTGGCCGCGCCGCCCCTGTGTGAGGAGGCCCTGGCAGCCCTCTGACATCGCCCCCTCGCCTATAAGAAGCCTCGGGACGGAAAACCCTAAAGGAGTCGGCAATTTTCCAGAAAGAGTTCCGCGGCTCCGCCGCCATCGCCAA
Organism: Dactylis glomerata; assembly: GCA_007115705.1. NCBI lineage: Eukaryota > Viridiplantae > Streptophyta > Magnoliopsida > Poales > Poaceae > Dactylis > Dactylis glomerata. The sequence goes on along the minus strand of QXEO01000264.1, from coordinate 3,156,618 downwards.
CGAATTTCGGGGGACAGAAGTCTCTGTTCCGGCACCCTGCCGGGACGGGGAAGTGCCCCCGGAGCCATCTCCATCGGTCTCCATCGCCGTCTCCGCCGTCTCCATCGACCTCACCGCCATCTCCATCAACCTTGCTGTCTCCTATGATGAGGAGGGAGTAGTTCATCCCCGGGGCTGAGGGCTCTACCGGTAGCTATGTGGTTCACCTCTCTCTCCCATGATGTGATCTTTATGTGATCGTGAGCTTTGTATCATGTTGAACAAGTAGATGTTATTATTCAGATATTATGCTACTCCTATGCTTAATTATTATAGTGTACTCTAGTGATGTTATTAAAGTAATCTATTCCTCCTGCCATGGTGTAACGGTGACAGTGCGTGCATCATGGTGGTACTTGGTTTAGGCTATGATTGTGATCTCTTGTGGATTATGAGAATAATTATTGCTATGATAGTATTGAGTGATCTATTCCTCCTTTCATGGTGTAATGTTGACAGTGTGTGCACCGTGTTAGTACTTGGTCTAAGTTGCAATGATTTCTATCTTGAGTTGTGATCTGATTTGGATGTCTCTATGAGTGGTGTTTGTCAAGTACTTGATGAACTTTAAGGGGTGCTTCTGTAGCCACTACACAATGATTAGTGTTATTCAATAGGAGAGTAATTCAGAGTACCATAGTGGAGAGAAGTTGTTTATTTGTTCAATCATGTTATATTGTTGGGAGTGTGTCCACTAGTGAAAGTATGATCCCTAGGCCTTGTTTCCAAGCTTTGCACACCGTTTACTTGCTATTTTGTTACATGTTTGCTTGCAGCCATTTTTATTCTGCATCATGTTTGCTACTTATAATCATCTATACCACTTGTATTTCACTATCTCTTCGCCGAACTAGTGCACCTATACATCTGACAAGTGTATTGGGTGTGTTGGGGACACAAGAGACTTTCTGTATCGTAATTGCAGGGTTGTTTGAGAGGGATAGCTTTGACCTCTAACCTCCCTGAGTTCGATAAACCTTGGGTGATCCACTTAAGGGAAACTTGCTGCTGTTCTACAAACCTCTGCACTTGGAGGCCCAACAAGTGTCTACAAGAATAGAAGTGCGTAGACATCAATAACATAAAGATAATAATTCAGCACATCAACTTGACATAGTACCAATACTCATTGGATCCCAACAAACACAACATGTAGAATTATACAAAGATGATCTTGATCATGTAGGGCAGCTCACAAGATCTAAACATGAAGCACATGGTGGAGAAGACTACCATCTAGCTACTACTATGGACCCGTAGTCCAAGGTAGACTACTCACACATCACTCCGAAGGCGACCATGGTGGTGGAGAAGGCCTCCGGCAGGGTGCCGGAAAGAGCTCCTAGATCCTCCCGATCTCGCATCGACGACGGTGGCGGCTTGCAGTATGTTTCTAGGAAAATTGATTGGGCCTTTAGGTTTTTCCCGTCGAGGGGAATATATAGGCGGAAGGGCAGCGTCAGGAGGTGGACCAGCTGGTCTCACCCCCTGGTGGCGCGGGCCAGAGGAAGGCCGCCATTATACACCTCATAGAGGAAGTCTTACGCCCAGTGCTTGGACTCACCGCCATTGTAAACAGCTCCATAATCAATCTAGACAACCATGACATAGGTCTTTACCCTCCGGGGCCGAACCCGGGCAAAACTTCATGTGTCTTGCAATCTCGATCCGCAGATGGCTCCAACTCCCTTGCCACATGCTGCCCATACGCTACCCCTGGTAGCACTTTCCGTGGCCATTCCCACTACAATCCAGCAAATCCGCAAAAAAACTGCATCGCAACTTCCTCCTCATTGACCTAATTCGTGGCCATGATCTTTCAGTTACGCAGGCATGCGATGTGATTTTGGTGAATCGGCAAGCCACATAGATGCAAAAGAAGTGGTCATTGGCATCCCGTTATCTTATTACAATTACCTAGCATGTTGCCTCATAGTAGTGCGGTCTAGCAACATGAGATCAGACGCGTGTTTTGAGGCTCCTCCACAGGTGGGTTTATGACGATGTTAACACTCGATTGTCATGCGCCATGTTTGGTTGGAGGATAAGTTCATTGGCCATCAACCCATCATCGGGATATGGTCTCAGATTGACCCAACTTTCTTCTTGTTCGGCCTCTTAAGCCCTTTTGTTAGGGCCCCGAGGTTCGAATAAATCCAGAGCAGGTGATTCCGGTGATCAGCGAACACGGGAGCCGCATGCTAGAGGACCTTCACTTTGTCTATAAACCCCTTTATTTGCAGCCAAACCCTCTCAAAATGTAAATGTTGCACGGTGAACAATTGGACTGCCATCAACACAAGGATCGGGCAAATGGTCTTAGAGGAAGGAAGAGCATGCCAAGGGAGGAGCAGGGGCATGTCATTGCACTTGATGACATGCATGGGAAAATCCCTCTCGTTGCTCCATGTGAACGATGAAAAAAGTGCAAAAATTCCTTAAGCTCTAGAGAGTTCAACAACAACAACAACCGCCCTATTGATCTAAGATTAACTTAGGCATTGTTTTTATCACTGGCCTCCAGGTTCAAGTCGAAATATCCCACAACTTCTCACGGTCCCATGAGCACGGTTTGCAGGTCCCTTTGCTGTGTGAGGGAATCAAGCTTGAAGTGATTGTCAGTTGGTCTGTAGACCATCATGAGCCACCAATTGTCTCCTCCCACCGCCACAAGCTGAATGAACACCAAGAACTGATCGAGCCTTCTCACTAGCACGTTGACCTCGAGAGATTGCTTGGCAACGAGAACTCCACCCATAGTGCTGAAAACAGGCAAATAAACAAACCAGTCAAAGTGGGGGCCTAGTGCTTCAACAATAATGAAGGCGTTACATTCTGGAGTTTAGAGGCCAAAATACAATCCACCAATGCAATTGCATGCTACACTACTGCCTTGATGATGTCACGGCGTGCAGGGTTGTTCAACCCATGTGTATTTCAGATGTTCACGTTTATGTTGGTTTGTTCCGTGAGGAAAGGTTACCACCGACCCACTCCTCATGCTAGGTCCACCTCGGCATCGGTAGACCCACATCAGCTTCCGTCCCACCAAGCCCATCCTCATCCACCTCGGCGCAATTGGGCCCAAAGAGCGTCCCGAGGGCCGCAACTTGCTGTGGTCCGATTTTTTTTTGAATCGCATATATTAAAATATAGACATTGGCTCGTTAAGGAAAATCACGAGATTCAGAGTTAAGATACAATTCTTCTTGTTCCTCAAAATAGTACATGTGTCTTGGAGTCAGGCAAGATTTTTTTATTGCGAGGTTTATCATGTAATATCGATTTGATTTGCATGGCAATAAACTATTTTTTCTTTTACTTGCATGCTTATAATATTGATATCGTAACACACTCAGCAACAATCAATAATTTAGGTGTTTGGAGATTGCGCGGGTATTTAAACATATGCAACTCAAATAGTTGGATCATTTACAGGCATCTAGCATTCTAGCTAGCTATATATTTTACATCTTTGATGCGTGTATTTTAGCATATATACTATGTATGTAAGTTTGATAGCTAGGTCACCAGCCCATACATAATCGAACGTTTGAACTCCATCAACGCTCGATCTGAATGGAAGCTAGCGCTTAATCAGTTAAGAACTCAAGATACCATACTGACGTGCACCGAGATTCAGACAGAAGCGCGTTGCTTACAGAGTACGTGAAAATTATAGTATAGGATCACTACAATGGAGTAGGAATCTTTGCGACTGTTTACTAATTCGGCACTTTCCCAAGAGTCGTCGGCATTGCTGTTGTCAGACAAAACATAAACTGTAGCAAGCAGCCAAACCAGAGTCAAATGCAGATCTGCATGCAGACGAGCGGAATGAGCACCACAATGGAGTATCTAAAGATTAACAAGGACACTTGTTTAGTCCAAATTAATAAAAATTTCCAGATGATGCGACCTGGTAGCTAGCTTTGGATATACTATATATATGAGTATGTACAGGAACGCAACAACATGCAAGTCAAATGACAGACCAAACTGCTGATCTACAAACCCAATGCGGACACGCACTCTCTAGATTGGAACCATACGAAACATTATTCAAGTGATTATGGAGTAGCATGTTGGCCTGAGTCCAAACATCTTAATTTATCCCTTGGCCAACTGCAGAGGTTTGACATTGTACAAAAGTTCTTCTCATAGTAAAATAGTTTGGGCCATCCTCACCTAATCCCCATCGATCGGTACGGCAACAAGCATCATCGTCCTCCTCCCTAGATGTATGATTATTTTTATTTTCAGCTTCTCGTAGCATATTATAAACTCACATGCTGTATGATCATATTTTTTGCGGATTACGCGGTATGATTTAGCTCGCGTCGGCGTAGATTCTCATGCATCTCTACCTACTCCAAAAATAATTCAGAACATATTTTTATTCAGAGCACCTATATATGTGATAAACCGCGCACGACTTCTCTGAAATTTCTAGCAAACAATTAGGGCTCGTTTAACTCAATGGAATCTCACAAGAATTCTTGAGGATTTTGATCCTCGGTTCCTATGTGCATTGTTTGATTCGTAGGATTAAATCCTTCGGATATTTTTACCATATGTTTGCATTGCATTATGTTTTGGAGGATTTTTCCCCTTTTTTTCTTTCAAAAATGGATGTTGAGACCCCTGGACGACATTAGAATGATGCAAAATTTTCTATCCACCAACCTAATGTTACAAATTCCTTTGTTTTTTCTTTGATAGAAACCCTACTTGAAGAAAATTCTGGTTCCAAATCCTACAGGATTCAACTGGACATGACACATTAATCTTACGTTTCTCCTATTTCTATCCTTTGAGAGTCTGCGAATCAAAAAGGCCTTTACCTCTTTGAAATAAACCAAGGGTTGATGTTTTGTGGCATGAACAATTCCTTCCTAACACGTGGCCGTGATGCATCACGTCAAGTAAAGTTGTTTCTTTTGTTGGTTCTAGATGGGGAATAGGAGCAGACGGAGACTAGTTAGGCCTGAGAATGTTGACCAACAGGGGTGTACGAATTACGTACTACTTGGTCTAGAATTCCATAACGGGAATTGTTCGTCCGTTCTCCCCTTTGAACGGGTGCCCAGCTCGCATCTCCGGCCGCTTGTTTCTGTCCTTCAATCACAGTGCTGCGGTCCGTCTTAAATCAGAATAGTCGACTGGTATTTGGTGGTATATAACTCATGAGTAGCGGATTTGAGAGCTGCATATGGAGCTCAGGTTGAACTATTAACGAGTTAGCTAATTAATTTGCAGCTATGTAGATCAGGGTTCATCGGAATGAGTAGCCTGCCAAAGGACATGAAAGTACTACACCCTTTCGTGGAAAATCACCACCCTTTCTGTTTGTTTTTTCACATGGAGAGAGACGGATCAAAGAGTGTACTTGCATGCAAGACATATATGCCTAGTAGTACAACTCTACCTAGATAGCAACATCATATCTGTCTAGAAATATGGACTGTAACTTTCTGCAGGATTCCAGGACAAGCACAAGATTAAAGATTCTTAATTCAACTCTGCATGTAATCCCTGTAATGTAATATGACCTTGTCAACAGTTTAAGACAAGCTTAAGATTCCTTACGAGTTTGCTTATGGAGTAAGAGAGGCCTATAGGCATGGGCAGAAATATATATTTCAAAACCCTATGGTTGATGCTTGCAAGGCATGATGCAATCATGACTCAAGGAGGCTATAGCTTGACTTAATCCGGTAGGTTGGACTAATTACTTAACCTCGCCCCAAGTCAAGTTCAGCTCTTGGACTGCGTTCCATTCCAGCACGGTTCAGCTTGGACCAGTGACCATCTTGTCTGTCTCCAAATGGTCAGCCCCTGATTTAACTGGTCTGCCCAAGAAACGGCTAAATATTTCATATATCTATTTACCGGTCAGGGAAGAAGGAATCGTGAACCCTTCTAGCAGTAGCACATGGTTCATTCAGACAACACCCTGAATTTCCTTTCAAGAGAGATTTTCCAAACTATTCCATGTCTGGGCTAAGAATCTTTGAAAAGTTCTTATATATGATTAAAACAACGTTCCATTTTCTTGTACTCCTGCCAAATTTAGCACTATATACAAAACGCACACACAAAAAGCTGCACATTCCTGATGGAAAAAGCTGGAATATTTTCCATGTTCAAACGGGAACTCATGCAGTCTTACTAGAAAAGCAGCGGCAGTACAACGGCCGTATACACTCCACAGTAACAAACACGTCCAAATCAGGCACGTTGTGATCACTGATCACTACTGATCTTGTCAAAAGCTAGCTAGCAACGCCAAAGTTTTCCACTGTCTCGGGTTTACCGGGCTAATCCATCATCATGACCGGGTCAGAAAGCCAAAAAATATATAAATTAAGAAGATTAAGAAAGCTCGAGAGAAAGATTGTACCTTTCAAGGTGCTAGTTGCTGGCTAGATAATGGGCTGGAAGATCTCACGATTCCGAAATCTCCTTAACCCCACTGAGAGACAGGATGTAGAAAGGCAGCCTTCTACAATACTTCCTTTTACTTTTCTTCGGAAAGTGTAGCTAGCCTTTGTGTAACCTGAAGGACTCGCTTTGTCTGCATCTTCTGCTTTTGTAGTATGAAAGCTCACGTCCTGTTGATAGATGCTGAGAGTGATATGAGTTGGGAGTTGGAGCTGATGGCCGTGCATGCATATACAGGGTCCAAGAATCACCTTTTTGGTCAAAGGAATTTAGTCTGCAAAATGGGGTTACAGTCGGTGTTATCTTAAGACTTGTTCTTGTGGATGCTAGTTGGACTGGGTTATCTGGTAAGGTTCCATGCTTTTTCTCCGAGAAGATTGTAACAATTCTAAAGTGGCATTTGATTATTACTCGTAAGTAAAGATTATGTAAAAAAAGTGGAGTAAAGATATATGGCATTTAATGTTTAGATCTTTTTTCAAAATGGGGTATTACCCAACCTCTGCATCAAAATGATGCATTCCTTGATATGTTTGAGTTTGGGGAGGGATGCACTGAAATAAAAGTCACTTATTCCATCAATTTATAATGCTTATTAAAACTCAAGGATCAGCCAACATGGCAACATGTATCAACCACCAAAAAATACAGAATATAATTAAAGTTTATGCAGCTCATGAGGACTTTATCCTGCTATCACTCCACCAACAAAATTGGTTGAATAAATCTCGTGCTACCATCTTCAAACGGTTGCATCCAGAATCTATGGCTTTCCGCTGCTCTACTTGTTGGAGATAGGACAAGGTAAGGATCTAATGCGTAGCCATTGGTATAATCTGCAAAAAGGATGAAGCTTTCGGCTTGTTAAAAATATATGATCATTTCTCGCATTCCAAAGTGCCCAAATAATAGACACACTTCCACCCTAATTTGTTTTACATCTTTCTTGTCTGAACCACTAAGCCAATTTCAAAAAGGTTAGAGATATTTTTAGGTGGAGTTAGACCAAACTTCATGTAAACGAATCTCCAAATTATCTTAGAAAGAGGGCATTCGAAAAATAAGTGTTGAATGGATTCTTCTTTGTGACAGAAATAGCAAGTAGTATCTCCCTGCCAACTACGTTTAATGAGATTATCTTTGTTTAGGATAACCTATCTATGCAAAAAAAAGTGCATAAAGATCTTAATTTTTAGTGGTACTTTGATCTTCCAAATATATTTTCTGAGATACTTGGTATGCGTATTCAAGTAATCTAAATAAACTGACTTAACTAAAAATGAACCATATGTAGTTAAACTCCACACAAAAATATCTTGATTTGTTCTGAGTTCCAACATGAATAAGGCGATTCACTAAATGAAGCCACTATGTCCATTTGTTTCTGGTTAAGTGTCTACAAAAGTAATATTAAAAGGAACTTGACTCAAACATTAGCCCCCGAAACTTGTATCTTGTGCACTATGTTAAAAAAGGATGAATATTGTTGAGCTAACAGCTTGTCCCCTAGCCAAGTATCCTCCTATAGCCTAATGTTTTCCCTGTTCACAACTTTGAAATAGCCAAGATTAAAGATATCCTCATTAACTCTCATTAAGCCCTTCCAAAAAGGAGAGTAAAAGAGCTTGGCCGACACTTCTGACATTGTTTTGGAGTGCATGTATTTGTTCTGGATTAATTCTTGCCAAACACCTTGTTCGTTCAATAGTTCAAATAGCCATTAGCTAATAAGAACTTGTTTTCCAACTCTAACACCTAAATACCCATGTCTATATACCATTTGGATAATCTATACTTTTGTGTCCATCACCTTGTCAAAAAAACCTTGGTCTACAAAAATCGTATCTTTTCCTCATCTCTTTGGGTAATTCAAAAAAGGATAACATAAACATGGGTAAACTAGTGAGCCAGGAACGAATTTATAAGTATTAGCCTATCACCATATGCAAGTAGTTTTCCTATCCAACTTCTGAATTTCGTTTCAAACCTATCTTCTACCGGTTTCCATTTCCCGTTTCTTAATTTCCTAAAGTGAATTGGAATCCCAAGATACTTGAAAGGAAAGGATCAAGATTCATAACCAAAGAGCTCCATGTAGCTCTTTTCCATTTCTTTCGCTTGGTTGGGATAATAATTCTTACTATTCTGAAAATTTATTTCTAAGCCTAAAAGTTTCTCAAAAACTAGAGAATGAGTTTCGTGTTTAAAGAGTTTTTCACATTATTCTCCATAAAAATAATTGTATCAAAATACCTTTGTCAGTGAGACGAGGGATGAAGTCCTCAACCTCAGCATCCTCCTTAGCTGTTTTAATAATAATTGCTAAAATGGGAGAAATGGATCGCCTTATTGACGCCCATGATTTGAAAGTTATTCACAATGTCATTATTGACTCGAATATCTACGCGTCCTCTACTAATAATATTCTGGATCCATCTACACCATATAGGATCAAAATCTTTCATACAAAAAGCTTGATGTAGGAAAGACCAATTAAACTTTATCATATGTTTTCTCAAAGTCAATTTTGAGTATAATACCATCTAATTTTTTCTTATGAAGTACATGTATTGTCTCCTTCCAAAATATGGCGCCCAGGCATAAATATCGTCTGTGTTGGATTCATGACTAAATGAGCAACCTTAGTTTCTCCATTAGTCCCAATCTTTGTAATTTTTCTGAAACTAACATTCAATAAATAAATAGGTCTATATTGTTATATTTGAATGACATCTTGGTTTTTTGGAAGGAGAATAATTGTCCCAAAGTTAAGTTTGGAAAGAGGTAATACCCCAGCTTGAAAATCTTTAAACATTGGCATGAGATCCCCTTCCATGATCTCCCAAAACCTGTCATAAAATTCATCTAGGAACCCTTCTGGTCCTAGGGCTTTATTATTCTCTATCCGTAATATAGCATCATAAACTCTTGCTTGGTAAGGTCTGCTCCTAAACTCTGTTCTCTTGGTCTGATAGCTGCAGAATATCTGCCACCTCTGATTCAATCATTGAGAAATTATTGGTGCATCTGCTCCAAATAACTTCTTATGAAATGTAGTGATATAAACTTTTAATTTTTCCTCTCCAACTATTTTCTCTTCATCTTGTTTGAGTTGAAAAATCTCTTTCTGACTATGTTTTCCATTAGCTATCAAGTGAAAATATTCTGTATTGTTTCCCCCTCTTGTATATGTTCTAATTTAGCTCTATGATCCCACTTTGACCCTCCTTGACGGCGAAGTTTAGCTAAGTTTTCATTTGCCATTCGCGAATTATTCCTATCTGTTGCGTCTACAGGAGGTAATTTGGCCCTTGTGTGCAACTCCTCTATGAGAGATATCCAACGTTCTTTTTCTTTCTTATACTTACTACTAATATTCTTAGTCCAACCTCTTAAAAACTACGAATATGGTGAATCTTATTTTTCCATCAAATTAGCACCCACGGTGAATGATGTCCACTCTTTGGAAATCATTTCAAAGAAACCTTCATGTTTTAACAATGCTAACTCAAACGAAAATTTAGCTTTATTCCTGAGGTGAGTTTGTTCACCTAAATCGAGTAAAAGCGGTGTATGATCCGACCATGCCCTTGGTAAAGCATGAACACTGACCAAAGGGTACCTTTGTTCCCAATCAACACTAGCGAAAACTCGATCTAACTTTTCTATATGAGAGTCTCCCTTCAGTTAGCCCAAGTGAACTATCTGCCGGAAAGAGCTATCTCTCTTAAATCTATACTTTCAATAATTGCGTTAAATATAAAAGGCCACCTAGGATTAATTTTTGTTATTGTTTTCCTCTTGTCTTCTAATTATATTGAAATCCCCTCCTGATAACAAAGGCAAGGATTCATTATCACAAGTTCTAACTAATTCTTGCATGTCTTATAGTATCTCTTAACTAATACCTCCTAATAACTAATGTTCAGAATTTGTCTTATATCTCAATATTTACAGTTAGAGAGAATCCTGAATCAACAGTTCTAGTGTTGGGAAAAGTACCTTTTATGAGAGAGAAGGAAACGTACTTGGTGGTTGGCGGATGGTGTTATTGGCCAGCAGAACGGATCTAAAGCACAAGCACACTGGATAAATATACAGTAGAGCATGTTGTGGACATGGCACTGCTGATCGAGATTGGTGTGCAAAGTCAAGAGACGACCCCTGTTGTTTGGACCAGTGACACCATGTATACACGTATATTATGTATGTATGAAATGGCAGCCAATAAACATCATGTGATGGTCTCCTGCCCTTGGAGCTAGGATTGTTAAAGCAAAGACCAAGAACAAACCAAGAGTTCTATATATATATATATATATATATATATATATATATATATATATATATATATATATATATATATGTGGCAGGTGGTGCACGGATGGTGTTTATTCGCAAATAATCATGCCTATGCTAATGCATGGGACCCTTTTGACTTGCACCATCTGCCTCTTTATCTGTGCCTGCGGGGAATCTTCTTGCAAGAGCATCCGGCATCCTAGATTGTAGGTTCACACACTGCATTTTGCTGGGGGGCATCCAATGATCAGCTTCAAAAAAAGGCTGGAAAACTCAGCGAGTGATTATCCATATATAGTCACTAAGGCCATGAACATCCATATATAGTCAGTAAAAATATAGATCTGTAAAAGACTCAGATAATGAGATTGCTGAAGATGTGTACAAAATGCCCCTACTCACAACTCCTCGTCCACGCATGCTCGCACAACACTAGGCAGTCAGTGGCACTGGAGTACATCTCAGATGAACTGCTCTTTGCTTCTTTGGGAGTGGTGACTGCTCTGCTGCACTCGAGCTACAGGTTCTCATGTTTGATCTGTGCCACCAAAAACTGTATATGTTTCACAGAGCATCACTGGTCAAGCTACATGAAGGCGTTTCACACCGCAGCCAGTTGGGTCGTCAAGTTCTAGGCAACAAAACCATTCAGACAGACATTAGACAAGAACACAGGGCCAATCCAATCCATGTCCTACTGCTGGTGGTCACAGCTGCTAGGCAAGCCACACAGCTCGATGCAGCAGGAAGCGCGTTGCAGAGACGATCGAGCGTGCGCAAGCGCGTGATCTTAAAACGGTGCGGCAGTCCGTCAGTGTCAGCATTGCATGGATGCACGCATGGGCATGACCATGGCCATGCATGCAGCTGCGTTCGCTGAGGTCAACAGGTGAAAGCTTTTTCTGTGGCTCAGGTAAGTGTGTGTTTGCTAATTAAGCGCCCTGGTCGGTTGAAACATTACCGTAATTTGGCGCAATATATGTGGATAGGGTTATTACAATCAAGTGATACTGTGGTACAATATATCAACACAACTCACTTAACTCGTCAAGTTGATGAGCTGACTCAAGTCGACTCATTCAAAATTTGAGTGGGACCGTAAATCTTGTGATGTTCGAAAATTTCAAAAAAAATAGGAAAATATATTGATACTCTAGCACAACTAAATATTGCATAGTGATACTTATATGTTATATAAACAATTGTTTCCAATAGGAAATTTTGTAGTTAGTAAATGATGCATAAAATGGTGTTATACATTATATTACCAGCTAAATGAGTCTAATGAAAACTATGTGACACGACTTGTTAAAATCGTGATGTTACCGAGTTGAAAAGACTAACTTTATTCAACTTCTTAGTGTCCAAGTTTGAGATATGCAAGCTGAGCTTTCAGGTGTTCGTTAAGCTCACGAGTTTTAAGTTCTTATTTGGATTTTAGGAATAAAGTAGGGGTATCCATAGATGGATCTAGGACAACCCCCCCCCCCCCCCCCCCCCCCCCCCCGCGTTAACATGCTATCTTTTTTTCTTTCCCTTCCTAAAAAGGAGGGAGCAGCGGAGATGCGCGAGCTTCGCCCAATTAGCTTCGTGCACATCTTTGGATTTTTTTCTCCAAGTTGCTGGCACGCTTCGGGAGCAGTATGTCTGAGCTCATGGCTATTAATCAAAGTGCTTTTATTCGTGGTCGCTCGATTCTAGATAATTTCATGGTTGTCCAAAATGCTATCCATGCTTTGCATTGTAAATAATCGTCGGCAATCTTCTTCAAGATGGACATTGCTAGGGCCTTCGATTCAGTTTCCTGGCATCTCATCCTTGAGGTCCTTCGTGCACGTGGATATGGGGAGAGATGGTGTGCGTAGATTATTGCCATTCCATCTTCCTCGAGCTCTAAGATCTTGATTAATGGTCATGCCATAGACCGGATTTGGCATAGACGTGGTTTGCAAGTGATGAATGTCCTTGCGGCTATTTTCTCCTCGAAGGAAGAGACATGGTTGCACGTGATGGATTTGGACTCTCGAAGGTTTTCACGGCCAAATCGGCCTACCTCTCCTTCTTTGAGGGTCGTACCTATATATTGGCCGCTTTGGGACCTGATCTGGCGTTGCAAGGCTCCTTTGAAATTTAAGTTATTTGGGTGGAAGGCAGTGTGAAATCGTTGTTGGACGACGCAGCAGCGTGGTAACGTTGTTGGACGACACAACATCGTCGGTTGCATGGAGTAACTTCCATTGATACTTGTGCGCTTTGCCTACATGAGGTCAAAACAATTGATCATGTTCTTTTCGGCTGCTCCTTCTCCCATTCCATCGGGTGGAGGTGCTGGTGGGCCTCGATAGGCCATATCGGGCGCCTAATGCCAACTCCGCCCTCTTTGGCTGGTGGGCTGATCTGGTCCATGCGTAGTCCTAGCAGTTGGCGCCCAAAATCAAGTCTATCACCCTGTTGGTGCTAAGGGCGATTTGGATTGAGCACAACAATCGGATGTTCAAGGATAAAGCTAAACCTCGTGCCAAGGTTCTCGATGGCATTATCGACATGGCGGAAGCATGGAAGTTAATGGGTTTTTGTGAGTAGTTAGCTTTTCCTTTTCTTGGCCCCTTTGGGCCTGACCTTTGTTGGTCTTGTTGTGGATTGTGTTTGTGTGCTCTATTATTCTATCACAATGATTCTGGTTGCTAACGATTGTCAACAGATTATCAAGGATATTGCAGATGATTCTGGTGGGTGCTACGCCCCGATAATAAAGGAGATTGGCTTGCATCGAAGGGATTTCGAAACTGCCCTTTTCACTCATGAAGGACGGAAGTCAAACAGTGAAGCACATAACTTAGCTCGTCATGCTCTCTTTCTAGGCCAGGGGCGCCATCTGTGGCTATTAGAACCCCATGATTTAATGTTGATTTTGGCCTCTGATTAATAAAGCGAGCAAGTTATTCTATATATATATATATATATTATTGTATCTTTAAAATAAAAAGGTGTGCTTTCTCGCGCGTTTCTGAAAAAAAAACCCTCTACATAATATGTGGATTTGATCTCCGATATTATCCTTTTTTTTTCTCGAAATGGAGAAGCCCCAACCTCTCTAAAATTACCTATATGGCCTCCTTGAATTTCTTTGCTCTGCCCGCGTGGGCATTAGGAAAATGTGAGTATTCCACGTGCTATGCTCAATAACACCGATGTATACATGTTCAAGCTGCCTCTTGGGTAATTGCCAACAATGTGGCAAAAGGCTTTGGCTTCACACGGCTCACAAATAAGTTGTGATGTTCATGGGACTTGAAATCTTGAAACAGCAATGAGCCATTTAAATATGAGAACCTTTTTGAGTTTCTTGGATGCGTACGTACGTGCAAACTAAATTTTCGAATCGGGGTCACTTGCGGTGACGATGTGAACGCGATGCATCCATGGGTGGCACATGCTGCCGGCAGTGTCGCTGGCACACATGCATGGGTCCCACTCGCGGCCTCGCGTTATAGATTCCCTCGATCGATCCAGTCCTCCTCCTCCTCGATCGTTGCGGCCAGTACGTGTTAATGTATTATTTACTTTTCTTTTGTGGGAATACTGTCGAGAGTAGAGAGCCTTTGGACGACGGATTTCTACTGGTCTCGGGCTGCTTTTGGGTTGAAATGTCAAAAGTTATCAGTCAAAATTGGAGTCTCAATGCCCGGCAATGTGTGTGTATTTCTCCCTGACTGTAGGAGTACTGCACATACTGCTGCTGCTGTGCTGCGAGAACTTCAGGAAGAAAATATGAGCAAGTAAACAGCGCAGAAAGAACCGAGAATAGAGGCCTCCAGCAATGTGGCCCCGTAAGTGTTGGTTCGAGCAGTGCAGCAGCTCGCTCATAACGGCCTAGTACTCGCCACCGGCCCATTGGTGTGCCAAACTGGTCAAGGCGAGGCCAAAATCCCCAAAATATCTATATGCCGCCCGCTGCGGGAGGTGCTATATCCCGCCAGCGAGCGTTTCCCTAATGGCCCAACCTAATCGAGCTCAATAACAGGTTTAGTCTCTTTTATTTTCTGTTATTTGTTTTAATTTAAATATTTTCTAGATGATTTTTAGAAAAAAACAGAACAACTTTCAAAAATTGAAAAACATTCTAATTCATAAAATTTTCAAAGCAAACAATTATAGAATATGAACAATTTTCGAATTTGAACAATTTTTTAATGTGAATAATTTTCGAAAATTAACAATTTTCAAATTTGTACAAATTTTCCAAGCTGCTTTTTTGGATTTGAATACAATTCGAATTAGAACATTTTTTAGAATGGAAAATTTTCAAATCATAACAAAATCAAATCTAAATAAAAACGAGAAATATAAAAAAAGGAAAATGAAAGAACCCCCCAAACCGTCATGAACCAAAAGAAACCCGAAAAGCCAAGGAGAAATAGAATTATCTAAGAAACTCAGAGGGCCATCCACTAACTGGGCCGGCCCATCCCCTCCCTCGTTTCATGTGGAAGCGTATCACTCCCACAATAAGCAAGTATTAGCTAGGGATTTTGGCCCGCTACGGTACTTCCCCATCACGCTACACTGCATTTTTTTAACATTCGGACTATGCGACTTGCCCATAGTCTGATTTATATAGCCAACGTGTTTGTTTCTTTTTTATTTTCTTCTTTCACTTTACTTTTTCATTTTCTTTTAAAAAATCTAAAGAGATTACGAATTTGTTAAAATTAAAATTTGTTCAGATTTCAAATTTATTCACATTTCAAAAAAAATTCAAATTTTAAATTTGTACAGGCTTATAATTTGTTTAGATTTTGAACTAGTTCAAATTTTGATTTTTGTTCAAATATGAACAGATTACAAATTTGTTCAATTTTTAAAATTGTTTATATTTCAATTTTTTTAGATTTTGATTTTTTTTTACATTATTTTTTGTTTAGGTTTCAAAAATATTCAGTAGAAACCAAAAAACAGAACAGGCAAAAACAATTTGAAAAAATCATAGGAATAGAAAATCGGTGAGCACCAGAAAGGGAGCTTTAATATTCTTGTTTTGGGCTGACCCGTTTCCGGGTACGCTTCAGGCGGTGCAGACGGGGAGAACCCCACGATGCACACAACAACGCTATCGTAGGCAGGCCCACTATTGTCACCCTCTCTTCTTCTTGGCAGCTTGACCCTTGCATCTTCTTTGTCCTTGATAGTTCAACCCCCTGCCTCCACCGCTAGCTAGGAAATTTTTATTCACCACCCGTGTTGCATTGTTCCCTCCTCAACCACAGCCCACCGCTGGTCTACCACCACCCCGAGCGTCGCTCTAACTTCCATACCCTCCCATCTCTGATGCCGACAAACTCTCCCCCACACCCCAAAGCCTATGTTCTCATCATTTTAGCCTCCCACACCCAACCCCTAAACCCTATGTTTTCTTCCTCTTCTCACCGGGACGTCATGGCCCCCTGTGTCGTCCCCGTCTCTAGCGAGGTCCCGCCTCGCCTCTCGACAACGTCGTGGCCATCCGCACCGTCCCCGTCTCTAACGAGGTCGTCAAGTCATCAGGGTCTTGTTCATCTTGTTCCTCCTGAGCTCTGTCAAGAGATGGGGGAGTCTTCTATGGCACACAGACAGATCGAGAAGGCACAATAAGGAGATCACTTTCATAGGAACGACTCAAAAACTGATTCAAACCCAAGGTGGAGATGATCGCCATGGGGATCGCCCTAACCCTAGGAGATAGAAACAAATGGCCTTGTTATGGAATGATCTGTGAATGTGTTGACATACATTATTTTTCCTCCAACAATCCACTGTAAGGAAACTAGCTCTCTCAAATAAGATGGGCCTGCCAAAGAGTCAAAACAAGGAGGGCTCAATAGATGTGAATCTCTTAGCAATTTAGGTGGATATTGTGTCCATGATGTCCATGATCTGCTTGACCTTACTACTGCACGAGCAAATTGAGAAGACGGAAGAGTGTGGTTGCTTGAACATTCCCGCAGAACTTATATAGTTTGGTTGTTAAATGTGTGAGTGAACAGGGGAAGATTAGCTCAAAAGGGAATCTCGAGTTTGAGTTAGCTTATGACCATATGAGGAGTAGATAGGAGTGGGACATATGTCTATGGACAATGAGTCCATGAGGGACGATTCCTCTTTGCATGCATAAGGAAAATGGAATTCCCGTATATGTATAATTGTCGTTCCTTTTTTGCATAATTTTTGTTCCATTTCTTCTCCATTTCTGAAACTCTATTCTTCTCTCCTGTTTGATCCTCACAAGCACACTCTAGTCAAGCTTGCTTGGGGGGGGGGGGGGGGGGGGGGGGGGGGGGCAGACATTTCAAACTCGTAGCATCCAGGAATGTCCCAGCCATGACCCGTCGTTGATGCTGGTAATCACTGCAACAACCTCATTTTATTCATGAAGCAGAAACGTGTTGTAGCAAACATCTTAGATCTGCATTTGTGCATCGATCACTAGATTTATGCATGCTTGCTCAGACGTGATAACAGCAAGACATAGATGAATATTCGACAATTAACATGATTAAATGTGAACACTTTTCCCCAAATTATTACTATTTCTCTACCGGTTTATTAGCAACTGTTGTTGTCGGTAGGTAGCCACCCATTCATGGATGTTGATTGCAGCAACAAGTGTCGTATTCTTGGCCAACCTTGGGGTCCGAAGTAGGCCAGCAGCGTGTCTTTGGGTCCTTGAACCCTAGGGACTTGCAGTAGGCGACACACGTCGTGTCTGTGCACGGCAGGATATGGTAGCACTTGTCTGCATGTAAGAATTTTAGCGCAGCGGCATCCGACGCATTTCTTAGTATATATGACAAGCATGTATGGATAAACTCTAATCTAGAAATCATATAATAAATTAGCCCAAAATATATGTTATTAGGGGATGCTAGTTAAATGTTATCAATTTGTCCTCTCAAGTGTTGCATACAACAACAAAAGATTAGTCACCATGACATTAATTTGGCAATGTTTGAGAACAGAAGAAGTCTATGCAAAATGAGACGATCATCTGCTAAAAACTTAAATATGGGTGGCCAATTCCCACTCCCATGATAATTGATCAAACAGTAACCATGAAGAGCTGGCATACATGTAGCAGATTTTGAGTAATAAAAACGCCCATTTTCGGAAAAAAAATACATGTAGTAGATTTTTTTTTTAAAGATGATGATCAACTTTATCTATAAACACATGATATGCATTTAGAGTGAGGTTTTAATTAGTACCGTCTGCGGCGTGGCACGACGACATGATCATAGCAACAACTATAATAGCTGCCAAGAAGAGAGCCTCAGTGTCTTTCTTGAGAAGCACCATGGCAGAAAGAGAGCGAGTTAGCCTTGAAATCCAGACTAGAATGTTTGTTACTTGTGTCCTTGTGCTCTTAAGCGATAACTGTTGTTCTTGTATTTCGACCTGAGATTGCAACACCGCAATGGCCATGCTTATATAGTACTAGTAGCAAGAAACTCCTGCAAGGGAGTTAATCTTCATCGCCTCCATTTATCTAATTCATTAATGCCGAGTTATCTTCTAGACTTATATTAATGGCATTAATTTCTTACTTTGTCACTTCCTTATTTACACTTCCTTGCAAGGGAGTACTAGGCTAACTCGCTCTATTACCGGAGCGCCAGGACAATGAAATTAAGTGTAACAAAGTTCAGGCTACTGCCATGAAGGGAAAATGCAGTAACAAAAAGGAAAACAATCAAAGTTAGATCTTAGATAACATTACTAAGAAGAAAATTCTTTGCACAAGTCCTTAAAGCTTTGGTTACGGAAGTAAGGCCAGAAGTTGTCGTCTTCTCAAGTTCTCATGATCTCGCCCAAACTTGAAACTCCACTGTTGCCGGCCGGCTCTACCAGAGAAAACAGAAGCCTGAAGTTCTCTTTGCCGAGTCTACGCCTCTATTACCGGAGCCCAGTTCCTTCCAGAAAACATGATATCACTTCATCGCAGTCTTTATTTTAGCCTCTGAATTCCGGAGAACTTCAGGTACATGGTTATCGAAAAGCGTGCAGAAAAGAAAGGAACGGCGCCTCCACCATTCTGCACTTTTCCACTGCCCACAATCCATGCGGCAATTTTGTTAGAAGCCTATAGTTCGATCGCAAAAATAAGTCCCTGATATTTTATCTTTAATCTACGGAATTATTCTAGTATTTCTTTTGTAGCTAGGGACAAAGATAACGATGGGCCTGCCGCCTGAAGTGAAGTATCCTGCTATCTCTGCTTCCTGCTGCATTTTACATGCTACCTTTTTTTGACGATGTGGATACATGGTAGATGCAATTAACATAATCTGGAAAGGCAAACAAGAGAACAAATTCTTTGACAAGTTTTGCGAAAGGAAGTAAAGCGCGATCAATCAACATATACTGTCCAAAAAGATAAATAAAGATGTGATCTGATGCACGCATGTGACCATCTGTCACTCACATCAACTGATCGAGCAGCTAACTGGCTCTCTCCAGCTGCGAGAATATATAGAACACCAGGAAAACCAATTGCGCACGATAGTATATAGATGTTCTGTAGGCCACGGCATATATTCCACAGCTAGAAAAGTGATTTCCGCAGCTCATTTTCCGCGCGCGTGTCAACTTCGCTTTGGCGCGTGTTCATGTCTACACTCTACAGGAGTAATAGATAGCTGGTGTGGTCATCGACCCAGAGAATCTCCCTTTAATTTCTTCCGGTTGTCGTATTGCACATCATATGTACACTACAGTGCTTGTACAACTAAGCTAGATACCCTGGTGTGCAACTTTGTTTCACCCGTAAAGATACATAAATTCTTGTCAACTATCCCGGCAATGAATTAACCATAAGAAAATCGCCTTGCATCCTAGCTCTACCATCTTTTTTTCTTGGAAATATCAGAGAGGACATATACCTAAATATCAGATCAAAGTTAAAACACTTTGTGCGCCGCTCGTAGGCTGCTTGCTGCCGCTTTGTTGGGCACCGTGGCAAAAGAAGGAACAAAACATTAGTACTAGTTGCACACCAAGCTAACTGTGGATGGGTTACTTGCTAGTTGCTACTAGCCGTTGTTAACCCGCGGGGGGCCATCGCATTAGTTTACTTACGACGATGATGAGCGATGCATGGCATTTTGGTTCTTTGTCTTGTTGGTGAGCACATCTAAAATGGGAAGTTAATTGTAGCTTAGAATGTGTCAATCTCCACGCATCGCAACGACTGACGCATGTACTCGTAATTAACTAGAGCGCCACTCGCTAGACAACTGGCTCAAAATAACTAAAACCTTAGGCTCCTAGCCCTATCTAGCGCAGCACGTAACTAAGGTTGCTAAAGAACAAGTCATTTTATACTTGAGGACCAGGCTTTTATAGGACTCATGCAGTTTATCTTAAGGATCAGGCCTTTTCTTTATATAAGATTAAAATTTTGGTACTCATGCTTAATGGTTGTGTGTATTCCTAGTTGGTGCAGAAGCGTGGAAAGTGAAATTCTCCCCCAATTTTAAGGTAGTTGTGATCAATACGGACTAGCAAACCATTTTAGGAGCCGATCGACCCACCGTTCCTTCCTCCAACTCGCAGAGCAGCCGACCCCTCGCGTGTGCCCCCAGGGCGCCGCCAGGGGCTTCCCATCTAGCATTGACAAGACCCTCCCTTCGTCGGTCCCTCACGGCGCCGCTACACTGACCCTCACCACCGTACGTGTAACATCCCGTGTTTGTAATAAAGTAACTTTGCATCATAAGCATCATCCAAAATTCACTCTGAAATTTTTGCATTTGAAAATGAAATGGAAATCCTGAAATTGAACCAAATTCAATCCCTCTTCAAGTAGTTACAAAATGAGTTCAACTTTTTCAAACTTGTCAAATAAGAGCAACTTGAGCTTTTGCTATTTAGCAGAAAAACCCCTGAAGTTTTAAACAAATACAAAGTATTGAATTGTACCAAAACTTGTGTTGTTTTTAAAATTCCCAGAAAACCCCAAAGGCTAGGGGGATTTTTGCAAATGTTGGTTGTCCTCTTCGTGGAGCAGCTGCGTGGAGCTCCCAGGTGCCGCCGACGCCACCTCCTGCTTGCGCCCAGGCCACCGAGGCGACCTCCTGGAGACGCCCTTCGACGCCACGAAGCCCCTCCTCCCTTTCCCTCTCTCTCTCCCTGGCCGCCCTACCCTTCTTCCCCGTCGGTCTCCCTCTCCCTCTCTCACGAGAAAACTCACAGTAGTCGGAGCCGACGTATAGCGCCGTCGTCCCGTGCCTTCCCCTGCTCCACCGAGGTACTGAGAAGGTCCCCAACGCCGCCTTCATCCTCCCCGCCCGACGAATCGACCTCAACCGCCCGAAAACGCCGACGACGACCGCGGATTCCTCGCCGGACCTGAGCTCGTCGCCGCCCAAAATTCGTCGCCACCGGCGCTCCTCCGGACCAGCCAACCTCACCGGAGTACCCAGGGTGAGCCCCCGGTCCGCCAGGACCCTTCCCCCTCCGTCTTCCGCGTCGTAGCGCCGTCCTCGGCCGGCCATCGCCGGTGCCTGGGAGCCGGTCGGCTGGGCAACGGCCCAGGCCGACCTGGCCAGGCTGGCCAGTCTACGTGGCCTCGGGCCCCCCAGACAGCCTCTGCGGGTCAAGTTGACCGTGGTGCAAAAAGTCTTTCGCCTAGATTTTTATTTCCAGAAATTTCAGAAAAATGCTAGACCTTGTAAAAATCACAGAAAATTATCTGCTTGTCAGAAAATTGCAACTGACCTATCAAAATGTTCAGAAAAACATGCTCTACATTTTAGTGTCAATCTCATGCATTGTTTAGCAACTTGAAACCTGTCCAAAATTAGAAGAACTAATCATACCCCCCCTTTAATTCGATTTAGGGTTCGCCGGATGCAAACCCTAGTGCATCCGAAACCCTTTCAATATGATCTTCATGTCGTAGGGTTTATTTCATGCATTCTAAGCTTGTCATATCATCATGCTTGATTGCGCATCGATGCATTTGAATTGAATGTGTTATTTTCCCTTTCCGATGTTTCTTCCTCTCGGTAGAATCCGAGACCGCGTCCGAGATCAATGCCAATACTGATCAGATCAACTACATCGAAGCACAAGGCAAGCGTAATCCCTTTTGATGCATTTCTAATCCTATGGTTTACAGATATTTTGAGCCTCCACCATATCTGCATGCGTTCAACTGTCATTTGCCAAAACATAGAGTAACCTATTTTGATGCATGCCCTGCTATTGTCAACTATATATCTATGATCCACTGCTCTTAGCATGACTAGGTTATGCTTTAGCGTCACCGGAAACTTACTATTCTATGCTTAGCCATGCTTAGCATTTACTGTTGCAACTCCGGTACTTGGGCTTGAAGCTTTATATGAATCTAGCATGATAACTTGTCGTGGTAATTGTGGTGAATTGGTAAAACTTGATAATAGGCCTGGATGATCCGCCACACGGGTTGTGGTTGTTTGACTCATTCTCGCCGCCCTAGGACCCGAGTTCTTGTCTCTTGATCCAAGACGAGCGTACAACCGCACGTGGAGGTATGGGACTCCTGTCGACTGACTAACTTGCTTAGACTTATCCATGAGCTACCTAGTCCGGGCTTTCTATTCGACATACGCATCGAAAATGTTTTGAAACGAGATGGTGGAAAAGGTGCATTCATATAGGGACGTGGCCGAGGTTGATTGAGGTGGATTCCTCTGGTAAACCAATCTCGACTCACAACAAAAGATTCCATGTCGGAGAAAGGCCATCTTGCGATGGAGGACTTAGACCTTTTGGCGTGGCTCATGGAATAGGTCGACGTAAGGTAAAGGTTGTAGGCGATCATCACCCCGCTAAGATTCTTTGCGAGGGTCCAGGGGACGATCGTCACATGTGGGCAAAGTTGTGCACCCCTGTGCTGCGTGTTTGACGTGGAAGCAGATTGTCCTTGTGTGTGGTGAATAACCAGCCCGTTGGGAACCCCAAGAGGAAGGTATGATGAGTATAGCAGCTAGTTTTCCCTCAGTTTAAGAAACCAAGGTTTATCGATCAGGAGAGGAGAGACAATGACGACTGAAGGTGATGCTTGCTAGCTTGCAACAGCTCAGGACAATTTATATATGGCGCCTTGTCCAAGCTTTGCTTGCTAGCTGCAACGCGGAACCTGCACACAACACAACCAAGTACTTTGTTCCCAACTTGCGATGAGGTTGTCAATCTCACCGTTTTGCTTGAAACAAAGATTATGAGCGTATCGAGTGGAAAACAATATAATATGCGAGTAAAGTAAACAGTGCGAGTAAAGTAAACAGTGCGAGTAAAATAAACAGGTGATAGCAATATGATGTAAATAGGACCGGGGTCCACAGTTCACTAGTGGTGTCTCTCCATAAGATAAATTAACACATGCTGGGTAAACAAATTACAGTTGGGCAATTGATAGAATAAAGATAAACGTGATATGTCAAGAAGATCACTATGAGATTTACTCTGGGCATTACAACAAAATACATAGACCGCCATCCAACTGCATCTATGACTAATAATCCACTTGTGGTGAATCAATCCGAGAACTCCACAAGTATTAAGTTGCGAACAATAGATAATTGCATTAATCAAAGTGTGTAATGTAAACAAAGCATATGCCCTTGAGCATATCAATGTTGTTTTCTCCCTAGTAGCAATAGCACATCTACCACCTTAGAGGTTTCTGTCACTCCCCCAGGTGAAATAGAGGCATGAACCCACTATCGAGCATAAATACCCCCTCTTGGAGTCACTAGCAACTACTCGGCCAAGATAGCTACTAACAATGGAGAGCATGCAAGATCATAAACAATATAGAGATAACAAAAGATATAATTCAGTACAACAACTTAATCATAAACACCAATATTCATCGGATTCCAACAAACCAAACATGTAGAATTACATAACGGTGATCTCAATCATGTAGGGCAGCTCATGAGATCTAAACATGAAGCACATGGTGGAGGAGACAACCATCTAGCTACTGTTATGGACCCATAGTCCAAGGTAGACTACTCACTCATCGCTCCGGAGGCAAGCATGGCGATGAAGAAGACCTCCGGTGGCGATTCCCCTCTCCGGCAGGGTGCCGGGAAGAGCTTCTGGACCCTCCCGATCTTCGGGTCGACGGTGGTGGCGGATCGCGATATGTTCTGGAAAATTGATCGGGTACTTAGGTTTTTTCCGTCGGGGGGTCTTTATAGGCGAAGGGGCGTCGTCAGAGGAGGAGCCAGGCGCCCTCACGCGGGGCCCGCGCGGCCAGGGGCCTGGCTGCACCACCCCTGCGTGTGGGGCCCTGGTGGCCCCCCTCTGACTCTTCTTCGGATCTCTGGAAGCTTCCGGGTAAAATAAGACTTCAGGAACTTGATTCGTCCAATTCCGAGAATATTTCCTGTGTATCACTTCTGAAACACAAAAACAGCAGAAAACAGGAAACTGGCACTGTGGCAACTCGTTAATAGGTTAGTTCCGGAAAATGCATAAAAGTGTCACGAAGTGTAACGAAACAATAGACAAATGGTGTAAAAACAAGCATGGAGCATCAAAAATTATAGATACGTTGGAGACGTATCACCCTGCAGGGTTAAATCTTTTTGAAAAGTCGTGTCCATGGTTATGGACGACTTGGAGACATATACTAGATCATAGACAACATGAACTTAATCGTAAAAGTGCCAACTTAAGAGTGAGACTCTGGATCACTTCCTCAGGGTCGAGGGGGTGATCAGAATGAGTGGGCTTTGGAGTTTATAATTAGGTGGTTGCTCCATGATCAAAAGAGTTTACGAGACGCTCTCTTATCCCCTTTACAAATTCTGAGTAGTCCTCGCCTTGTGTCACTTTCTCAAAGAAAACTTGCTTTCTGCAAAGAGCTACACAAAAAGACATTGATGCCATCATATAGTGTAGAAGGTCAGCTTGCTGAGTACACCCTCGTACTCACCCTTGTTTAATGTTGTTTTTCCATAGAAGAGACCGCCGCAGGCAACGAAGGTGGTTTCTATGCCGATATTGACTTCGACGACTAGTTTGGGGTTCCCAGGCAGCAGCCTGAGATCAACGGGTTGGGACGTCGCTTATGTTTAGGGCCTCTTAGGCCATTTGCTATCTTGTTATGTAGCATAACATATTTGCTTTCCGTTGCTTGTTGTAATGTTGGGTCAGTGAACTATGCTTGTATAAGTTGGATCTTTACTCTGTTAAGAGTTTGAACTACTACTTTGAGTCGTAGAGTCACTGTTTTGTTACCAATTGTGGTTACCCATCTCGTGCATGATGCGTGTATGGATATAAAGTGCACGAGAGGGGTTTAAGGCTCTCGAGCTCTCTGTTATGCAGTCTTGGTTATGATTAGTTTCACGGCGCTTCGAGATGTGTAGAGCCGATGTTTAATTCCGGCCTGCCTGCCGATGGTGTTCCGGCCTGGGACTGGTAACCCCAGTATCACTCGTTGCTAGCGTGACTAATACACATAACATCTCTGTATAGCTTAGAACACGGGGTCCGACAGCTTTGGTATCAGAGCAGGACTGTCTGTAGGAAACCCTTACCATTGGTCGAAGTTGAGTCTAGTGTTTGTGAAAACTATTTGAAAGATAAAATGAATTGAGAAAACTCTAACTAGGATTCTTTTTACTCCTTATCTGGTGTCACTCTGATTCTGAGTCACCTTACCTTGATTTGATTGAAAAGGTTTACTTTCTCATCTGTCATTTCAAACCTCTAGGATCTCGGGGTTTGGGTTCTCCTTTAGTACTCCGTGCTACCGGTTGATGGCGCCAGAAAATAAGCTGATGGCGTGTGGTTGACGTGGGAGCAGAATGTCCTTGTGCGTGGTGAATAACCAGCCCGTTGGGAACCCCAAGAGGAAGGTATGATGAGTATAGCAGCTAGTTTTCCCTCAGTTAAGAAACCAAGGTTTAATATCGGTCAGGAGAGGAGAGACAATGACGACTGAAGGTGATGCGGAACCTGCACACACACAAACAAATACTTTGTCCCCAACTTGCGATGAGGTTGTCAATCTCACCGGTTTGCTTGAAACAAAGGTTATGAGTGTATCGAGTGGAAAACAATATAGTATGCGAGTAAAGTAAACAGTGCGAGTAAAGTAAACAGGTGATAGCAATATGATGGAAATAGGACCGGGGTCCACAGTTCACTAGTGGTGTCTCTCCATAGATAAAATAACACATGCTGTGTAAACAAATTACAGTTGGGCAATTGATAGAATAGAGATAACGTGATATGTCAAGAAGATCACTATGAGATTTACTCTGGGCATTACAACAAAATACATAGACCGCCATCCAACTGCATCTATGACTAATAATCCACTTGTGGTGAATCAATCCGAGAACTCCACAAGTATTAAGTTGCGAACAATAGATAATTGCATTAATCAAAGTGTGTAATGTAAACAAAGCATATGCCCTTGAGCATATCAATGTTGTTTTCTCCCTAGTAGCAATAGCACATCTACCACCTTAGAGGTTTCTGTCACTCCCCCAGGTGAAATAGAGGCATGAACCCACTATCGAGCATAAATACCCCCTCTTGGAGTCACTAGCAACTACTCGGCCAAGATAGCTACTAACAATGGAGAGCATGCAAGATCATAAACAATATAGAGATAACAAAAGATATAATTCAGTACAACAACTTAATCATAAACACCAATATTCATCGGATTCCAACAAACCAAACATGTAGAATTACATAACGGTGATCTCAATCATGTAGGGCAGCTCATGAGATCTAAACATGAAGCACATGGTGGAGGAGACAACCATCTAGCTACTGTTATGGACCCATAGTCCAAGGTAGACTACTCACTCATCGCTCCGGAGGCAAGCATGGCGATGAAGAAGACCTCCGGTGGCGATTCCCCTCTCCGGCAGGGTGCCGGGAAGAGCTTCTGGACCCTCCCGATCTTCGGGTCGACGGTGGTGGCGGATCGCGATATGTTCTGGAAAATTGATCGGGTACTTAGGTTTTTTCCGTCGGGGGGTCTTTATAGGCGAAGGGGCGTCGTCAGAGGAGGAGCCAGGCGCCCTCACGCGGGGCCCGCGCGGCCAGGGGCCTGGCTGCACCACCCCTGCGTGTGGGGCCCTGGTGGCCCCCCTCTGACTCTTCTTCGGATCTCTGGAAGCTTCCGGGTAAAATAAGACTTCAGGAACTTGATTCGTCCAATTCCGAGAATATTTCCTGTGTATCACTTCTGAAACACAAAAACAGCAGAAAACAGGAAACTGGCACTGTGGCAACTCGTTAATAGGTTAGTTCCGGAAAATGCATAAAAGTGCCACGAAGTGTAACGAAACAATAGACAAATGGTGTAAAAACAAGCATGGAGCATCAAAAATTATAGATACGTTGGAGACATATCACCCTGCAGGGTTAAATCTTTTTGAAAAGTCGTGTCCATGGTTATGGACGACTTGGAGACATATACTAGATCATAGACAACATGAACTTAATCGTAAAAGTTGTTGGAATTATGCCCTAGAGGCAATAATAAAGATGTTATTATTATAATTCTTGTTCATGATAATGTTTATATTCCATGCTAGAATTGTATTAAGCGGAAACTTTAATACTTGTGTGGTTTATGAACAACACCGTGTCCCTAGTACGCCTCTATGGACTAGCTCATTGATTAATGATGGTTAAGGTTTCCTAACCATAGACATGAGTTGTCAATTAATAATGAGATCATATCATTAGGAGAATGGTGTGATGGACAGACCCAAATAAAGCAGAGCAATTAGATCGTGTCATCGTGTTCATCTTTGCGAAGCTTTTCCTATGTCATGTATTGTATTCCTTAGACCATGAGATAATACAACTCCCTAGTATCGGAAGAAAGCTTTGAAGTCATCAAACGTCATCCTATGTGAGGGTGATAATAAAGGTGTCTCTCAGGTGATCGGAAAGTACTTGTTGAGTTGTATGTATCGAGATGGAATTTGTCCCTCCCAAGTCGGAGAGATATACTTCGGGCCCACTCGGTAATCGATATCAACACCGCTTGCAAGCATGTGGTTAAGGAGTTAATCACAAAGTGATATTGGATTACGGAACGAGTAAAGTACTTGCTGTGAACGAGATTGAACTAGGTATGCCGATACCGACGATCGAATCTCGGGCGAGTAAAATATCGTGAGACGAAGGGAATACAAATACGGGATTGCTTGAATCCTGACATCGTGGTTCATCCGATATGATCATCGCTGAGTGCGTGGGAGTCAATATGGGTTCCCAGATCCCGCTGTTGATTATTGATGGAGATCATGTCCGCGTATTCTCGAACCCGTAGGGTCACACACTTAACGCAAATCAACGCTAGGGTAGTATCGGGATATATGTGAAACTGTTTCAGAGAGATACGGAATTGTTCTGGGTGGAAATTAGTATTTATTAATTGTATGAATTAATAGATATTAAATACTATTTATTTAGTAGAAATAAATAGAAAGAAAGAAAGAAAGAAAAAAAAAAGGGAAAGCATGCATGCATGGCATGCTCACGTGCATGGCGCGCATGCAATAACGAAGCGTGCAGGCCTCGCCCCTGGCGCGCTGGCGCGCTGGCTCGCTCGGGCCTGGCTTGGCTGGCTGGTGCAGGCCGCGCTGGTGGAGTCTCGTCCGGCTGCTGTACGTGCTCTACTCTGATACGATCAGAGTTCGACTCGGTGCAGGCCAGGATTCGCTCCGGCTGGTTTTGCTCGGGCGCTTATAAAAGTTCAGCGCACGCAGCCGGTTGTTTGACACAAGTTTCTCTGCGAAGCCGCTGCCCGCTTTCTGAAGCCTCTTTTTTCGTTCTTTCTCCACCACGCAAACAGGCGAAGCCCTGTCGGCGTATACTCTCCACCATAGACACCACGCCGTCGTGTTGTCGATCCCAACTACCACTCCACCATATCTCGCTGGACCGGGAAGGCGGAGTCGTTGGTGCGCTGTACGTGTGCAACTCTCGGAGGCGCCGCCACTTGCGGCGTAGGATCGGATCGGATCGCGAGGAGGAGAAGGCTAGTACGACTACGTCAACCACGTTCTTTTGAACGTTACCGCTGTGCGAATCTTCAAGGGTATGAAGATCTCATCTACCCCTCTCGTTGATTACATCTCCTAGATTAGATCTTGGCTTTCTTGTTTGTTGCGTAGAAAATTTTTGTTTACTATGCTACGAAACCCTTCAGTGGTATCAGAGCTAGATCTATGCGTAGATGTGTTTCACGAGTAGAACGCAACATGTTGGTTGCGGGCGTTGATGTTTTCTGTTGCAAACTTCTTGTTGTGTATTTCTTATGGCGCGGTATAGTGAGATCAAAGCGGTCCAAGCCAACTTTACGCGACCGCGTTCGCGAGACCGGCTCCGCACTTGACGTGTGGCTTGTTCCATACATGCGGCTGGTGGATGCCAGTTTCTCTCACTATAGTAGTCATGGGACTTACATCGGATGTTAGCAACCATAATATCACCGTTGTGGCTTTTCGTAGGTAAGAATCGTTCTTAGCTTGCTACTCCCATAAGCCACGTAAAACATGCAACAACAAAGTAGAGGCGTCTAACTTGTTTTTGCAGGGAGTGTTTTGTGATATGGTATGGCCCAAGACATGATGAGTATGAATTGAGTTGTATGCAATGATCATGTTTTGTAATCTTTCACGACTTGCATGTCGATGAGTTCACAACCGGCTGGAGCCATATGGTTGTCTTTATAATTGTGTATGACCTGCGTGTCAACTTCTTATACGCCATGTAGTAGCTTTACTTTATCGCTAAATAGTTAGCAATAGTTGTAGTTGCTATTCGTGGTGGAGGCAATCATGGTGGAGTGATGGAGATCATGCCGGTGCGCACAAGATGGAGATCATGGCGCAGAGATTGGCTATACCATGTCACATAAAATTATATGCATGTGATGTTTATCCTTTTATGTATCTTATTATGCTTAGATCGCGACGGTAGCATTATAAGATGATTCCTCACTTAAAGATCAAGATAAAATTGTGTTCTCCCCTCGTATGCGCCGTTGCGAAAGTTCGTCGTTTTCAAGCACCTCGTGATGATCGGGTGCTATAAACTCTACGTTCACATACAACGGGTGCAAGCCAGTTTTGCACACGCGGAAAATACTTGGGTTTGACTTGACGAGCCTAGCATGTACAGACATGGCCTCGGAACACACGAACCGAAAGGTTAAACATGAGTCATATGATTGATATGATCGACACTGAGTTGTCCACCATTGAAACCACATCTCTTCTCGTGAAGATCGGATTAGGTGTGGTGAATTTGGATCGTGTTCACTAAACAACTTGAGGGATGTTGAATTTAGTGGGAGTTCATCTAGTATTTTGATTAAGTTGAACTAGTTATCATGGACATAGTCTAAATTGTACTTGCTATGTTGTAGATCAAATGGCAAAGTCCAACTTCAACTTCAACGTGTTTGCTGAGAAAGAAAAGCTTAAAAACAATGGGTCTAACTTCACCAACTGGTTCCGCAATCTGAGAATCATTCTCGCTGGCGGACAAAAAGCCTATGTACTTGACAAAGTGTTAGGTGTCACCCCTGCTGCAACTGCGAAAACTGAAGAACTTGCTGACTTCAATGCTCGTAGAGATGATTGTGATGCGATTATGAGTACCATGCTGTTTTCTATGGAACCGGAACTTCAAAATCGTTTTGAGAAGTACCGCGGGCCTTATGAGATAATTGAGGAACTGAAAACCATGTTTCAGACTCAAGCCCGTTCTGAGAGATATGAGATCTCTGAGAAGTTCTTTAACTGCAAGATGGAGGAAGGGAGTTCCGTTAGTGAGCACGCCATTAAGATGTCGGGCTACACTCAACGCCTTGAGCAACTGGACTGCAAGATTCCAGAGGAGCTCAAGATTGACAGAGTTCTGCAATCACTCCCTCCTAGCTACAAAGGTTTTGTAGTTACTCATAATCAAATTGGTTCCACTGATACGATCACTGAGCTCTTCGCTAAGCTGAAAGCTGCGGAGGTGGATATCAAGAAAGACAATCATGTGTTGATGGTCAACAAGACCACTAGCTTTAAGAAAGCTAAGGGTGCAAAGGGATCTTTCAAGAAAGGCAAAGGCAAGCACGTTGCCCCTGCTGAGAAGAAGCTCAAGTCTGGACCTAAGCCGGACACTGAGTGCTTCTATTGCAAGGTCAAGGGTCACTGGAAGCGCAACTGTCCTAAGTACTTAGCAGACAAGAAGGCTGGCACCATCAAAGGTATATTTGATATACATGTTATTGATGTCTACCTTACTAGCGCTCGTTGTAGTGCCTGGGTATATGATACTGGTTCAGTTGCTAATATTTGTAACTCGAAACAGGAGCTACGGAATAGACGGCGGCTAGCAAGGGATGAGGTGACGATGCGCGTTGGCAATGGATCAAAAGTTGATGTGATGGCCGTCGGCACGCTCTCCTTAGTTTTACCTTCGGGATTAGTTTTAAACCTTAATAAGTGTTATTATGTGCCTGCGTTGAGCATGAACATTATATCTGGATCGTGTTTATTGCAAGACGGTTATTCATTTAAATCTGAGAATAATGGTTGTTCCATTTATATGAATAACATCTTTTATGGTCATGCACCTGTTGTGAATGGTTTATTTCTTCTGAATCTCGAAAGCAATGAAACACACATCCATAACATTGAGGCTAAAAGATGCAAAGTAGATAGTGATAATCCAACTTATTTGTGGCACTGCCGTCTAGGTCATATTGGTGTAAAACGCATGAAGAAACTCCATTCTGATGGACTTTTGGAGTCTCTTGATTTTGAATCATTTGACACGTGCGAACCATGCCTCATGGGCAAGATGATCAAAACCCCGTTCTCCGGTATAATGGAGCGAGCAACGGACTTGTTGGAAATCATACATACCGATGTGTGCGGACCAATGAGTATTTCGACGCGCGGTGGATATCGCTATTTTCTCACTTTTACTGATGATTTAAGTAGATATGGGTATATCTATTTAATGAAACATAAATCTGAAACATTTGAAAAGTTCAAAGAATTTCAGAACGAAGTGGAAAACCATCGTAACAGGAAAATTAAATTTCTACGATCCGATCGTGGAGGTGAGTATTTGAGTTATGATTTTCTCACGCATCTTAAAGCAAGCGGAATCGTTTCGCAACTCACGCCACCCGGAACACCACAGCGCAATGGTGTGTCTGAACGCCGAAATCGAACTCTATTAGATATGGTCCGATCAATGATGTCTCTTACAGATTTGCCATTATCATTTTGGGGTTATGCATTAGAAACCGCTGCATTCACTTTAAATAGGGCACCATCTAAATCCGTTGAGACGACACCGTATGAACTATGGTTTGGTGCTAAACCTAAGTTGTCGTTTCTTAAAGTTTGGGGATGCGAAGCTTACGTCAAAAAGTTGATGCCGGACAAGCTCGAACCCAAAGCGGAGAAATGCGTCTTCATAGGATACCCTAAGGAAACGATTGGGTATACCTTCTACCACAGATCCGAAGGCAAAGTGTTTGTTGCAAAGAACGGATCCTTTCTTGAGAAGGAGTTTCTCTCGAAAGAAGTGAGTGGGAGGAAGGTAGAGCTAGACGAGGTTATTGAACCTTCTCTCGAGTTGGAGAGTAGCGCAGCACCAGAAATTGTTCTGGCGCCACCTGCATCAACAAAAGAGGAAGCTAATGATAAAGATCATGAAACTTCGAACGATGCTACTACTGAACTTCGCAGGTCGACAAGGTCACGTGCCACTCCTGAATGGTACGGCAACCCTGTCTTAACCGTCTTGTTGTTAGACAACAGCGAACCTGCGAACTATGAGGAAGCGATGATGAGCCCAGACTCTGAGAAATGGCTAGAGGCCATGAAATCCGAATTGGGATCCATGAGCGAAAACCAAGTGTGGACTTTGGTGGACCCTCCTAGCGACCGTAAGGCCGTTGAGTGCAAATGGATTTTCAAGAAGAAAACGGACGCGGATGGTAATGTTACTGTCTATAAAGCTCGGCTTGTCGCAAAAGGTTTTCGGCAAGTTCAAGGTGTTGACTACGATGAGACTTTCTCTCCCGTAGCGATGTTTAAGTCCATTCGGATTTTATTAGCAATTGCTGCGTTTCATGATTATGAAATATGGCAGATGGATGTCAAGACTGCGTTCCTCAATGGCAACATTGATGAAGAGTTGTATATGATGCAGCCCGAAGGTTTTGTCGATTCTAAGGATGCTAATAAGGTGTGCAAACTTCAGCGTTCCATTTATGGACTGAAGCAAGCATCTCGGAGTTGGAACCTTCGTTTTGATCAAGTGATCAAGAATTTTGGATTTGTTCCAAATTGCTACGAAGCTTGTATCTACAAGAAAGTGAGTGGGAGCTCGGTGACATTTTTAGTACTATATGTGGATGACATATTGATTATTGGAAATGACATCGATATGCTTAACGATGTGAAGAGTTATTTGAATAAATGTTTTTCAATGAAAGACCTAGGGGAAGCTGCTTATATATTAGGCATCAAAATCTATAGAGATAGAGAAAGACGCCTAATAGCTTTAAGCCAAAGTACATACCTGGACAAAGTTCTGAAGAGGTTCAGAATGGATAAAGCAAAGAAAGGTTCATTGCCCATGTTGTCAGGTAAGATATTGAGCAAGGCTCAATGTCCAGCTACAGTAAAAGATAGAGAAACTATGAGCAAAGTGCCATATGCCTTGGCCATAGGTTCTATCATGTATGCCATGCTGTGTACTAGACCGGACGTGTCCAATGCTCTTAGTTTGACGAGCAGATACCAAAGTGATCCAGGAGTGGAACACTGGACAGCCGTAAAGAACATCCTAAAGTATTTAAATAGGACTAAAGAAATGTTTTTGGTCTATGGAGGTGACGAGGAGCTCGTCGTAAAAGGTTACGTCGACGCTAGCTTCGACACCGACCCGGATGATTCTAAATCTCAGACAGGATACGTTTATATTTTGAATGGTGGAGCTGTGAGCTGGAGAAGCTGCAAGCAAAGCGTGATCGCGGGATCTACAACTGAAGCGGAATACATGGCTGCTTCGGAAGCGTCAAGTGAAGGAGTTTGGATCAGGAACTTCATCACTGAGCTTGGTGTGGTTCCAAATGCCTTGGACCCACTGGAGATATTGTGCGACAACACTGGCGCCATAGCACTGGCTAAGGAACCAAGATATCATCCAAAAACCAAGCACATCAACCGCCGTTTCCATATAATTCGAGATTATATATCAGATGGAGATCTGAAGATTAGCAAAGTACATACAGATCTGAATGTCGCAGATCCGTTGACTAAACCTCTTCCACGAGCAAAACATGATCAGCACCTTAATGCCATGGGTGTTAGATTGTTGCCAGATGTAAACTAGATTATTGACTCTAGTGCAAGTGGGAGACTGTTGGAATTATGCCCTAGAGGCAATAATAAAGATGTTATTATTATAATTCTTGTTCATGATAATGTTTATATTCCATGCTAGAATTGTATTAAGCGGAAACTTTAATACTTGTGTGGTTTATGAACAACACCGTGTCCCTAGTACGCCTCTATGGACTAGCTCATTGATTAATGATGGTTAAGGTTTCCTAACCATAGACATGAGTTGTCAATTAATAATGAGATCATATCATTAGGAGAATGGTGTGATGGACAGACCCAAATAAAGCAGAGCAATTAGATCGTGTCATCGTGTTCATCTTTGCGAAGCTTTTCCTATGTCATGTATTGTATTCCTTAGACCATGAGATAATACAACTCCCTAGTATCGGAAGAAAGCTTTGAAGTCATCAAACGTCATCCTATGTGAGGGTGATAATAAAGGTGTCTCTCAGGTGATCGGAAAGTACTTGTTGAGTTGTATGTATCGAGATGGAATTTGTCCCTCCCAAGTCGGAGAGATATACTTCGGGCCCACTCGGTAATCGATATCAACACCGCTTGCAAGCATGTGGTTAAGGAGTTAATCACAAAGTGATATTGGATTACGGAACGAGTAAAGTACTTGCTGTGAACGAGATTGAACTAGGTATGCCGATACCGACGATCGAATCTCGGGCGAGTAAAATATCGTGAGACGAAGGGAATACAAATACGGGATTGCTTGAATCCTGACATCGTGGTTCATCCGATATGATCATCGCTGAGTGCGTGGGAGTCAATATGGGTTCCCAGATCCCGCTGTTGATTATTGATGGAGATCATGTCCGCGTATTCTCGAACCCGTAGGGTCACACACTTAACGCAAATCAACGCTAGGGTAGTATCGGGATATATGTGAAACTGTTTCAGAGAGATACGGAATTGTTCCGGGTGGAAATTAGTATTTATTAATTGTATGAATTAATAGATATTAAATACTATTTATTTAGTAGAAATAAATAGAAAGAAAGAAAGAAAGAAAAAAAAAAGGGAAAGCATGCATGCATGGCATGCTCACGTGCATGGCGCGCATGCAATAACGAAGCGTGCAGGCCTCGCCCCTGGCGCGCTGGCGCGCTGGCTCGCTCGGGCCTGGCTTGGCTGGCTGGTGCAGGCCGCGCTGGTGGAGTCTCGTCCGGCTGCTGTACGTGCTCTACTCTGATACGATCAGAGTTCGACTCGGTGCAGGCCAGGATTCGCTCCGGCTGGTTTTGCTCGGGCGCTTATAAAAGTTCAGCGCACGCAGCCGGTTGTTTGACACAAGTTTCTCTGCGAAGCCGCTGCCCGCTTTCTGAAGCCTCTTTTTTCGTTCTTTCTCCACCACGCAAACAGGCGAAGCCCTGTCGGCGTATACTCTCCACCATAGACACCACGCCGTCGTGTTGTCGATCCCAACTACCACTCCACCATATCTCGCTGGACCGGGAAGGCGGAGTCGTTGGTGCGCTGTACGTGTGCAACTCTCGGAGGCGCCGCCACTTGCGGCGTAGGATCGGATCGGATCGCGAGGAGGAGAAGGCTAGTACGACTACGTCAACCACGTTCTTTTGAACGTTACCGCTGTGCGAATCTTCAAGGGTATGAAGATCTCATCTACCCCTCTCGTTGATTACATCTCCTAGATTAGATCTTGGCTTTCTTGTTTGTTGCGTAGAAAATTTTTGTTTACTATGCTACGAAACCCTTCAAAAGTGCCAACTTAAGAGTGAGACTCTGGATCACTTCCTCAGGGTCGAGGGGGTGATCAGAATGAGTGGGCTTTGGAGTTTATAATTAGGTGGTTGCTCCATGATCAAAAGAGTTTACGAGACGCTCTCTTATCCCCTTTACAAATTCTGAGTAGTCCTCGCCTTGTGTCACTTTCTCAAAGAAAACTTGCTTTCTGCAAAGAGCTACACAAAAAGACATTGATGCCATCATATATGTAGAAGGTCAGCTTGCTGAGTACACCCTCGTACTCACCCTTGTTTAATGTTGTTTTTCCATAAAAGAGACCGCCGCAGGCAACGAAGGTGGTTTCTATGCCGATATTGACTTCGACGACTAGTTTGGGGTTCCCAGGCAGCAGCCTGAGATCAACGGGTTGGGACGTCGCTTATGTTCAGGGCCTCTTAGGCCATTTGCTATCTTGTTATGTAGCATAACATATTTGCTTTCTGTTGCTTGTTGTAATGTTGGGTCAGTGACCTATGCTTGTATAAGTTGGATCTTTACTCTGTTAAGAGTTTGAACTACTACTTTGAGTCGTAGAGTCACTGTTTTGTTACCAGTTGTGGTTACCCATCTCGTGCATGATGCGTGTATGGATATAAAGTGCACGAGAGGGGTTTAAGGCTCTCGAGCTCTCTGTTATGCAGTCTTGGTTATGATTAGTTTCACGGCGCTTCGAGATGTGTAGAGCCGATGTTTAATTCCGGCCTGCCTGCCGATGGTGTTCCGGCCTGGGACTGGTAACCCCAGTATCACTCGTTGCTAGCGTGACTAATACACATAACATCTCTGTATAGCTTAGAACACGGGGTCCGACAGCTTTGGTATCAGAGCAGGACTGTCTGTAGGAAACCCTTACCATTGGTCGAAGTTGAGTCTAGTGTTTGTGAAAACTATTTGAAAGATAAAATGAATTGAGAAAACTCTAACTAGGATTCTTTTTACTCCTTATCTGGTGTCACTCTGATTCTGAGTCACCTTACCTTGATTTGATTGAAAAGGTTTACTTTCTCATCTGTCATTTCAAACCTCTAGGATCTCGGGGTTTGGGTTCTCCTTTAGTACTCCGTGCTACCGGTTGATGGCGCCAGAAAATAAGCTGATGGCGTGTGGTTGACGTGGGAGCAGAATGTCCTTGTGCGTGGTGAATAACCAGCCCGTTGGGAACCCCAAGAGGAAGGTATGATGAGTATAGCAGCTAGTTTTCCCTCAGTTAAGAAACCAAGGTTTAATATCGGTCAGGAGAGGAGAGACAATGACGACTGAAGGTGATGCGGAACCTGCACACACACAAACAAATACTTTGTCCCCAACTTGCGATGAGGTTGTCAATCTCACCGGTTTGCTTGAAACAAAGGTTATGAGTGTATCGAGTGGAAAACAATATAGTATGCGAGTAAAGTAAACAGTGCGAGTAAAGTAAACAGGTGATAGCAATATGATGGAAATAGGACCGGGGTCCACAGTTCACTAGTGGTGTCTCTCCATAGATAAAATAACACATGTTGTGTAAACAAATTACAGTTGGGCAATTGATAGAATAGAGATAACGTGATATGTCAAGAAGATCACTATGAGATTTACTCTGGGCATTACAACAAAATACATAGACCGCCATCCAACTGCATCTATGACTAATAATCCACTCCCGGGGATATCAATCTGAACACCCTAGAAGTATTAAGTTGCGAACAACAGATAATTGCATTAAGCAAAGTGTGTAATGTAAACAAAGCATATGCCCTTGAGCATATGAATGTTGTTTTCTCCCTAGTAGCAACAGCACATCTACCACCTTAGAGGTTTCTGTCACTCCCCCAGGTGAAATAGAGGCATGAACCCACTATCGAGGATAAATACCCCCTCTTGGAGTCACTAGCAACTACTTGGCCAAGATAGCTACTAACAACGGAGAGCATGCAAGATCATAAACAACATAGAGATAACAAAAGATATAATTCAGTACAGCAACTTAATCATAAACACCAATATTCATCGGATCCCAACAAACCAAACATGTAGAATTACATAACGGTGATCTCAATCATGTAGGGCAGCTCATGAGATCTAAACATGAAGCACATGGTGGAGAAGACAACCATCTAGCTACTGCTATGGACCCATAGTCCAAGGTAGACTACTAACTCATCGCTCCGGAGGCAAGCATGGCGATGAAGAAGACCTCCGGTGGCGATTCCCCTCTCCGGCAGGGTGCCGGGAAGAGCTTCTGGACCCTCCCGATCTTCGGGTCGACGGCGGCGGCGGATCGCGATGTGTTCTGGAAAACTGATCGGGTCCTTAGGTTTTTCTCGTCGGGGGGTCTTTATAGGCGAAGGGGCGATGTCAGAGGAGGAGCCAGGCTCCCTCACGTGGGCCCCGCGCGGCCAGGGGGCTGGCCGCGCCGCCCCTGCGTGTGGGGCCCTGGTGGCCCCCCTCCTACTCCTCTTCGGATCTCTGGAAGCTTCCGGGTAAAATAAGACTTCAGGATGTGGTTTCGTCCAATTCCGAGAATATTTCCTGTGTATCACTCTGAAACACAAAAACAGTAGAAAACAGGGAACTGGCACTGTGGCACTTCGTTAATAGGTTAGTTCCAGAAAATGCATAAAAGTGCCACTAAGTGTAATGAAACAATAGGCAAATGGTGTAAAAACAAGCATGGAGCATCAAAAATTATAGATACGTTTGAGACGTATCACTCCGTGTCAGGTTGCATCAACTACTTTGAAGCATTGTCTATTTATAATGCTTCAAATGTTCAGAATTCAATCAATCTTGTTTCTGGTTATCCTTTGTTAAGTGATGTATTGGAAATTACTTGGTGGTGTTGTATCATCCTGGCATTCCATAGTTATGGTTTGTGAATCGGCTGGTTAGTGTATACGTCTTGTATGCCTTTCTACTACCATGCTTGATTGGATGATATTACTTGTACCACATGTCTTGTTTTCCCTTACATTACGTCAATCTCTTCATTTCCTTTTGATTCCTATCGCTGAATCCTTTTGTTATCCTCCAGGATGTCAGGTGGTACTCGTGGTGGTGGTGGTCGTCGTGGCGGTGGGAATGATCAGGAGGGTGACAATGTCAATCTTCCGCCGCCACCGTCCATGGTCCAGCTTATGGCCATGTATGAAGCCAACCGCGCTGACAACATCAGGCTCCTGGAAAGGATTGAACAAAATACCGCTCGTCGTCAAGATGACCGAGTCGGCATGAGAGACTTCATCCGCCTTATACCTCCAGTTGTCAGCTATTCCACTGAGCCACTTGATGCTGATTACTGACTCCGCACTATTGAGCGCAAACTTCAGGCTGCTCATGTCGCCCAAGTGGATTGGGTGACCTTCGCCGCATATCACCTTGAAGTTGCTGCTGGATCCTGGTGGGAGAATTTCCTTGCTATGTAGACCGCCGAGCACGTTGTGACTTGGCAGGAGTTCAAAACTTCCTTCCGAGGG
This sequence comes from Dactylis glomerata, assembly GCA_007115705.1. Taxonomy (NCBI): domain Eukaryota; kingdom Viridiplantae; phylum Streptophyta; class Magnoliopsida; order Poales; family Poaceae; genus Dactylis; species Dactylis glomerata. The sequence continues at coordinate 3,117,176 of QXEO01000264.1, read as the reverse complement.
TTTCACATTCCGGAAGGTCTAATGGAGCTTAAAAGGGAGGAATTCCTAAAACTAAAGCACGGCTATGGTTCAGTTTGCGACTACCAGGGCAACTTCAACCGCCTTGCCTGCTATGCTCCTGAAGAGGTGTCTACGGATGCCAAGAAGCAGGCCTTGTTCCGCAAGGGACTAGACCCTGAGCTTCGTCGTGATCTTCATCTATTGGATTTCAACACTTTCCAAGACCTTGTGAATAAAGCTATGAAAGCTGAAAGGGGAAAGGTTGAGTATGAAGAAACTCGCAAGCGCCCACGAGAAGATGCTCAGTCATCCGGCTCAGGTACAAAGCGTCGCCATGTCTGGATTCCTTATGGTGCTGTTCCACGTGCTCCCTATCAGCCAAGGCCAGATGCGTCTCGTCCACCTCGGCCACCTGTAGCGCAGAAGTACCCGAGCGCTCAGCCAAACTCGGCTGGTTCTGGTATCATTTGCTACAAATGTCATGAGCCTAGCCATATTTCCAAGGTTTGTCCTCAGAATCTTGGTTATCAGCCTCAACCTACTCCAGGCTCTGTTGTTGGTCGTGGAGTCCCTCTTCCTAATAAGGGGGCTAATCCTTCAGTTCCAGGACGTGGTCATCTGACCCATGTTTCCATTGAAAAGGCTGAAGAAGACCAAGGCGTCATACTTGGTACGCTTTATGTCAACTCAATCCTAGCTACAGTTCTCTTTGATTCTGGAGCATCGCATACATTCATGTCTCAAGAGTTTGCTCAACTGCATGGGGTAGCTTTTGAACAATTGCCTACTCCATTAATGGTCCATTCTCCTGGTTCTAGTTGGTGTACCACAATGGTTAGCCATGGGAACATCATCAATATTGGTTATAATCTGTTTCCAACATCTTTCATTGCCTTGAAGTCAACTGACATTGATGTCATCTTGGGCATGGATTGGCTGGCAAAATATCAAGCCATCATTGATTGCGCAGCCAGATCTATTGGCATGACCTCTCCTGCTGGCAGAACATTTAAGTATTGGTCTCCATCATCAATACCACCCTCTGCGGTGTCTACATCAGAAGCAAATTTCTATGCCATTGATGTCCTTCCACCTCTTGAAATACATGATGTACCGGTGGTATGTGACTTTCCCGATGTCTTCCCAGAAGAATTACCTGGCATGCCACCTGATCGAGATGTGGAGTTTATCATAGAATTGGTTCCTGGAACCGCTCCTGTTTCTAAAAGACCCTATCGTATGCCTCCTGAAGAGTTGGTTGAATTAAAGAAGCAAATAGAAGAGTTCGAAAACAAAGGCTTCATTCAACATAGCACTTCCTCTTGGGGTTGTCCCGAACTCTTTGTCAAGAAAAAGGACACCACTGTTCCCCGTCTAGTCGTTGACTATCGTCCCTTGAATGCAGCAACAATCAAGAATAAATATCCTCTCCCTAGAATCATTGATCTCTTCGATCAATTGAGCGGTGCAACCGTCTTCTCCAAAATGGATTTAAGATCAGGTTATCACCAAACTAAAATCCGAGCCGAGGACATTCCAAAGACGGCGTTCACAACTCGTTATGGTCTTTACGAGTACACTGTAATGTCCTTTGGACTCACAAATGCTCCAGCCACATTTATGAGGCTCATGAACTCTGTGTTCATGGAGTATCTCGACAAGTTTGTCGTGGTCTACATTGATGATATTCTAATCTACTCCAAGACCGAAGAAGAACATGCCGAACATCTACGACTAGCATTGACAAAACTTCGTGAGCATCGACTTTATGCCAAGTTCTCCAAATGTGAATTCTGGTTGAATGAGCTCATCTTTCTTGGCCATGTGCTCTCTGCTAATGGTGTTGCGGTCATCCCTGATAAAGTTCAATCTGTTCTGGATTGGGTGACCCCTTCCTCAGTCAAGGATGTGCGGAGTTTTCTCGGATTGGCTGGTTATTACCGCCGTTTCATTTAGAATTTCTCCAAGATTGCCAAACCTATGACTGAACTTCTCAAGAAGAATAAGAAGTTTGAGTGGTCAGAGAAAGCCGAAGAAACTTTCCAGTTACTAAAAACTAAGCTGACTATTGCTCCTGTGCTTGCCCTTCCGGGCACGAGCAAGGAATTTGTGATCTATTGTGATGCCTCACACCAAGGGCTTGGTTGTGTGTTGATGCAAGATGGTCATGTGGTTGCTTATGCCTCTCGGCAATTAAAACCGCATGAACTCAATTATCCAACCCATGACTTGGAGCTTGCAGCGGTTGTACATGCCTTAAAGCAATGGCGGCATTACCTGCTTGGTAATCGATGTGAGCTATATTCGGATCATCAGAGTCTATCTTTTTACCCAACCGGATCTGAATCTCAGACAGAGACGATGGTTGGAACTCATCAAAGATTATGATGTGGGTCTTAATTACCAACCCGGCAAAGCCAATGTCATGGCTGACGCGTTAAGTCGGAAGTCCTACTGCAATAATCTTATGCTTATGCAAGCCCAACCTCCTCTTCATGAAGAGTTTGCACGGCTTAATCTTGAAGTTGTTCCTTCTGGCTTCCTGTCTAACTTGGAAATCAAACCTTCCCTTGAAGAGCAAATCAAAGATGCTCAAAAGCAAG